>CP139501.1:160517832-160980127 GCA_021014915.2 Artemisia tridentata subsp. tridentata | reverse complement strand
GTGTACGTGTGTGCTACTTGCTGATTCGTGCCTATTGGTTTAGTTTATTATTTAAATGCAACCAAATCGTGCCAGTCTCTCAGGCTGAACCCCCTTGCGTTAGATTAGATTGTACAGCTAACTTAATATATTAAAATACTGATTAGAATAACTAGATAATACGTTCCACTCTTAGTAATCGACACTCTACTTACCATTATATTCATACTGACCGGGTACACTGCTCATTAGGTGTGTGTGTTATTGATAAGTCGGCTAAATATAAATTTAAAACTTGAGTAGGCATTAAAACTGCTAAACCGCAACGACACACGCGTCACGCATCATTGACGCCGTCCCCTTTTAATCATCCAAAATCCTCTCTGGCGCGTCAAGGGTTGACGGCGTCACAATGGTGCTTGACGCCGTCACAGGTACTTTTCCAGCCGATTTTGAGACTTTGTCGTTTTCTTCACTTTTATGCTCCAAAAACGTCCAAAATGCTTCCTTTTCCAGATTTCTTCTCCAAAGTACCTAAAATGACAAAAGGAACGATTTAGGGCATCAAATAAATACGATTTAGGGCTTAAATGACCCCCTAAAAGCGGTACACTTTTCGCTTCATCAAATACCCTTACACTTGAGATTTGCTTGTCCTCAAGCAAATGCGCTTTTATTCTAATCAAAATACAAGTTAGGGGTCATTTAACGCTAATATAAAAGTAATTACAACAAATAGTCGTTCCACTTTAATCATAATAAGCACGGAGATTACAAACTAGCACCTCACAAGTAGTGTTTAGATACTCACATCTCTCAGGTGTCATAAAAGTATATCTCATAAATGAAAATGAATAATATCTCTCACTACCTGTCATAGCAAATAGATTACCATAGGCTTGGGAAAGGATCAAAAACCTCCTCCACTAGGCGTAAGTACCTAAGATAAACTATCAAAGAGGGCTTTTAAACGGGTTATAACGTTAGGTGTAGGGATATGATAAACACGGTTTTGTTGGATAAAGGATATTTTACTGGTGGCGAGTTAAAGATCTTGATTAATTACATGTACAATATGGCGTTGCTAAGCCAAGACTAGACTCGACTTAAGCTAATGAAAAAAATAACAAAAAGATAAAATAAACATAAAATGAAACGGGATGGTAGTCCGTATGTTTTTTCTACTTTTTTTTTTTTTTTTTTTTTTTTTTGCATACACTCTTGCCCTACCATCCAAAATAATACATCGTAGGGGGGTTGTATCCCCCTTACACTTGAACTTTTACATAACTTTACAATTAACTATTCTAATGACTCGAATTAAGATAATCGAAACACTTGGAGTACTTTTAAAATATTTAGCACATATGGGGGTAATAATGTTGTTCTTCCCCATTACTCCATTACACTAGTACTTTACCCATGAGTCCCAATCGTCCCAAAACAATATGTACAAGGATATGACTCGACTTAGCAACCATGTAATCAATTAGGTAATTAACTTGGGGTTTAAACAAATGTTGTCACAATAATGCACTAAAAATGAGTGCATACAAGGTAGGCTAAGGCGATTTGGGTGTACATTTAAGTGGGGTGTAAACAAATTCTTACTTTAAGTAAAATGCTTAAAGTTAGAAAAGAAAAGATAGGCTCTGAGGGGTGTACTAGGGGTATCGTGTACTAAAAATGAGTACAACGCAAAGGGTGTGTGATGCGTGGTTTTGTAACCTTACAACAGGTTTTACCTCTCGAGGGATCTCAAGAGGCTTACAACCCCACCAGGCAGTGTACCTGACCGATGTAGTATAGTGTAGTGGTAAGTACGGGGGATTGATCGTTCTCCACAGGGAATAGTGTTCGTTAGGTGTGAAAGACTACTCTAATTAGGTCTAAGGGTTGAGGAAGATTCTTTTTATGTTTTTATATTTTTATGAAAGCAAGTAAAATCTCGGGTTTGAAAGAGTGGGCGGAATTAGTTGCTAGTCAACTAACCCAAATTACTACGAATGCAAATAAAATAAAATAACAACAAATGAAAATGTGGTGAGAAACTTATGTGTAGAGAAATGTGTTTACTTAGATTTCCTTACTCCCTAACTATCTTTTACCGGTTAATTAGTGTGTATTAGTCGTGTGGATGACGGGTGTATTCCTTAATACCATTCGTGGGGTGGCGTACGTACTTCCCCAACTCTACAAGCTCCTACTTCACTCCTATGTCGAGCCGGCTAGGAAGCTCCTAACATGGGATCACTAGAATTCGCTTGTGCATTAAATACAACCATAAAAACCTTTAGTACGCATTTGGTTCATGTTTCTTAAGACGTTCAAGCAAGTTACCGAATAGGAAGTTAGCCAGTTTTCTTAAGCCTAACATAGATAAACAATCATCCAATACAACTATAAACCACTAATAACCAATAATCAATAGCTAGGTTTCATTAGATCTAAGCAAACACAAGATAAATCTAGCCTAACATGTTAATCAAAAGACAAGAATAAGATAAAATCAAACAACACATAGACATATTGAATGATTAATTGATAACTTATCTTCAATGTAACATGGAAGATTTCAAGGCAAAAAGCCTTGAAAAAGAAGCTAAAATCGTCTTAGGGTTTTCTCCCAAAATTCCACACACTAAGCTCTCCTTTAATGACAAAAAATTAGAAAACTATATATAGATTTTTGGATCTGACGGCGTCACGTTATGGAGTGTGACGCCGTCACCTCGCCGCTTCTAGGGTTCCCGGATGACCTTCTTGACGCCGTCCCTCTTTAGCTCTTCCAAAATCCATTCTGGCTTATCAAGGCTTGACGCCGTCGAACCTTGAACGTGACGCCGTCCCCTTTTGATTTAAGCCGTGACGCCCTTGATCAAGTTAAAGCGTGACGCCGTCAGAATTCACATGCTATTTTCACTGGCTTATCATGAGTAAATTTCACGTCCAACTTTTCTTGCCAAGGCATGACGCCGTCCAGGGTAAATTGTGACGCCGTCAAAGGTAACTTTTAGCCGATTTTTGAGACTTTGCCGTTTTCTTCACTTTTATGCTCCAAAAACGTCCAAAATGTCTCCTTTTCCAGATTTCTCCTCAAAAGTACCTAAAATGACAAAAGGAACGATTTAGGGCAATATTTGATCAAATAAATACGATTTAGGGCTTAAATGACCCCTTAAAAGCGGTACACTTTTCGCTTCATCAAATACCCTTACACTTGAGATTTGCTTGTCCTCAAGCAAATGCGCTTTTATTCTAATCAAAATACAAGTTAGGGGTCATTTAATGCAAACATAAAAGTAATTACAACAAATAATCGTTCCACTTCAATCATAATAAGCACGGAGATTACATACTAGCACCTGACAAGTAGTGTTTAGATACTCATATCTCTCAAGTGTCATCAAAATAAATCTCATAAATGAAAACGGATAATATCTCTCACTACCTGTCATAGCAAATAGATTACCATAGGCTTGGGAAAGGATCGAAAACCTCCTCCACTAGGCGTAAGCACCAAAGATAAACTATCAAAGAGGGCTTTTAAATGGGTTATAACGTTAGGTGTAGGGAAAAGGAAAACACGGTTTTGTTGGATAAGGGATTTTTTTACTGGTGGCGAGTTAAAAATCTTGATCAATTACATGTACTATACAATGTTGCTAAGCCAAGACTAGACTCGATCTTAAGCTAATGAAAGAAAATAACAAAAACATAAAATAACATAAAATAAACGGGATGGTAGTCCGTATGTTTTTTCTATTTTTCTTTTTCTCATTTTTTTTTTTTTTTTTTTTTTTTTTTTTTTTTTTTTTCATTCATACACTTTTGCCCTACCATCCAAAATAATACATCATAGGGGCATTGCATCCCCCTTACACTTGAACTTTTACATAACTTTACAAATACTAATCTAATGACTCGAATTAAGATAATTGAAAAACTTGGAGTACTTTTAAAACATTTAGCACATATGGGGGTAATAAATGATGTTCTTCCCCATTACTCCATTACACTAGTACTTTACCCATGAGTCCCAATCGTCCCAAAACAATATGTACAAGGATATGACTCGACTTAGCAACCATGTAATCAACTAGATAATTAACTTGGGTTTAAACAAATGTTGTAA
Source organism: Artemisia tridentata subsp. tridentata (assembly GCA_021014915.2). NCBI lineage: Eukaryota > Viridiplantae > Streptophyta > Magnoliopsida > Asterales > Asteraceae > Artemisia > Artemisia tridentata. The sequence continues at coordinate 160,976,013 of CP139501.1, read as the reverse complement.
CAATAATGCACTAAAAATGAGTGCATACAAGGTAGGCTAAGGCGATTTGGGTGTACATTTTAGTGGGGTGTAACAAATTCTTCCTTTAAGTCAAATGCTTAAAGGTCGAAACGAAAAGATAGGCTCTGAGGGGTGTACTAGGGGTATCGTGTACTAAAAATGAGTACAACGCAAAGGGTGTGGGAGAATTACTTGACCAATGTAGCCGAAGTAATTATAACAAAAACACAGGTGTAAAACAATGGGTTAATCCTAATGCCTCTTATCATGTAGTAAATCTAACTACACGAATGTAGTCTCACTTGTGGCCTCGGAATGGTCCTAACGCAAGTTCTAGAATCTAAGTGCTACCGGTACACACATCATAGCATAAATGCTTTTCCTACCAATTCTAGGTGCGAACCTCACATATTTGGGGGTGGAAAAATTTTTAGTGGTACGGTTTTTTGTGCTAGTCATATAACTCCTATCCGTGAGACGCTCATTAAGATCAAAGTTTCACTCCTATATGTTGTAAAAAATTTTAAATTTGGCACTAAAATTGCCCTAACAGGTATTTATCTCAGTTTTATTACACATCTACCATTAAACAAACAAAAATCAAGCGCAATGGCATTCTCTAAAATCGTACTTTTACCCCCCCTTACACTTAAGATGAACATTGTCCCCAATGTTCAAATTACAAGATGTAAAAGCATAAAGTAAAAGAATGAAATCAAATACTCCCCTGATTCGTTCGGTGGATAATGAAGTTACACGGTTAGATCTTCCTCCAAGGTAATGTTGAAGCTCCATGACTAATGCATCGCCATAAGCTTGATTCCATAAACATCTCCTTGTCCAAAATAACCTGTTAAACCTGAGAAAACAAACACGAAAACCTGCATAACATCGGCGGGATAAATCTATATATAAGGATATAATGCTTGTGGAATGATAATTTTGCAGATTCCTGGAGATTATAAGTTGGAGATTTTAATTAAAACTTTTTAAAAACAAAACTTTCAAAAATTTCTGAAAATTAAATCTGACGCCGTCAGGTTATAAACCCTGACGCCGTCAGAAATGACCTGACAAAAATTTTCATTTTAAGTTTCCGGAAAATTTCTGGAAAAACCTTTACCTTACTTCCTGGAAATCCTGCAAAACATCATTATGACTCGATACAAGCATTTGACTCAAACAAATACGAATATGTATGCTAATTTATTATTACTATGATTCATGTTCATTTGTGTTCTAATAAACCGATTTAGATTTCCCTTACACTTAACTTTTGCAAAATACCTTTATATGTAGTTAAGACGAAGTTAAAAACAAAATAAAGCATTTTCACAATTTAGTTTCGAACATGAATCAATAATAATAAAAATTAAACATACATACGGAAGCAAATAAAACTAAACAAACAAATAAATAAACACACAAAGCAAATAAAGCTTGGGTTGCCTCCCAAGAAGCGCTTGTTTTTGTTCGAGTCACGAGCCTGACTCTACCCTTATTTAACGGATAAAGGAGAGGTTTTTCCTACACTTAGGATTAAGTGCGGGTGATAGTAGCGATACACACCATCTTGGTGGAAGTATGCCGCGTGAGGAAAGAGTGGTGGATGAATTATATACTCAAAGGGGTGTGCTCCTTTCATCATAACCTTACCTAATTCAATTGGGTTAGTGGGCGGATTAAGATTTTCTCCTAGAAAGGGATCATCTTCTATCAACTTCGAGAGACTCCAAGTTAAGAATCCACTTTGACCTAATAAACCCGGTTTAAACCCATAATGTTTCTTGTGATTAATCATGAATGGGTGATGTAAGTATGTAAGGTCATGGTTCACTCCTATATTAGCTTCCACTCCACATGGCCTAGAGTCTACTTCCTTAATCTTAACATTACCCGGACTACATGGTTTGATGGGTGGATCAGGACCTTTTTCAATTCCTAAATTCACATCTAAGGATGGATGATTAGGTAACGGTTTTGGCTGAGGCTCCGGTTCATCAAAACTAGGAACTTCCATATAACTAAAAGAAAGGTTATGACTACAAGTATTCAAACCTATATCCTCTAGTTGTGTTTGGTCCAAGGGTTCTACCTCTATTGGGGTTCCTATAGTCTCTTCTACTTCTTCTGGGTAAGTCACGGGTGGTGTGTGTACCTCAAATGATGGTAGGACTTGTGGGGTACTTGGTGGTCTTAGATTTTCTACTCTATCGTCCATCTTATCAAGATCACCTATATCCTCATCATGTGTTTTAGTAGGATCTAACCCTAACATTTTCCCAAGTATCTCAAGTGCTTCTCTAGGCATCTCAACTTCTATGTCCGAATCATAAGGATCATCCTCAATATTCTGACTGCTATATTCAAACTGCCTAAAAGATTCATCATGTGTTTCTTGAGATTCTTCGTCATCGATCATAAAACCTAGGTCTTTTTGATCAATGTGATCATGCTCGGCAAAATCCTCCATCACATCAAGGTCACCTATGTGTTCATCCTGTATTATGGTAGTGCCTAACCATGACATGCAGCTAGGTGGCTCAACTCTACCCTCATCCCTAAACAAACTTGTTTCATGATCCTTGAAATTTGTGGTCAATTGACTTGTATTAATGTTTGTTGGGTTGTCTACCATATAATAATATTGGGCACAATTCTCAATAGCTTCCCATGCTTTCTCAGCACTTAATTCCCTAATATCCCTGCCGGCAATATGGTAAATGTCCCTTTGGGCATGTCGGTCGACATGATTGTAAAAGATTTGAGTTAGGGACCAAAAATCGAAGTTATGATGAGGGACTTTTTGGAGTAAATATTTAAAACGAGTCCATGCATCATAGAGAGGTTCATCTTTATGTTGTTTAAACATCAAGATGTCATATGGAGTGGGTGAATTACGTGGTTGGTGGTATGGTGGATTCGCGTTCTCCATAATGGTGAACGGAAGAGTCAATGGAAATCTTATACGAACAAAAGCACGAAGAAAATAGATAGACTAAAGAAAAACCTAGAAAAATAAAATAAAAATCTCACTAGAAAGGAATCTAGTGAGTAGACCTATAAAATAAAAATTCAACCTAAACAATAACTATTCCCCGGCAACGGCGCCAAAAACATGATGCGTGGTTTTGTAACCTTACAACAGGTTTTACCTCTCGAGGGATCTCAAGAGGCTTACAACCCCACCAGGCAGTGTACCTGACCGATGTAGTATAGTGTAGTGGTAAGTACGGGGGATTGATCGTTCTCCACAGGGAATAGTGTTCGTTAGGTGTGAAAGACTACTCTAATTAGGTCTAAGGGTTGAGGAAGATTCTTTTTATGTTTTTATATTTTTATGAAAGCAAGTAAAATCTCGGGTTTGAAAGAGTGGGCGGAATTAGTTGCTAGTCAACTAACCCAAATTACTACGAATGCAAATAAAATAAAATAACAACAAATGAAAATGTGGTGAGAAACTTATGTGTAGAGAAATGTGTTTACTTAGATTTCCTTACTCCCTAACTATCTTTTACCGGTTAATTAGTGTGTATTAGTCGTGTGGATGACGGGTGTATTCCTTAATACCATTCGTGGGGTGGCGTACGTACTTCCCCAACTCTACAAGCTCCTACTTCACTCCTATGTCGAGCCGGCTAGGAAGCTCCTAACATGGGATCACTAGAATTCGCTTGTGCATTAAATACAACCATAAAAACCTTTAGTACGCATTTGGTTCATGTTTCTTAAGACGTTCAAGCAAGTTACCGAATAGGAAGTTAGCCAGTTTTCTTAAGCCTAACATAGATAAACAATCATCCAATACAACTAATAACACACTAATAACCAATAATCAATAGCTAGGTTTCATTAGATCTAAGCAAACACAAGATAAATCTAGCCTAACATGTTAATCAAAAGACAAGAATAAGATAAAATCAAACAACACATAGACATATTGAATGATTAATTGATAACTTATCTTCAATGTAACATGGAAGATTTCAAGGCAAAAAGCCTTGAAAAAGAAGCTAAAATCGTCTTAGGGTTTTCTCCCAAAATTCCACACACTAAGCTCTCCTTTAATGACAAAAAATTAGAAAACTATATATAGATTTTTGGATCTGACGGCGTCACGTTATGGAGTGTGACGCCGTCACCTCGCCGCTTCTAGGGTTCCCGGATGACCTTCTTGACGCCGTCCCTCTTTAGCTCTTCCAAAATCCATTCTGGCTTATCAAGGCTTGACGCCGTCGAACCTTGAACGTGATGCCGTCCCCTTTTGATTTAAGCCGTGACGCCCTTGATCAAGTTAAAGCGTGACGCCGTCAGAATTCACATGCTATTTTCACTGGCTTATCATGAGTAAATTTCACGTCCAACTTTTCTTGCCAAGGCATGACGCCGTCCAGGGTAAATTGTGACGCCGTCAAAGGTAACTTTTAGCCGATTTTTGAGACTTTGCCGTTTTCTTCACTTTTATGCTCCAAAAACGTCCAAAATGTCTCCTTTTCCAGATTTCTCCTCAAAAGTACCTAAAATGACAAAAGGAACGATTTAGGGCAATATTTGATCAAATAAATACGATTTAGGGCTTAAATGACCCCTTAAAAGCGGTACACTTTTCGCTTCATCAGTGTGGGAGAATTACTTGACCAATGTAGCCAATGTAATTATAACAAAAACACAGGTGTAAAATAATGGGTTAATCCTAATGCCTCTTATCATGTAGTAAATCTAACTACACGAATGTAGTCTCACTTGTGGCCTCGGAATGGTCCTAACGCAAGTTCTAGAATCTAAGTGCTACCGGTACACACATTATAGCATAAATGCTTTTCCAACCAATTCTAGGGGCGAACCTCACATATTTGGGGGTGGAAAATTTTTTTAGTGGTACGGTTTTGTGCTAGTCATATAACTCCTATCCGTGAGACGCTCATTAAGACCAAAGTTTCACTCCTATATGTTGTAAAAAATTTTAAATTTGGCACTAAAATTGCCTTAACAGGTATTCTCTCAGTTTTATTACACATCTACCATTAAACAAACGAAAAATCAAGCGTAATAGCATTCTCTAAGGTATCGTACTTTACCCCCCCCCCCTTACATTTAAGATGAACATTGTCCCCAATGTTCAAATAACAAGATGTAAAAGTAAATAAGGTAAAAGAATGAAATCAAATACTCCCCTGATTCGCTCGGTGGATAAAGAGGTAACATGGTTAGATCTTCTTCCAAGGTAATGTTGAAGCTTCAAGATTAAAGCAGCGCCAAAAGCTAGATTCCACATACATCTCCTTGTCCAAAATAACCTGTTAAACCTGAGAAAACAAACACGAAAACCTGCATAACATCGGTGGGATAAATCTGTATAAGGATATAATGCTTGTGGAATGATTATTTTGCAGATTCCTGGAGTCTATAAGTTAGAGATTTAATAAAGCATTTTATGATTCCGGAAGAAAAACAAAACTTTCAAAAAAAATTCCAGAAAACTGTTCCTGACGCCGTCAGACTAGGGTCTGACGCCGTCAGAAGTGATCTGACAGATTTTTCATGTTAAGTTTCCGGAAAATTTCTGGAAAAACTCAATCCTTATTTCCTGGAAATCCTGCAAAATATCATTATGACTCGATACAAGCATTTGACTCAAACAATTACTAATATGTATGTTAATTTAATATTGTTATGATTCATGTTCATTTGTTCTAATAAACCGATTTGGATTTCCCTTACACTTATCTTTTGCAAAATACCTTTATATGTAGTTAAGACGAAGTTAAAAAACAAGATAAAGCATTTTCACAATTTAGTTTCGAACATGAATCAATAATAATAAAAATTAAACATACATACGGAAGCAAATAAAATCAAACAAACAAATAAATAAACACACAAAGCAAATAAAGCTTGGGTTGCCTCCCAAGAAGCGCTTTTCTTTATTAACGAGTCTTGTAGCTAGACTCAAAGTCCTTTTAGCCTATGTAAGTGAAATCGTCATCGAGGACATCTTTAGGGTTAAGCTTGGATTGAAGTTTTCTATTGGTCCGCATAGTACGATATATCTTTTCAAACCTCTCTCCATCCAGGTCATACAATGTCATCTTAATATGCCATGACCCATCTCCATCTTTGGGTGGTTTGTCCCAATCCCACTTATGATCATTGTCTTCACATATCCACCTGTTCATCCCTAGGTTAATTGGTAAAACTCCTAGGAAATCAATCATCTTCCTAAAAACTAGAGGGTCTTCAAATGGATCCAATTCGGTGTCCCTAGCCAAGAGTTGTTCTACCGTATGTGTTCGGCTCACAAAGTCCTCTTCTAGGTAAAATGGGCGTTGGGGTCCTATGAAGTCTCCATCGATCCAGGGTCCATATCTAGATGGTCTCCTATTTAATTCTAACCAATGGGGTGTTGGTTTCTCACTAGTATCATAGGCATGTTTCTTCACATCATAGACTGACCAAGTATCACCTTCTCCTACCGCTATCTTAGATTCCTTACAATCAATCATAGCACTAGCGGTCGCCAAAAATCCTCTACCTATCAACAAGGGGCATGTAGGGTCGCTAACCATATCAAGGACGTGGAAATCGGCTAAAATGGTTAGTTTTCCTATGTGTACTAACACGTCCTTGACTACTCCAACCGGGTAAGCAACACTTCCATCCGCTAAGCCTATTATTACCTCGGTTTCTTCAAGTTTCCCTAGTTTTAGAGAGGTGTGGAGAGGTAACGGAAGTAGGTTAAGGCTTGATCCAAGATCGGCTAATGTGTCATAAGCCTCCGAATTACCGATCTTGCAAGGTAGAACAAATAAGCCCGGATCATCTAACTTCTTAGGTAGTTTGTTTTGAACGAAGGCGGTCCCTTTGTCACCTAACTCGAGTTTCTTCTCATATTTTTCTAAAAGGGCATTATAATAGGGGGCTTGTGCTAATACATCAATAACCGGACGTTCAAGGTGGAGCTCCTTGAATTCTTCGTCAAGGTTTTGAGTGGGAGGTGTTTTAACTATGTTGTTGACCAATTTAGTGTTGGATATCATAACTTCTTGGTCATTTTGAACGACTTGGGTTTGTTTGAAACACGAGCTCATGGAATTGACCGAATAATATTGTGGACAAGAACTAGGAGACGAAACCGATGAAATGGCGTTGACGTTTAGTTTCGGGTTCTTGACTGTGTTGCTAGGGAGTGCTCCCATTTCTCGGTCATTGAGGGCTTTCAACAAAGTGTCAATCTTATTGGTCATCTCGCTTTGTTTTTGTTTGAAATCGGCTTCAAACTTTGCTAAACAAGCTTCTTGAGATGTCACGAAGTTGGACATCAACCCTTCAAAGTTATTGGTACTACCATAGTTGGAAGGATTGTTGTTGAAAGTACGGTTCGAGGATGAACCTCTTGATTGAAAACGATTAGGTGGGTTGGAAGAATTGGTTTGTTGTGCGTTTTGGTTTTGTTTCCACCTAAGGTTTGGGTGATTTTTCCATGAGGGGTTGTATGAATCACCGTAGGGGTTTGGCTCGGGTTTGAAAGTGTACCACTTGTCTCCTGCTCCATCGGTACGCGAGGATGCGTAGTCCGCAAAAGCTTGTTCGGGGAGTTCCACGCAATCACGAGTGTCGTGGGGACCACTACATAATTCACACGAAGAAGTGATTTTGTTCACTTGGCTTGAAGGTTTAGGAGCCTCGTAGGATTTCATAAGAAACTTGACTTAGTCTTCAAGTTCTATGATCCTACGGTCGGAAGTGCTTGAATTATTCGAAGGCAAAGATATTGCCTTGACCGTTTTATTCAAATCACGGGGATCATTCCAACTTTCGTTGTCATAAAGAGCAAGATCTTCCAGGAGAGCCCATGATTGTTCCGCACTTAGATCACGTAGCTTACCACCGGCCGATTGGTCAATGGTTTGCCTCGTGGAGAGATTAATGTGGTCATAGAAGATTTGGACTTGGAGCCAAAGTTCTATGCCATGGTGAGGGACTTTTTGGAGTAAGTCCTTGAATCGAGTCCATGCCTCGTAGAGGGTTTCGCCTTGACGTTGTTGGAACATCAAGATATCATTCCTTAGCTTGGTAGTTCTTCCTGGTGGGAAAAACTGAGCGAGGAAACGAGTGGTGAGATCATCCCAAGAGGTGATGGATCCTGCGGGTAGGCGCTCTAGCCATTGACTAGCTTGGTCCCGCAGAGAGAATTGAAAGAGACGCAGTCGGGTCGTCTCTCGAGTGGCAACATCAAGGTCTATGGAATCAATGATTTTGAGAAAGTCCTTGAGATGTTGATTAGGATCTTCGGAACGAAGTCCATGGAATGCGCATCCGCTTTGCACCAACCGGATGGTGTCGGATCGCAAGGGAGTGACATTGGCTCCTTGAGTGAGCTCAATGGTGTTTCGATAGCCATGGTGGCTAGGACAGGAGTAGTCTCCTAAGGTACGGGCTCTAGGAGGTGGGTGTTGTTGTGGTGGTGGGTTGTTGGGATCGAGGATATTACCACCTTCCATGATGTCGGATGGTAATGGTTACGAACAAAGAAACGAAGAAAAAAGATAGACTAAAGAAAACCTAGACAAATAAAATAAAAATCTCACTAGAAAGGAATCGAGTGAGTAGACCTAATAAAATAAAAATTCAACCTAAACAATAACTATTCCCCGGCAGCGGCGCCAAACACTTGATGCGTGGTTTTGCGACCTTACAACAGGTTTTACCTCTCGAGGGATCTCAAGAGGCTTGCAATCCCCACCAGGCAGTGTACCTGACCGATGTAGTATAGTGTAGTGGCAAGTACCGGGGGATTGATCGTTCTCTAGGGGAATAGTGTCGTTAGGATTGAAAAACTACTCTAATAGGTCTAAGGGTGAGGGAAGATTCTTTTTTATATTTTTTTTATATTTTTATAAAAACAAGTAAAATCTCGGGTTTGAAGGAGTGGGCGGAATTAGTTGCTAGTCAACTAACCCAAATAACTACAATTGCAAATAAAATAAAATAACTGAAAATAAAAAGGTTGTGGAACTTATATGGAGAGAAATGTGTTTACTTAGATTTCCTTACTCCCTAACTATCTTTTACCGGTTGATTAGTGTGTATTAATTGCGTGGATGACGGGTGTATTCCTTAATACCAATCGTGGGGTGGCGTACGTACTTCCCCAACTCTACAAGCTCCTACTTCACTCCTATGTCGAGCCGGCTAAGAAGCTCCTAACATGGGATCACTAGAATTCGCTCATGCATTAAATACAACCATAAAAACCTTAGTACGCATTGGTTCATGTTTCTTAAGACGTTCAAGCAAGTTACCGTATAGGAGGTTAGCCAGTTTTCTTAAGCCTAACATCGATAAACAATCATCCAATACAATTAATAACACACCAACAACCAATAATCAATAGTTAGGTTTCATTAGATCTAAGCAAACACAAGATAAATCTAGCCTAGCATGTTAAATAAAAGACAAGAACAAGATATAATCAAACAACACATAGACATATTGAATGATTAATTGATTACTTATCTTCAATTGAACATGGGAGATCCAAGGGTATAAAACCCTTAAAAGTAGCAGAAAAATCGTCTTAGGGTTTCTCCTCACAAAGTTGCACACCAATGACTAAAAATTATGAGAATATATATAGAAAATCAGATCTGACGGCGTCACGTTATAGAGCTGACGCCGTCACCTCGCCGCGGTTAGGGTTTCTTGATGGCCTTCTTGACGCCGTCCCCTTTTAATCATCCAAAATCCTCTCTGGCGCGTCAAGGGTTGACGGCGTCACAATGGTGCTTGACGCCGTCACAGGTACTTTTCCAGCCGATTTTGAGACTTTGTCGTTTTCTTCACTTTTATGCTCCAAAAACGTCCAAAATGCTTCCTTTTCCAGATTTCTTCTCCAAAGTACCTAAAATGACAAAAGGAACGATTTAGGGCAATATTTGATCAAATAAATACGATTTAGGGCTTAAATGACCCCCTAAAAGCGGTACACTTTTCACTTCATCAAGCATGACGGGTGTGAAGGAATATATGCACAAATATGTTGAGGAACCAGGACCTAAGGTGGTATTTGCTAACAATTCATCATGTCTCACTGAAGGTTATGGTTCAGTAAACTGTATTGGAATAGTTTTTACTAGGATAGCTTATGTTTATGGCCTTAAGTACAATCTTATCAATGTTAGTCAACTATGTGATGCTAAATACATAGTTCAATTTGATGATAAGCAAGGTACCATCTTCAATGAAAATAAAGAAATAGTTCTTATTGCACCAAGAAGACAGGATGTCTATGTGTTAGATATGTCTACTCTAACTCAGAATGGAACTTGTCTTTTTGCTAAAGCCATTGAAACTCTAAACTGGCTTTGGCATAAAAGACTCTCCCACCTGAATTTCAAAAACATAAACAATCTTGTCAAACAAAACAAGGTCCTTGGCTTACCATCACTTGTGTTTTCAAAGGATAAACCCTGCTCTGCCTGTGAAAAAGGTAAACATCATAGAGCATCCTTTAAAACCAAACAAAACTTATCCATCAAAAGCTGTCTTCATCTTCTCCATATGGATCTCTTTGGACCTGTGAGTCCAATGTTCATTCATCATGAGAAGTATACTCTGGTCATAGTGGATGAATACTCAAGATACACTTGGGTTTACTTCCTGTCCAAAAAGAGTCAGGCAGCTGAAACAATCATGTCATTTGTCAGGAACATTGAAAACCAAAATGACATAAAAGTCAAAAAAATTAGGACTGACAATGGGACTGAGTTCAAAAACTACGATCTTGAGTGTTTCTTTGATGAGAAAGGAATTTCTCAAAACTTCTCTTCTCCTTACACACCTGAACAAAATGGTGTTGCTGAAAGGAAAAATAGAACACTCATTGAGGCTGCTAGGACAATGCTAAATGGATCAGTACTATCCAAACATTTTTTAACTGAAGCAGTTAAGAATGCCTGTTATACTCAAAACAGATCCATCATTGTCAAGAGACATAGAAAAACTCCTTATGAGTTATTCAAAGGAAGAATCCCTGACATCAGCTATTTTCATGTCTTTGGGTGCCCTGTGTTCATTCATAATCACAAGGATCACTTAGGGAAATTTGATGCAAAAGCTGATGATGGATACTTTCTAGGATACTCTCTTGTCTCTAAAGCCTTCAGGGTGTTCAATACAAGGAGACAACAAACTGAGGAAACATTTCATGTCACCTTTGATGAGAGTACTGAAGCCATCAGATTCTCAAACACCTTAGCAGAAGAGATAGGAATTGATGACTTATCACAATACCCTCCTGATGAATATCATCCTGATAGTAATCCTTCCACTCAATATCAAGCAGATGCTGATATATCCTATTACATTGTCCTACATAACCTCCCTTATCCAACCATCACTGAGTTTGTTGAAGTATAAACATGTACTGGTGAAATCAATCAGACTGAAGAAATTGTTCAGGAACCAATCAATCTCAGTGATCAACATGGTCAGTCAGATACTCAAGATCTTGAAATTCTTCATGTTTTTGCACCTAATCCTACACCTCCATCAATCAGGCCTCTACAAGTTCAAATCAATATCCAAGACCTCGGAACAGTTGGACTAGGTTTAAGGATATAGAACTTGTCAACATAATTGGAGAGCCCACTGAAGGAATGCTTACTAGAAGCATGGCTGCTAAACTTAAGGCAGCCTCCGCCAATGAGTGTCTATTTGTGGACTTCGTCTCCAATATTGAACCTAAGAGTGTCAAAGAAGCACTGAAACATCCTAGTTGGATTCAGGCTATGCATGATGAACTTGAACAATTTGACAGAAACAAGGTAATGACCTTGGTCAAATGTCCTCAGGATGTTTCTATCATTGGCATGAAATGGGTATTGAAGAACATAACTGATGAAAATGGCATAGTCATTAAAAACAAGGCCAGGCTTGTTGCCAAAGGTTATAATCAATAAGAAGGCATTGACTATGAAGAAACATTTGAACCAGTTGCAAGAATGGAAGCCATCAGGATCTTCCTTGCATATGCAACCTACATGAACTTCAAAGCATATCAAATGGATGTAAAAAGTGCCTTCCTCAATGGATCACTAAAAGAAGAAGTTTATATTCAACAACCTCCTGGATTTGAAAGCAGTGAGTTTCCTGACTATGTCAGCAAGCTTGACAAAGCCCTTTATGGACTGAAACAAGCTCCTAGGGCATGGTATGAAACTCTTTCAGCCTTTCTCATCCAAAACAAATTTTTCAGAGGCAAGATAGACAATACCCTGTTTATCTATAGGACAAAAGAAGATATCATTCTTGTTTAAGTGTATGTGGATGACATCATATTTGGCTCAACAAATTACAAACTTTGCAAACAGTTTGAGAAACTGATGGCAAAGAAATTTGATATGAGTATGATGGGAGAACTCACTTACTTCCTTGGACTATAAATCAAGCAGACTGATAAGGGAACCTCCATTAGTCAAGAAAAGTACACTAGAAGCCTACTGAAAAAGTATGAGCTCAGTGACTGCTTCAGTGAAAACTCCAATGGTTTCCCCAAACAACCTAGGTCCTGACCTTGCTGGTGAACCAGTAAATCAAACTCTATTTAGAGGAATGATTTGGTCACTGATGTACCTACTTGCATCAAGGCCTGACATCCAATTTCCAGTCTGTTTATGTGCCAGATATCAGTCTGATCCAAGAGAATCACATCTCACAGCTGTAAAAAGGATCATCATGTACCTGAAAGGTACTCCAAATCTTGGATTATACTACCCTAAATGTTTAGGTTTTGATCTCAAAGGGTACTCAGACTCTGACTATGCAGGCTGCAACATGGATAGGAAAAGTACTTCAGGCTCCTGCCAATTCCTTGGTGGGAAACTAGTCTGTTGGAGTACTAAGAAACAACAATCAATTGCCATGTCATCAACTGAGGCTGAATATGTTGCAGCAGCCAGCTGTTGTGAAAATGTGTTATGGATGAAAAGGTAAATCTTCATGTTGTGTGAGTGCTCAACTGGACACATTTGCAGTTCTTTAAATTAGACGACTTAATTGAGTAATTAGTGAGAGCTAGAACTCAAGGCATAAGATGGGGATAAAACATGCTTACATTGCAACTAGGTTTGGCAATGTAAATCCCATAATGATCTAGGAATTGGAAAATGTTTGCCAATTATTGTTCGACAATTACCTTGTTGAATACTTTCATTACTAGCAGATCATAATGGAACTATGTCAATTAGGATCCTAGCTTTAAGGAAATACTATAGTTTATATGAATATTTACCAACGGTTATTTTATTTTCTTAAAGGTTTTATTATCGAAAATACTAAAATTGAATTTTGTTAATTCTTTTAAATGTATTAATGCAACGGTAAACCGTAAACGTAGTTTGGGCTTTGGTAAATTGATCTAATTCTGTTTTCAAACAAATGTTTGATTAAGAAAAATTTACTTCAAAGACAAACATAGTCTCTTTTTCATGAAAGAAGAGTGAGACTCAATCCTATTCCTTTTCATGAATGAGAAAGGTATGATAGGAACATTAGAGTTGTCTAAATTCTAGTATAACTCATATCAAACTTTAATAGTTAAAAGAATTGCACATTTTCCATAGAGATTTCATCACACTCATTCGGTGATTAAATTCTTTTGTAACGAATATGATATTTGGTTAACAGGAAAATATGCATGACACTTTATGAGTTATTAAAATTAGAAGCTAGACTAATTACCGCAAAATAGTAAAAGACAAACTAGTATATTTATCTAGTTGTTTTGATTTGACCATTTATAGGTGCTACATACCATTATAGGGATGGTAGACCTATTAAGGAAGAAATTGCATGCCCAATTTTTCAAGTTAATAGCATTGATGGATAGTCCATCATTTACGTAGTAGGATACACTCTTTTAGTGCATAAGTAATTGTTACGTATGGACATTCAAAGGTGTAGGAAAGTAAATAGCACACTATTTTCTTTCACTGGTTAATGAAACACTTACAATGTTGTCAAATCCAGTGGGAGCATTGTGTTATTATTATTGAATAAGGAATTCTTGTAATGATCTCTAATTCAGTGGGAGCTACAAGCTTTGTCATCTTGGTAGTAATCTACATTATCTCTAGAATGTCTCAAGATAATTACTTTCTAAATGTAGACACTCATGCTTTTAAGGATAGTCTTGAACGTTTCCTTACTAGACATTGTCATCCTACATCTACTTGTTATGCTAATATCAATGACACGATCATATTGTTCTCATAAACAAATGCATGTCATGTTGTTTATCAGCTACATGATGTTGTTCCATGCACAAGTGGGAGAAATCTTTATTGTGTGCAAGGTACAACACATAGGAATATGATTTAAAGGATTCTCTTGACTACAAGGTAAGAGACTAACGTTCTAATATGACTTATACACATCTAATCCAAGAAACAATTGGTGTTGCAATTTACGATATGTGAGAGCTTAGCTAGATTGCAACAACAAGGTAAATCTCCATGATTACGTGAGACCGTACATGGATTAATTTACAATTTCTAAATTAGACACTTATTAGAACACGTGTCAAATATGATAACAAGACTACTTCAATTTGAATATTTATGAATTCTTGAAATGACATAAATGAATGAAGTAATATAATACTACTTAAATTTGAAATTTGTGTATTCTTGGAATGACATAAACAAATGAAGTAATTTATTAACTTGTTATGTTAAGTCATATACAAGAATTCATTAAGTTGATCAATGATTTATAACGTATAGTGGAATTATAACAGTTTATGTTTTCTTGTAAAGACATGGACATGAAGTGACTTGGTCAAAAGTACTTGTGTTATCAAGCATGCAATTGGCTTGGAAATCTATTATATCATTAAGTTGACTTAGTTGGTAAATAGGTAAGCCAATAGATATATGGTTATCTTAAATATTGTTATAGCCAACAAACTTGAAAATTTGGAAGGTATCAAACATTACACAATAGATATTAAAGTTTACAGAGTTATAATTGCATTATACATTAAAGAATTAGAATACTTTAAACTTTAAAAATGTTTGAAAGTTTGATTATCATAAATTGGTGATTGAGGTTGTCACACACTTTATGAAATATTATGTGGCAATATCAAATTATTTGAATGCACACATATAAGAACTTCACTAGTTGAATTCTTGAAATAAGTATTCTCAAAATTCCGGTAGATCAAAGTTGGTTGATTTATGTCTTGTTAACAAGTATGATTATCATGACTTGAGACATAATTCATCAACTAGAATTTTCATGCATTGATCTATTTAGTATTTGGATAAAGGATGTTAAACAATTATTATAATTAATTAAAATACTTGGTATGTTTGATTTCCTTTATAATATATTGTATCCTATATTTGCATGTTTAAATCCATTGATAACTTATGTTATTCTAAATTTTCCGTTGTCAATTAATGATATGGGAATATCATTAAACTAAGAAAAATCTGAGTATTGGTAGAATATACTTGAAAGTATATTGATGCGTTGACATACCAATTTCACATGATATTCAATTAATTGAATATAGGACTTATCCCAAACTACATGATTGTACTTTATGGATCTTGTCATTAAGTAATCCTAAATAGTTATCCTCAGAATTGAGATACCAGAGAACAGTCATGGATGTAGAGCATTTCTGTAATTCAATTTAACGCTATACGTAACTGGTAGTCATAAGAATTGTTTTCAGAAGTGTTGCAAAGTTCTTGGGTTTTGCTTGTAGTCAATAAAGAATTTGTTCCTTCAAATTCGTTTTGGAGTTTAATACTACTGGGCCCCTCGTAGGGTTGACAAGATGTTTGCATGGCCATGCCCAAGATTTTTTGGAATACGTTCAGAAGATTTGGTAATCTTGCTCAATCACAAACAACGAGAAACAGAATAGTTAAATTAAGGAATGACTTAGATCCATATCCTTATTTAACATGGTATTAGTGACAAAAGGATAATAATAATGATGAATCATTCAAAGGTTTTTCTAGGAGACCTTACTCGAGTTGTACTAGAGGCATTGAAGTGTTGCTAGATGCTAACCAATGTGATTACACTATTAAGATATGTCCAAGTGGGAGCTGTTAGTTTTATGGACATAAATTAGTAGTTGTATGTTACGATCGAACTCGAGACTACGGGATTGCACACTTTACGTATAATAATCGATGTTACATAATTAATAGATAATAGTTATATATTAATTATTAAATCACATTATAAATAAAGTAACTAATACGCGAGGGACTTATTAGTACGAAAACCAAACCCGTGAGGTGTTGGTTGAAACCGGTCGAACATAAAAGGAATGGAGGGGTCCGAGTGTCATTTTGTGAAACTTGAGAAGGTGATAGACTCTAACTTGAAGAACAAGTTTGATGCGTGGTTTTGCAACCTTACAACAGGTTTTACCTCTCAAGGGATCTTGAGAAGTTTGCAATCCCCACCAGGCAGTGTACCTGACCGTTGTAGTATAGTGAAGTGGCAAGTACCGGGGATTGATCGTTCAACTCAAAGAATAGTGTTCGTTAGGATTGAAATTAATCTAACTAGGTCTAAAGGTGAGGGATGATTCTTTTTGTATTTTTATATTTTATGGAAAGCAAGTAAAAATCTCTGGTTTTGGAAGAAGGGGCGGAATTAGTTGCTAATCAACTAACCCAAAAGCTACTAATTAAACTAATATGCAAGAAAAGTAAACTAGGGTTCTACAAGGGAAATGAAGCATGTCTACCTATGATATGTTACTCCTTGCTAGCTATCCAATTCTACCTATTGAATTGTCACACCTTGTTTTAATTGACGGGTTGTATTCCTTAATACCAATCGTGGGGTGGCGTACGTACTTCCCCAACTCTATAAGCTCCTACTTCACTCCTATGTCGAGCCGGCTAAAAAGCTCCTAACATGGGATCACTAGAATTCGCTCATGCATTAAATACAACCAAATAAACCTAGTACGCATTGGTTCATGTTTCTTAAGACGTTCAAGCAAGTTACCGTATAGGAGGTTAGCCAGTTTTCTTAAGCCTAACATCGATATCACCCAATCAAACAAGAGACAATAGGAAACAAGAATTATAAACTAAACCAACTAGATCTATTGAAGTTGTCACGCCCTAATTGATGGAGATGGACACACACATCAACAAGAAATCAATAAGATCTAATTAGTTATACACAAGTTTCACACAATCATAAGTAGACACAAGGTGATTTAGCCAAGCATAATTAATGAAGAGCAATCAACAATAATCATAATTGAAGACATAACATAAGATTGAATCGATAAACAAACCATTACAAGATGTTTATGGCATGACTAGGACCCTCTAAGTTGCTGGAAAAACACCTACCTAAACCCTAGAACCAGACTTAGGGTTTAGGGCTTACAAATAATGAAGTTATGATGTTGTATTTATAGGCAGTTTGCTGTCCGAGGGGTTCTGACGGCGTCAGCCTTAACAAGTGACGGCGTCAGCTCCCCTTTTTCACCAAATTGTAGATCTTTTCGTCCCGATTCCGTGGCCTCTTGAATCACCAAAATCCGAGTTCGTATGAAGATTTTATGGCCAAAACAGTAACAGCCACTCCTCGCGCGAGTTGTGATTGTCTTGATCAACTTGTGGCGGTTTCACTAAGGTTCCTTCTCGTGTAAGAATACTTTGACGCCGTCACTCTATATCTTCTGACGTCGTCAGGATGAGTCCTGACGCCGTCACCTTCAAGATCTTCTGGGCCGTCTCTTTATAAATTAAACCGTGACCACCTATGGCGTCACAAAGCGTGACGCCGTCAGACTTCCAATGCAAATCTCACTGGCTTATCATGTGTATTTTTCATATCCACCTTTTTTTCCAATACATGACGCCGTCAAGAGCAATACTTGACGCCGTCACATGTACTTTTCCAGCCGAATTTGAGACTTTGTCATTTTCTTCACTTTTATGCTCCAAAAACGTCCAAAATGCTTCCTTTTCCAGATTTCTTCTCCAAAGTACCTAAAATGATAAAAGGAACGATTTAGGGCAATATTTGATCAAATAAATACGATTTAGGGCTTAAATGACCCCCGAAAAGCGGTACACTTTTCGCCTCATTAAATACCCTTACACTTGAGATTTGCTTGTCCTCAAGCAAATGCGCTTTTATTCTAATCAAAATACAAGTTAGGGGTCACTTAACGCTAATATAAAAGTAATTACAACAAATAGTCGTTCCACTTTAATCATAATAAGCACGGAGATTACAAACTAGCACCTCACAAGTAGTGTTTAGATACTCACATCTCTCAGGTGTCATAAAAGTATATCTCATAAATGAAAATGAATAATATCTCTCACTACCTGTCATAGCAAATAGATTACCATAGGCTTGGGAAAGGATCAAAAACTTCCTCCACTAGGCGTAAGCACCTAAGATTAACTATCAAAGAGGGCTTTTAAACGGGTTATAACGTTAGGTGTAGGGATATGATAAACACGGTTTTGTTGGATAAAAGATATTTTACTGGTGGCGAGTTAAAGATCTTGATTAATTACATGTACAATATGGCGTTGCTAAGCCAAGACTAGACTCGACTTAAGCTAATCAAAAACTAATAAGAACATAAAATAAACATAAAAGGAAACGGGATGGTAGTCCGTTTTTTTTTTTTTTTTTTTTTTTTTTTTTTTTTTTTTTTTTTTTTTTTTTTTACACTCTTGCCCTACCATCCAAAATAATACATCATAGGGGCCTCGGTTCTCCCCTTACACTTGAACTTTTACATAACTTTACAATTACTATTCTATCGACTCGAATTAAGATAATCGAAACACTTGGAGTACTTTTAAAATATTTAGCACATATGGGGGTAATAATGTTATTCTTCCCCATTACTCCATTACACTTATACTTTACCCATGAGTCCCAATCGTCCCAAAACAATATGTACAAGGATATGACTCGACTTAGCAACCATGTAATCAATTAGATAATTAACTAAGGTTTAAACAAATGTTGTCACAATAATGCACTAAAGATGAGTGCATACAAGGTAGGCTAAGGCGATTTGGGTGTACATTTAAGTGGGGTGTAAACAAATTCTTCCTTTAAGTAAAATGCTTAAAGTTAGAAACGAAAAGATAGTCTCTGAGGGGTGTACTAGGGGTATCGTGTACTAAAAATGAGTACAACGCAAAGGGTGTGGGAGAATTACTTGACCAATGTAGCCAACGTAATTATAACAAAAACACAGGTGTAAAACAATGGGTTAATCCTAATGCCTCTTATCATGTAGTAAATCTAACTACACGAATGTAGTCTCACTTGTGGCCTCGGAATGGTCCTAACGCAAGTTCTAGAATCTAAGTGCTACCGGTACACACATCATAGCATAAATGCTTTTCCTACCAATTCTAGGGGCGAACCTCACATATTTGGGGTGGAAAATTTTTTAGTGGTACGGTTTTGTGCTAGTCATATAACTTCCTATCCATGAGACGCTCATTAAGACCAAAGTTTCACTCCTAAATGTTGTGAAAAATTTTAAATTTGGCACTAAAATTGCCCTAACAAGTATTTATCTCAGTTTTATTACACATCTACCATCAAACAAACAAAAATCAAGTGCAATTGTATTCTCTAAGGTATCATCATTTATCCTCCCCTTACACTTAAGCTGAACATTGTCCCCAATGTTCATTCAAAGGATGTAAAAGTAAATAAGGTAAAAGAATGAAAACAAATACTCCCCTGATTCGTTCGATGTGGGTAATCCGGTAACATGGTTAAATCCTCCTCCAAGAAAATGAACGTTGAAAGCTTCCCTTCCGAAATATAAATCATCTTCTTGTCCAATATAACCTGTTAAACCTGAGAAAACAAACACAAAAAACCCAAAGCATCAACCTGAACAAAGAAAACTCACAACTAGATGTAATTCCAGACTTAGAAATAAAAACAAAACGATTAAAGATATAATGCTTGTAGAATGAATATTTGCAGATTTCCTGGAGTTTATAAAACTAAAGATTTAACAAAAACTTTATGACTCCGGTAGAAAAACAAAACTTGCAAAATTTCCATAATTTTACACTTGACGCCGTCAGGTGTTAACCTTGACGCCGTCAGAAGTGACCTGCAGAAATTTTATGGTTAGTTTCCGGAAAATTTCTGGAAAAACTTATGCCTCACTTCCTGGAAATCCTGCAAAATATTCATTATGACTCGATACAAGCATTTGACTCTAACAATTACTAGTATGCATGCTCATTTAATATTGTTGTGATTCATGTTCAATCTTGTTCTTGTAAACAAATTTGGATTCCCTTACACTTATCTTTTGCAAAATACCTTTATATGTAGTTAAGACGAAGTTAAAAACAAAATAAAGCATTTTCACAATTTACTTTGAAACATGAGCACAAACAATAACAATTAAACTTGCATACGGAAACAAATAAAATCAAACAAACAAACAAACAAACAAATAAAGCTTGGGTTGCCTCCCAAGAAGCGCTTTTTTTGTTCGAGTCACGAGCCTGACTCTACCCTTATTTAACGGAAATAGGGGAGGTTTTCCCTACACTTAGGATTAAGTGCGGGTGGAAGTAGCGATACACACCCTTAGGGTGGAAATATGCCACGTGAGGTGAAGGGGTGAGTGAATGGCTTCCTTCATCCTAAAACTACCCGGATAATATTGGTTTATGGGTGGGTCAGTTCCTCTTTTGTCTCCTAGATGTAAATCTAAGGATGAAAAGTTGTGTAAAGGTTGAGGTTCCGGCTCATCAACACTAGGAAATTCCTTAGAACTAAGAGTAAGGTCATCACTAAAAGTGTTCAAACCTATATCCTCTAGTTGTGCTTGGTCCAAGGGTTCTACCTCCATCGGGATTCCTAAAGTCTCTTCTACTTCTTCCGGGTAAGTCACGGGCGGTGTGGGTGCCTCAAATGATGGTAGGACTTGTGGGGTATTTAGTGGGCTTATGTTACTTCCCTCATCATTCCTTGTGTCAAGATCACCTAAGTGTTCATCATGTATTATGGTAGTGCCTAAAGATGACATGCAACTAGGTGGCTCAACTCTACCCTCATGTGTGTCGTATGTTTTGGTGAAATCTATCCCACTCATGCAACTAGGTAGTTCAACACTAACCATCTCAGAATCTTGGTTTGACTCTAAGTCCATGTTCTTAGAAACTAGGTCTTTTTGCTCATACAAATCCACCAATTCGTTCCACTTATGGGTCATGGTTAGGAAGCTTTCCTCAAAATTCATCCAAAGGGCATGACTAAAAGGAATTGATCCAGATAGTGCTTGTCTAATAGAACTCTCACATGCATAGAATTCATTAAACCCATCTAACCTTACCCCTAACTTCTTTTGGAAATCACAAAGATCACACAAAAATTCATAGGAATGATAGGAAACAAATCTATTGGTGAAATATAATTGTTCCCCTATTGATAATGATCTAAATGGAATTTCATCCATCATAGTGACAAATGAAAATGGTTTTACAAACAAAGGGCACAAAGAAAAAGATAGACTACTAGAAAGCTAATAAAAAGAAAATAAAAATCTCACTAGATAGGAATCTAATGAGTAGACCTAATAGAAATAAATTTCAACCTAAGCAATAACTACTCCCCGGGCTGCGGCGCCAAAAACTTGATGCGTGGTTTTGCAACCTTACAACAGGTTTTACCTCTCAAGGGATCTTGAGAAGTTTGCAATCCCCACCAGGCAGTGTACCTGACCGTTGTAGTATAGTGAAGTGGCAAGTACCGGGGATTGATCGTTCAACTCAAAGAATAGTGTTCGTTAGGATTGAAATTAATCTAACTAGGTCTAAAGGTGAGGGATGATTCTTTTTGTATTTTTATATTTTATGGAAAGCAAGTAAAAATCTCTGGTTTTGGAAGAAGGGGCGGAATTAGTTGCTAATCAACTAACCCAAAAGCTACTAATTAAACTAATATGCAAGAAAAGTAAACTAGGGTTCTACAAGGGAAATGAAGCATGTCTACCTATGATATGTTACTCCTTGCTAGCTATCCAATTCTACCCATTGAATTGTCACACCTTGTTTTAATTGACGGGTTGTATTCCTTAATACCAATCGTGGGGTGGCGTACGTACTTCCCCAACTCTATAAGCTCCTACTTCACTCCTATGTCGAGCCGGCTAAAAAGCTCCTAACATGGGATCACTAGAATTCGCTCATGCATTAAATACAACCAAATAAACCTAGTACGCATTGGTTCATGTTTCTTAAGACGTTCAAGCAAGTTACCGTATAGGAGGTTAGCCAGTTTTCTTAAGCCTAACATCGATATCACCCAATCAAACAAGAGACAATAGGAAACAAGAATTATAAACTAAACCAACTAGATCTATTGAAGTTGTCACGCCCTAATTGATGGAGATGGACACACACATCAACAAGAAATCAATAAGATCTAATTAGTTATACACAAGTTTCACACAATCATAAGTAGACACAAGGTGATTTAGCCAAGCATAATTAATGAAGAGCAATCAACAATAATCATAATTGAAGACATAACATAAGATTGAATCGATAAACAAACCATTACAAGATGTTTATGGCATGACTAGGACCCTCTAAGTTGCTGGAAAAACACCTACCTAAACCCTAGAATCGGACTTAGGTTTAGGGCTTACAAATAATGAAGTTATGATGTTGTATTTATAGGCAGTTTGCTGTCCGAGGGGTTCTGACGGCGTCAGCCTTAACAAGTGACGGCGTCAGCTCCCCTTTTTCACCAAATTGTAGATCTTTTCGTCCCGATTCCGTGGCCTCTTGAATCACCAAAATCCGAGTTCGTATGAAGATTTTATGGCCAAAACAGTAACAGCCACTCCTCGCGCGAGTTGTGATTGTCTTGATTAACTTGTGGCGGTTTCACTAAGGTTCCTTCTCGTATAAGAATACTTTGACGCCGTCACTCTATATCTTCTGACGTCGTCAGGATGAGTCCTGACGCCGTCACCTTCAAGATCTTCTGGGCCGTCTCTTTATAAATTAAACCGTGACCACCTATGGCGTCACAAAGCGTGACGCCGTCAGACTTCCAATGCAAATCTCACTGGCTTATCATGTGTATTTTTCATATCCACCTTTTTTGCCAATACATGACGCCGTCAAGAGCAATACTTGACGCCGTCACATGTACTTTTCCAGCCGAATTTGAGACTTTGTCATTTTCTTCACTTTATGCTCCAAAAACGTCCAAAATGCTTCCTTTTCCAGATTTCTTCTCCAAAGTACCTAAAATGACAAAAGGAACGATTTAGGGCAATATTTGATCAAATAAATACGATTTAGGGCTTAAATGACCCCCGAAAAGCGGTACACTTTTCGCCTCATCAAAGTTTGAGGGATATATAAACATCTCATTGGAAACAAATTATACACGACACTTAAATCCTTTACAAATCCAGACGCATGATATGCATTAATAAAAAGGACACTAACCATTCGCATCCATGAAGATTCCACAATTGCATGAAATGTCATGCAACTTTATACGTATGAAAATAAATCTAGATTGTTTTGTTTTTCATCTATTGTTTCAACGAATGGCAGTGGTACCCACAAGGGTTTCTTTTAGTCGACATAATCAAAAGCAGAACATAGTGTTTTTGATTGCTTTATTCGTGATTCAAGAACTAGCATTCACATCGAATCGCTATTAGTACGTGTGTACATGAACGTATGGCAAACACACTATTGTTTGCAACTTGGATTGATCGACTTTGTTTGTATTCGATTTTTATTAATCCTAATTTATTAGGGTTCTTGGTTCTAGATTGAATTGATTCTTGTTTTGCTAGAATCAAAAGGTATGCATTACTCTTACTTTTCGGTTAATTAATTCACAATTATATTCTTTACGCTTCCGCACTTGCTTTGATGTTTATGTGTTTAATTTATGAATATGTTATGTTATTAAATTCCAACAGATATGAGGCCATGAGGGTACTTGGGTGTGATATGTAATGTCTACAAGTCACAACTCAACTGTTCATAACGTACCTAGGCTAGGACTAACAGTGAACAAGGGCTCAGCTAGAATGATCACTAGGGATACTGAGTTTGTGGGCCAACTGTTGTTGGTTTGCATGGCTTCACCCGCACCACATACATGCATCATACTATTTTATTTTTTTTCTTTTCCGTTATCTTTATTTTTCTTTTGGTGGCAGAATGGTGACATTTTGTCTCAATTTTAGATGTGTCGATTTCTTACTCTATTATGTTAAATGAGGATGTTGCGCTGAGCGTTAGAGCATCGGATATATTAGCGAACACCCCTGCCACTTCTGACGTGGCACACCAAGTGGCGCCGCCACCCGTTCGCCACCACACCGCAAACCCCCGCCACTTTGTATTTCGCCACTTATGTAGCGTGGAAGAAAACAAAAACTTGTTTTTTTAGTTGGGTTTTTGTGTTCTATTTTGTTTTTGAGTGAGTGTTAACGAGGTTAGAAACCCGCGCTTCGCGGCGGGGTGTTTGCATATAGAAGTATTATAGGCACTGCTAGTACTTATGAGATCGGTTTCGGATTTTGAGCTGGAGCAATTTTATTAAAATTCACAACATACAGCTACAAATGGTAAACACTAATGTTATAAACTTTTTAAGATTTAAGAAACATCCACATTGCCTTCTGCTTATGCGTCAGCCTTAGCTTCATTGTACTTCTTACCCATCACCTCTTTCGCAGCCTCTAAACCCTTTCCTGCTTTCGTCTTTTTTGCTTCGTACCATTTCGATCTAAATTAGTAATCCAGTAGTTAAAATACTCATGTAATGAAAGGGGCATATGTATACGTTTGGAAAGTAATGAGGGGGCACCTGTGAACATACTATATAGTTAATATGGTTCAAAGTGAATACCTGTAACCATCAACCCATTCCTTTTCTAACATTTTCTGCCAGCTTGATCTGTTAGAGATAAACATGTCGAGCCAGCGCATTCATCAGGTAATAAGTGTCACTTTCTACTGGATGTTTGAAGTTACTAAATTGTTCAAAGAAAACTCACCCCAGCATAGTTTCCTTTAAACCCTATGCGCAAACCATGTTCATAAGTGGTTGACTGACTTCCATTGCCTCATTTTCTTAAAATAGCAACTGGGAGGTTATCCAAAATCCTGCATTGCATACCACAGCCACAGGTTATTTAGGTATTGTGCTACACATTTAGAAACAGTCATTCATATACAGAATTTAAAAAAAAGGGCACATACATGTAAACACATTAGTCATCATCGATCTTTTCCTTGAAGTTCTTTGTAGATTGAGCATCGATCTTTACTCTACAACCGACTTTACATGGAAGCTCTTCTCTCATGTGAAACTGAAATAGAGATCAGAAACTTAGATCACAACAAACACGACTGTTATTAAGAATCAAATATAGGAACATAAATAGATAATCACTGTGTAGACTGAATGATCGATGCGATCACCTCGCAGCACCTCACCCAAGTTTTCAGCGTTTTCCTGAATGTGCTTGGGCTTTCAATAATTCAAGTAATAATAGTCATAAGGAACTTATGTCTTTGTTGACGATAGCTTATTGACTTTGACTTGAAGAGGATCACCCTAATAAAAAAAACAGGATTGATCAGCACCAAATGCATCCAATTACAACAACAAAAAGGTGATGTTTAGAGCTACAATTCATTATTATAAATCTGATGTTTAGACTTTTGATATTATTATAATTCTGGTGTTTTCGCTAAAAAAGCATCATTAGAGATAAGCCTTTCCATATGTCCATCCAACATTTGATATTATTATAAATCTGAAATATAAGGCTCCTTATCTTACATATGTCCATCCAACACTTTACTGAAGAGATAAGCCTTTCCATGCTTGCATTGAAGGCCTAAAAAACGCACACACTGAGAACCCATCGTCAAAGTTATAAAAAGCTTTACATTTTCATAGTTACATAGATTCTACAGCTATTCCTACCTACAATTGTAAGCTACCATTCATCAGCTTCACAATCAACGTTTACCAATTTAATACATCTACATATCTATTAGCGCTACAGGTGCCAAATTTGAGCCACTTAAACCCATAGAAATATTACCCATGTTGACCCGAACAAATTTAAAAGATTACCAACCCTCATACCGTGTAGACTACGCTCTGCAACTTTATATACTACACCCTGCAACTTCGTTAAAACGACCCAATTCATCCCTATATTGCTGCTGATTCACAACAGAACCAAACACCCATTAAAAAACCCCAAAGTCCCATAATACCACACCAAAAGACTCCATAAGTTTATACCATATGCCCTGAACACCCATTACTGTAAGTATCGATATGGGCACCAAACCATGTTATGCTCAGCCCCATGAACACCTCCACCATAAAATGAAACAATAGTCATACCTGATGAATTCAACGTAGCCCAAAAATTGTCGACACCATGATCTGATCGGGTCATCTCCCATAATCAATTTCCCTGATGCGGAACTCGCTGAATCAGCATTTTATTCATACATGTCTGTAATTCACATGAGAGACCACTTTTAAAAATGTAATGAAGCCTTTCCTGATAATTGTTAACTGCTAATTGGTTCATTTGCTTATTTTAACGACTTTTACATAAGTGAATTGGCATGTGCTTGAAAGGTAAATGTAACATACACTTGCAGCTAAATTTCTATTGCACAACTCTCGAGTCTTAACTAAGCATAAACTATAAAACAAACACGAAACATTAAATATTATAAAATTGTGTTATACCTAATTTGCAGATTACTTCACTGCATGAGCATCTTTTTTAACACATCATTCCTAAATTAATCCATAACCTGGACCAAACTATACTAAATCTACATGGTGAAAAAAGCATGGAAAATTAATATATTTATACACAAATAGCGTAAAATGAAGTCATCACAAAACGCACCAAACCAAACATAAACTTGGGGTGCTGCAAAATCTACACATACTGAGATAGTTAAGTTTATTAGGCTTAATTTGAGCTCTTTATTTACCTATGAAAGAAGGGGTAGAATTGTAAGTCCTACATGTCCTCCGACCATCGGGACACTAACATCTGTTGGATGAACTCCCAAATGCAACTTTAATGTGCGTGTGTGTTCAATAATCCTTATATGCAAAAAATGAGCAGTCTTCTTTTTGTAATTTAAACAAAATACTTTTATAGCTGTTAAACATATTTCGTGATGAATGATAAACTTAATTAAGTAACACTTTACGTACGAAACTAAAATCTCTCTATATTAACAATGGGTATCTCGATTCTTTCTTAGTTATCGAACAGGGGAGCAAATAATGAAGCTTTATAGAAACAATACAACATCAATTTTCCACCTATAATATATTATACAAACAAATTGAAGCAAAGAGCCAAATAACATCACCTTTTCCAACTCCATAACAGCAAATGGGCTTTGTCGTAGCTGATTAGACTAACTGAGCATATGACCTCCATTATCAGAAGCTGTGTATCCGACATTACAACTAATCATTGCAACTTCAATTTGCACTAATTTGATAATCAGTTCCATAACACAGTTCTAAACACCTCCATTTTTGCTACCCAAGACGTTTAAACTGAAAAAGAAAAAAGGCAACAATTGGACTCACCCCACAACATTTTTGCTATTCGGGGTTCATGGGCTTGTTTAAAACTAAAAAGGCTAATAAGCTGACTTTTAAGAGCTAATCAGTTAGTGCTTGCAATTTCGATCAATTCAGGTTATGTTTTATATCTGATGTTGGTCCTCTTTCCACTTAAACTCGGTTTTTTATTTCTTTCACTGCTTCATGATTTTCCACTAATTCATCAGTGACCACCAATTTCAATACTCAGATTTCAATATAACCAAAATCTAAGAAACAAAAAAACACCAACTAAATACTCGAAACTAAATATTCATTATAAGGTATTAACCTATCAAAATCATAGTGGGTTTAAAGTGGTTGAATAGAATCTTTATCAGAAAAGATAAACATACGAAGAGTTGAGAATAGTGATTTACCTTCGTATTTACATGTGGATATATCCTTTGGACATATCCTTGCGAGATTGTAGGGCAGACCTATTCACGACTCATTGTTGACCCAACATCGTCTTTAAAAATTTGATCTTCGGTTTCTGTGGTGTCAACCTCTTCTAAGCCATCATCTTTAACATCTGGTTCGGATACTGGTTTATCATAAATCATGAAAGAAGAAAAAAAAAAGGTGCATCTCTATAACCAAACACTCGAGTATATCGACATATGAATAGTTTGTTTTGAGATAGCGATTCCATGCATTTTAGTTTGAAATCAGCTTCTCGACTACAACAAAATTATCAATAAAATTTCATTTTCATTTTTGTAGAACCATAACAGTTTGTATTCTACGTCTGGAGCTGATATGAAGCATCCTTTTTATCTGTTTTCACAAACTTAAAGTCTGTAAACACCGAGAATGTTTCATTTAGTAAAAATTTGTTGATTGCAAAGAACACAATAGTAAGTTGTTAGGCTCTGATTTTTAAACATAATAGGTTAAAAAAGTTCGAAAGCCCGCCATGGCTGCAAAGAAACACGGTTGCATAATGATGCCATCCGGTCCTTGCCCTGCCAAATGACGTATCGAATCTTCTACGACCCACTTCATTTGTCTCAGAAAACAGCAGTTAATCATCATAGCCAACAAATAAACCCATAATAAGCATATGAACGCGCAAGGTACACTGATGAAATAGTTAATACGCAGAAAGGTCATCATTGCCTTTTCCAGTCAACATCTTCTCAACATAAGGGGCAACATTATAATTCTAATGGGTGCACAGTATTCGTTTAAGCCATACAGTTATGCCTTCTAAGGGTGGGGTAAAAGAACTCCACCAAATGTAATGCATGACTGTCAAAGCGGCACCCAAAACCTGGCAAGGCTGCAACCACATGGCTACCATGCCAATATAGCCAGTTTGGCAAACAACGCTTAGAAAATAGGCACCGAATAGCAGAACAACTTGCCGTTATGAACGGCCTTTAGAATATACATCAGTAGTGCTGGAAATCACCCAACTGTTTCCATTTTGTATAACCGAGGCTCAGAGAAATTAGTCAAAAAATGGGAGCACGCGCAATGGTTGTAACCGTAACCGGATGACATGCCAATAGGCGGCCACTCTGACCTTTAATCGACCTTATCCATCCTCATCATAGCCAATCAGCACATCACACGAACACCATCCTTCTCCACCGACCTAAACACACAAACCACTAAACTATCACCAACAATCCAAACAGTAAATACACACATCAAAATCGAAACTTTGAACATATATACAGTTTATTACCACTTAGGTTTTTGCAAACTCCTATGATCCAAACTACAAAAAAGGTAACCTCGTGACTTTACAAAAAACTGAATAAGCTTATAAGCTAGCAAAATAAGCTAATCCAAACACTCCGTAACAAAACAATGTCAATCTTCAAATCATGCAACCCCAAATTATTGTGAATCACTTATAAACTGAAAATTAACAATATCATCTCCATATCTAATCTCAGTAATTTACAAACTACAAAAGACCCTAAAGTTAAAAAATCTCAAAACTAACAAAACCCCCAAATTATAAGAAAACCCAAATTTCAAAATTCAATTCTTTAAACTATTAACAGAAAATTCCCCGCATACAGTAAACACAAAGTAACCACAAATCGGTAAAAAAATAATAAAGAATCACATACCTTCCATAAAAAAATCCATGGCAGCCAGATACTTGTTAAAAATGATCCAGTTCACGCCTTTACTGTTGTTGTTTCACAGCAACCCCAAACACAGTTTTATATATTTACCACAATATTTTGAAGGACAAAGATTTTAAATATATGATTCTTAGTAAGTTACTTACCCCAAACAGAGCGACACAGTAACGGTTAACCAAAATCCAACCATCAAAAAGTTATAAAATCAGAGTGAGACTAATAATTAGATAAGCCTACACATAAAAAAACTTAACATCCAAAACCAAACAACTTTTTAGTGAGACACTCGTAACTGAAAAAAGAGATGCAATCTAAAAAATCCAAAAAATGAATACCAAAATTTGTGTAATAGAAGATTAGGCTCAGATTTGTATATGGTGGTCAGGTCATAGAAGTATCTGAATTCCGCTACGGCTAAAAAGAAATCTGGTTGCATAGCAGGCATATATGTTATGCCATCCAGTCATTGCCTCACCAAGTTAGGCCCGGAACATCTCGCCGAAATTACAATAATCATCACAGCCATAAAAACTTTAATAAAAAACAATTTTACTTATATAATCCATCAATAACCGATTGTACAAAGCCAGAACAACCGCCATGGCTGCGTTATTGTAAATGTCCCGCCAAGATACGGCAACTCTCAAGCCTTGGACAGTTTCAGTAACATAATCTACAACTAAACGAAACCGTTGTGCCTGCGTTAGTGTAAACGCCCCGCCCAGAAACGGCCGTTCTCATACCTTGAACAATTTCAGCAAGCCAACCTACAACCAAAAGAAACTGCTGTGGCTACGTTAGTGCAGACACGGTGGCCCTAAACCACTCCAAACACATGAATTATTGACTTTAATATCACTCCTACAGTGATATGTGACAGCGTGAAAAGTTATTGCTTCTGATATTTCGAATAAACACCTCGCAAGGCCGGAACAACCACCATGGCTGCATTAGTGTAAACGCCCTGCCAAGATACGGCCGCTCTCGGACCTCGAACAACTCCAGTAGCATAACTTACAAATAAACGAAACCGGCATAGCTGCATTAGTGTATACACCCCGCCAAGAAACGGCTGTTCTCACAAACCTATTTCTTTAGCGATACCTACAACACCAATTTGAAAAAGCAACTTAGAAACGAAACCATCCAACCTCATGACAAACAACATTAACATAAGAAATCTAACATCAATCAGCCAAAAAATACATCTTTATGTTACCACCTGTTCCCAAACTCATCACAAACTTACATGATAACTTGTCACGTGTTTTTTTAACCTCATAACCAATATTGTAACTTACTACAGAAGTAATACTTATGTGGCATCTTCCTCGCATGAAAAAAATATTATTTAGTATATTTACAATGAACATTCGCTGCTAGTTCTACTATAAACACCGGCTACTAACATTAACAAATTCATTTCAGTTCTACATATAGAAACACATAACCTCAAACCATATAAATCTAGGATGCCTACAACTCATTTGACTAATATTTTTCATAAGCGAATGATGAAAGCTGCCGCCTTCAGTAAAAATAAGGAGGTGCAAATTGTACAAATGTTAATCAAGCAAAAAAAAAACTGAAAACAACTGATAATTTGTAATTGTAACAAAAATACTATTTGTCACTTAAAAAATTCATAATAACAATAATTTTCTCCCTTTCTTTTAGGTAACCTAAGCCTGGACATAAATCTTGCCACCTAAATAAATTAATTTCAAAATTTTGGGTTTTTCCATAATCAAAACTTAAAGTTAACCCAAAGAGTAATTAACAAAAAAAATCAAAACACCCCAAAAATCTAAAATTATAGTTAACCAAAAAAAGTTATAAAAAATGAAAACTTACATAAAAAATTCAGGTTCTGTAGATCGTAACATTCGAACCTGCAATTAAACATCAAACTATGAATAAATATACAAATTTTATATTTAAAAATTAACTGGAATTAAAAACCCTACATTTGACTCACCAGAATTTACTTTGTGTGTGTCCTTTTGAAGAATCCAGAAGAACCCACCTAGCTTTAGATCAAAACATGTGGATATAACTAATGGGGATACTGTATCCGTAACATATGGCGTAACAACAACCACAAAGCATTAAAAAAATAGTTTCACTATTGCTTTTACTGTACACCCCCTCACAGGCAACTGTAGTTGCCACAAAACCTATATGGTCGGATCAGACAAACGTGAATCACCGTCGGGTTTAGGTGCCGGAGTTGCACCATTCGGATCTCAAAGGAAAACGAAGGTTGTGAGTTATGGTGAATAAGGCGGGTCTGGTAAGAAGAGAAGAATATATTAATGGGGCTTCGATGGAGCGGGCGAGAAAAAAAAACGGGATCCCAAGCCCAATGAATGTAATTTAGATATAATTTTTAAGTGCGTGTTTTGTGTGCACAGATGAGAGGAAGAAGACAAAAAAAAAGAAAAAAAAAAGAAAAAGAAAAGCTATCCATTGCATTGTTCATTTGGTAACTGACTTTTGTCATTCAAATACACACTAGTACAACTCAGCAGGGACGGACCAGGGGGTTTCCGCGGGTGCCCGGGACCCCTATGGATTTTTTTGATATAGTGTTAACTTTTGAAAAAAACATCAATTTTTACTAAATGCATCTTAAATGCACCCGGTCCATCGAAATGTCTTTCTATATTAAAATTTGTGCCCGATCATATTTGGTCCTGGTTTCGTCCCTGCAACTCAGCCCATTAGAGCATAAGGTATACTAACTTGAGTTATGAAATAACACCGCGCCACGTCAGCGCCACATCAGCTTTAACATTTCAACATTAACAAAAAAAAACACCCCTTATGATAACACCACCTCAACATCACCTTTAGGGACCCACATTTATTTAAAAACTTACAAATTACAATTTAAACCATTTAACTAATTTTTCATTCATAACATCACCTCATAAATAATATTCAATCATTAAAGTCTAATATTACAAATTACAATTTTTCTAACACTTTTGTATGTTTTAATAATTTTACCAGCCCAAAATTATTGTGATATAATATTACAGCCCAAACATTCATATATAAACCATGGGCTATATGGCCCAAAGCCTTATTCAACCACCAAACCAAAATAACCCTAACAACAATATATTTTTTTCTTCAACCTCTTCACAAAAACCCTAGCAGTAGGCAGCAGCCATGATGCAGGATTTCTGACCAGATTTTAATATTTATAGTTGTCTCTTCTACCTATGGTCTACCGTATGCACTCACGGGCAGTGTACCCGGTCATGTGTAGTGTAGCATTTGGTAAAGCCAAGGTCGTCCCAAGAGCTATGTGTATCTGGATTCTAACTTAAGTCTATGTCACGTTTTAAAGGGGTTTATGATTTGTTTGATTAATTAAACTAATAAACAGAAATGAAATGCGGAAATTAAATAGATTTGAATGCAGTAAGGAGCAAGTGTACTAGCCTAGTTGTTCATCCTATATTGCTATGACTATGTTTTCTAATTAAGCTTTCTATCGCTTCAAGTGGGGCATAATATTCACTAGACTCCTTTGGTCAATTCGTCTAGCTTATCTCCCTAGAATCCTACTAGGACACCAAAGGTCTGGATCCTTATGGTTGTCAAAGCTTACAGGTAGACTAGTTTGAGTCATTAAGTGCCACTACATGCTAGATTAATTCTTTGTGTGATCCGGCCTCTCGGATCTTAGACCACACATCTAACTTCTTAAGTTCATCC
This sequence comes from Artemisia tridentata subsp. tridentata, assembly GCA_021014915.2. NCBI lineage: Eukaryota > Viridiplantae > Streptophyta > Magnoliopsida > Asterales > Asteraceae > Artemisia > Artemisia tridentata. The sequence goes on along the minus strand of CP139501.1, from coordinate 160,942,456 downwards.
AACCCGGAGGGTGATCCTTTGGTCAATTCGCACACAAGGGATTTGATAGTTCTTTGGTCAATTCTTACCAACCCTCACAACCTACTACTCTAAGGTCCTTTGGTCAATTCTCCTAGTGTAATACGTACAACCGGTCTTCAAAACTACCGAAACTAGAGGATCTATCGAATAACTAAGCATGCACTCACTAGAAGAAATAATAAAAGCACGAAAACATAATCAAAATGATATAGGAATCATAACTATGCTAGCACCAATGGTGCTTAGCCGATCATATTAAAAAGTACATCAGATTCAATGTTTTGCATGTAAATGAAAGACATGGAATCGTAAATGTAAATTGAATGATAATTGCTAAAACTTATGGATGTTATGGCATGATTTCTCCCTTGGAAAATGCTCTGTATGCTGCTGGAGATCGTCCTTGTGGAACCCTACTTCGTTCTCTGACTTTTGGTGGTGTGAAACATGTGTCAAATGAAGGAAATAGGGTTGGTATTTATAGGCCCGACAAAGCTACGGCGTAACCTTGAGTTGTGGTTACGATGTAACTAGTGTATTCTTCAAACGATCTTATCCATTATTGATAGTTACGGCGTAACTTTGATGGATAGTTACGCTGTAATCTTTGGCGGCAACAATTACGTCGTAATCTTCATTCATGGTTACACCGTAATCTTCTTAGGGTTTACCTTTACATCGTAATCTTCTTGCTTAGTTACGTTGTAATCTCTTCAATCACTTGAACCCTATTCTGTGTAACATATACGCCGTAACCTCTTGTGTTGGTTACGGCGTAACCTTATTTGTCTCGAATTTCTTCTAAGTCTTCAAATAGTTACGGCGTAACCTCTTGTGGTAGTTACTCCGTAATCCTTGATCAACGTTGACTTGGTCTTCATGTATAATTCCTTAGTTACGGCATAAGTGGAGAGTAGAAATACGCCGTAACTTCTTCAGCATACTAAAGTGTATAATCTTTTAAGTGCTTTTCCAAATCCGTGTCTCTCTTGCTCCTATGCTCATTTATAAACTGGAAACGAAATATAAAGAAATCAAAATATATATCCATATAAAACGATACAAATAATGAGCATATTAGGGGGAAATTGACACTAAAAAGTCAGGATTATTTGATGTCATCAAATACCCCCCACTTAAACTCTACTTGCCCTAAAGTAGACCTTATTAGAGTTATTTCTAAAAAGATATCCCCCAAATTATTTGGAAAATATGAGATTAAAAATTTCCTATGCTATAATATTCAAAGCCGAACACCTCACGAAATAGGAAAGAAACACTCATACTCTCCCTAATCTAAGTGTTAATTTCTAGGTGATCACTCAACGCACAGTCATAACATGTATTCTATCATAGGCTTGGCGGTTACACAAATCTCCACCACTAGAGCTAAGGTCAAGACAATCTTCGAAGGCAATATTGGGTGAAAAAATTATAAGGCTAGGGTGTAGCGTCGTTACTAACATACTACGGCGAAAGCGAAAAAGACCATCGATGCATGACCAAATCCATGGCCAAGACACCAATGACTGCTCGGACCTTTCACCTAAGCATGATTCACAACTAAAGGGTAGGATAAGACATGGGATGCACATAATGGGTGAAAAAATGAAAAATAAAAAGCAAATAGTCTTAGCCTACAACCAAGTTGTCACAGTCTGCGGTCCATCCAAAATCCAAGCTTCAAGATGCAAAAACTGGATCATAATGTAACAAGTAAGTGTGCCATTAGCGGACGTCATGATGAGCGCACTACTTGGTCTTCATCAACGTGCTGGTGTAACTTGTAACCAACATCAAATTTTCAAATGTGATCGAAGTGGCCTCCTCGATACTAAATCTGATAAGCTCATAACATAGTGCTTTTAAATGATGCACTATCAATACTACTATATACGTACATAAACTCACATTTTTTTTTAGGAATCATAACTACAATAATAACATCCCCCCACTTGAGATGAATCATATATGAGAAAATATGGGGGGTCTTTAATGATCTTCAAACATACGTCTTCGACGTAGGCGTGATTTCCGAATCTCTCTACTTGAACCTTGAACTTAAGCAAACGGTGACTTCCCAATCATGAGCTAAGACTACACGGTAGGCTAAGGCGAATAGGTGTATCGAAACAATATCGATAAGGGTATGAAATTAAAAGAATGGCTCAGAAGGGTGTATCTAGGGGTATCTTGCACTAAAGGTGAGTGCAACAAAAGAGTTTAACACGGGGGTTGAAAAGTCGAGGTGACTAATCGATAAACGCACACAATTATATACACATATGGGCTATTTGGGTGTTAATCCTAAAATTTAGCCTTCTCGAATTGTCTCTTCCAAATTTATCAAGCTAACTCGATAAACTACTCGTCTATGGTCTCGAAATGATGTAAAGGCCAAGTTCTAAAGTTTACATACTACCGGCACACTCAAGTTCTAAAGTTTACATACTACCGGCACAATCAATAAAGTTTGGAAAGGTAATTTAAGTTTTAAAAGAAAACCTAAATTAGTATATTACATGGTAAATGTTTTCATGTCAATAAAACTACAAGTTTCGATTATTGTCGGGTTTTATAAGATTAAAGTACAAGTTTAGGGAGTTTTATAAAATTTGACATCACACGTCCATTTATATAATTTTTCACAAGTTGTCGACCTTATAAAAGAAAGTTAAATTTTCCAAAACAATCTTTTCTGACAAGATTTCGAATTCAACGTTATTGTTTTTGTTCCTTAAATCAAGCACCATTGTAAAAACTAATAATGTATCCAAAATTTACTTAGTCCGATGTTAATTCCATTAAACGTCAATATAAGTCAAAAATATGTCCAAACATTCCAAGTCCATTACCAATTATTTTTGCTCAATGTTTCTTATATAATTTAAGTTTGTTAAGTAGTTATATCCGTCGTCAAATATTTAATCTCATGTATATCCGACATGTTACCAATAATTTCACGTTAGTCCAGTTTTTAGTATTACAATACAAGTTATCATACTTTGATAAAATAACTAATATGCTTGGTATACTTTAAAATTATACATACTCTAATTTCCCCATGGCTGTTAAACCTATCATTAACACACAAGTCTTATAGGCTTTTGAACCCATAACTGAACAGACCAAAACGCACCTTTTTACTTGGGCTTGGCCCATCAAAAAATTTCCCCAAGTCGAACCAGTTGGCTGCAAACCCAACAAAATGCACCCTATTTTTATTTTACCCAAAACGCACCCAAATTTAGTGAAAGACAAATACAGGTTCAACACACTCAACTAAAAACAGATTTAAACAATCACCCCTTAGCTACTGATAACCTAACGCACCCTTGTGCTTTGAATAAACCGAACCAAACCAACACCCCTGGTGTTGTTTGTTGAGCCGAGACACAAGACAAAGACTACCCTTGTGGTGTTATTGCTAGACCGAGATAAACAAACACCCTATGTGGGTGTTGATGAGCTAGATGCAACCAAACAAACCACCCCCGTGGTTGTGTCACTGGACCGAAAGAAAGATCACGCAAACACCCTAATCGGGGTACCCATTTAAACGGAAACAAGGCAAAACCATCATATTCACCCCATAACCCTCTCGGATGTTAATAAAAAAATTCACATCAAATGAGCAATACTCAAATTAAATCCGAGACTCAAACCAACTCGACAACTATAACAACAGCAGAAAACTCCTATATTATCGACAACAAACACGTTCGAAGCTACTTTATCTAGCAACAATGGTGAGACACAGAACAAGGACGATTTGCGCGTTGGCTCACTCACTGAGTTGACTCAGTGAGTCGACTCGGCTTAATTAACAAACGAACACCCATTTTAAATCAATTTAACCACACTATACTACTTTTAAAACGTTTGTAATCTATTATTAATCCACGAAAATATAACAAACAACCTTAATATAATCACGTCGAATAAAAGGAACAAGTTTTTGAGACTAGTATACCGATAAAATGGTAAGGAGAAGAAGGAGATAAGGACAACGTTGGTGGTGTCTTCACGAGTGCAACTCGAACCACCAGTCCCTAGTCGCGACCTTCCTGCTCTCCCCCGTAGTAACAACAACGAACAACCTTTAGCCTTTTCGATCTCTTGGTGTAGGTTGTGGCTGTGGTGGTATGGAAAACGGGTGGCCGGAGTTTTGGCCGAAAAAATAGTGGCGGCTGGAAACTCTGAAGAGGAGTAGGGTTTGATAAAGTGATGAAAATGAGTTGTGTGTCCCCTCCTGTTGTTCGAACAGACTATAAAGGAAGAAAGGGTGCAGTTTTGACCAAGCTTTCTTGGTGGATTCTTGTGAAGGGACGATTTGGGGAAAGATCACTATCAATTTTCCCCCTTCGAAGCTCTCTCGTGATTATGTTTGGGAAGAAGAGATGATGGACAAAAATAAAGATGATGGTGATGGATCTATGGTGCTATGAGGTAGACACAGAGAAAATAAAAAAAAGAAAAAAGAAAGAAGATAAGAAGGGGATGGTGGGGGCGGCCTAGAGTTATTTATTAGAGGGTTATGTTTTGTTTTATTATTACCCCGTGTACCCCGTGTCCCATTGATCTAAACTTTAAACGTGATCCCTTGGTTTGGTAAAAATACGAGAAATATATTTCTGGAAACGTTTTTATAAAAATGATTTAAAAACAGGGTCATTGACTCCGAAAATTAATTATAAGATTTAAGTCATTACTTTTGTGGTATCGGTACGCGTGTGGCGTCACGTTTTTCAGAAAAATGAGATGACTTCTTGGTTTTGTAAATAAATTGCCAGCAAGTGATTACTTTACTTTTCTCGATAAAATTAGGTGATTTGGAGGGTTACTGTATTGCTACAGTGTGCGAGATAACTTTCCGAAATAGTCACGTAAGCTCAAAAAGGCCCAAATAAATTGTTAAATAATAATAAGTTAATTTTTATCATTAAAATAATGTTTGAAAAATTACGGGTGGTTACAAATTGGAACGAGAACTTCCCTGAAATTTGCTCCAAAATGAAAGAAGGATCACGTTGAAAATGCGTGCCTTTGTCTTGCCTCCATGAGCAAACTTCAATTCCCTGAAATCACGACACTACCCACAAGCATAAATCTAAAATAAAAAGGAAAAATAAAAACAAATTAAAACCTAACTCACTTTCGTAGGAATCACGGTTGCATTTAGCGTATGCAACAAGCCTTTTAAACCACTTGGTGTCCCGAGTGGATGAGTGAAGTCTCGTGAGGGTTTACAGGGAACACACCCACAAAGTTCATTTAAAACTAATACAAGGTAATGAAGCGAAAAGTGTACCGCTTTTAAGGGGTCATTTAAGCCCTAAATCGTATTTATTTGATCAAATATTGCCCTAAATCGTTCCTTTTGTCATTTTAGGTACTTTTGAGGAGAAATCTGGAAAAAGGAGGCATTTTAGACGTTTTTGGAGCATTAAAGTGAAGAAAACGACAAAGTCTCAAAAATCGGCTAAAAGTTACCTTTGACGGCGTCAGATTTTACTCTGGACGGCGTCATGGCTTGGCAAGAAAAGGTGGATGTGAAATTTACTCATGATAAGCCAGTGAAAATTGCATGTGAATTCTGACGGCGTCACGCTTTAACCTGATCAAGGGCGTCACGGCTTAATTCAAAGAGGGACGGCGTCACGTTCAAGGTCTGACGGCGTCAAGCCTTGATAAGCCAGAACGGATTTTGGAGAGCTAAAGAGGGACGGCGTCAAGAAGGTCATCCGGGAACCCTAAAAGCGGCGAGGTGACGGCGTCACACTCCATAACGTGACGCCGTCAGATCCAAAAGTCTATATATAGTTTTCTAATTTTTTGTCATTAGGAGAGAGCTTAGTGTGGAATTTTTGGGAGAAAACCCTAAGACGATTTTAGCATCTTTTTCAAGGCTTTTTGCCTTGAGATCTTCCATGTTACATTGAAAGATAAGTTATCAATTAATCATTCAATATGTCTATGTGTTGTTTGATTCTATCTTGTTCTTGTCTTTTGTTTAACATGTTAGGCTAGATTTATCTTGTGTTTGCTTAGATCTAATGAAACCTAGCTATTGATTATTGGTTATTGGTGTGTTATTAGTTGTATTGGATGATTGTTTATCTATGTTAGGCTTAAGAAAACTGGCTAACTTCCTATTCGGTAACTTGCTTGAACGTCTTAAGAAACATGAACCAAATGCGTACTAAAGGTTTTTATGGTTGTATTTAATGCACAAGCGAATTCTAGTGATCCCATGTTAGGAGCTTCCTAGCCGGCTCGACATAGGAGTGAAGTAGGAGCTTGTAGAGTTGGGGAAGTACGTACGCCACCCCACGATTGGTATTAAGGAATACACCCGTCATCCACGCAACTAATACACACTAATCAACCGGTAAAAGATAGTTAGGGAGTAAGGAAATCTAAGTGAACACATTTCTCTACACTTAAGTTTTCACCAACATTTTATTTTCAGTTATTTATTTTATTTGCATTTGTAGTTATTTGGGTTAGTTGACTAGCAACTAATTCCGCCCACTCTTTCAAACCCGAGATTTTACTTGCTTTCATAAAATTAATAAAAAATACAAAAAGAATCTTCTTCAACCCTTAGACCTATTAGAGTAGTCTTTCATACCTAACGAACACTATTCCCTGTGGAGAACGATCAATCCCCCGTACTTACCACTACACTATACTACATCGGTCAGGTACACTGCCTGGTGGGGTTGTAAGCCTCTTGAGATCCCTCGAGAGGTAAAACCTGTTGTAAGGTTGCAAAACCACGCATCAAGTTTTTGGCGCCGTTGCCGGGGAATAGTTATTGTTTAGGTTGAATTTTTACTTTATAGGTCTACTCACTAGATTCCCTTCTAGTGAGATTTTTATTTTCTTTTTCTAGGTCTTCTTTAGTCTATCTATTTTCTTCGTGTCTTTATTCGTAACCATTACCATTCGACATCATGGAAGATGGTAATATCCTTAATCCCAACAACCCACCACCACAACAACCACCACCTCCTAGAGCCCGTACTTTAGGAGAGTATTCCCGTCCTAGCCACCATGGCTATCGAAACACCATTGAGCTCACTCAAGGAGCCAATATCACACCCTTGCGATCCGACACCATCCGGTTGGTGCAAAGCGGATGCGCATTCCATGGACTTCGATCTGAAGATCCTAATCAACACCTCAAGGACTTTCTTAAAATCGTTGATTCTATAGACCTTGATGTTGCCACTCGAGAGACGACCCGGTTGCGTCTCTTTCAATTCTCTCTGCGGGATCAAGCTAGTCAATGGCTAGAACGTCAACCCGCAGGATCCATCACCTCTTGGGATGATCTCACCACTCGTTTCCTTGCTCAGTTTTTCCCACCGGGAAGAACTACCAAGCTAAGGAAGGATATCTTGACATTTGAACAACGTCGAGGCGAAACCCTCTATGGAGCATGGATTCGATTCAAGGACTTACTCCAAAAAGTCCCTCATCATGGATAAATCTCTGGCTTCAAACCAAATCTTCTTGACCATGTTGTTACCACACCAAGCATGCCATCGATCGAGCCGCCGGGGCAGTTGCGCGCAAAAGCCCCGGGAATCATGGGAGATCATTGAGCTTGCACCCGACGATGAAAATTGGGGAAAGTTCCCACACGTGCGTCGGCAGTCAAAAAATATTCATCCCCCGATAGGGCTAATCAAACACGAGGAAAGCGTTAGTGAAACTTAAAAAAGGGTTGCATACTTATGGAAAAGAAAAAGAGCCCTTAAGTCCCAAAAAGAAAAATTAATCATCTCAAGCTTAAGAAAACACCATTGTCCGAATCACCCCTTGGGGAAAATGCTAAACCCTTCCAAACAGTCAACCCAACTCACCCCCTCAGGAACTTAGTCCAACTTCGAAGCTCGAATGAGAGAACATGTAAAAACACCCCCGAAGGTTGGCAAAATTTGAGGAAGCCGTCACAAAAGAAGGGGAAAGGGAAGAGAAGATGGCGGAGATGAGGGAATTTTTTTGAAAAAATAACAAATACAAAAGCCCCTGAAAAAGTGTTGGTGAGGAATGACGTGAAGTTCCTAACACAAATTTTGTCAGGCCACCTCCGTGTCCAAGAGGGCGGAAATGAGGGAAAGGGGGAAAATTCCATAATTATGGAAGTTAAAAAGTTGCCTCACCCCACTTAATAAGGGAAAACACCAAAAAATGGATTCCGACAAGGGAGAGGAGGCCCCTTTGAGGGCCCCAAATTGGTTGAACCGCCAGTGTCACAACAAGTGAGGCATTATTGAAGCACGAAATAAACAAGGAAACCAAAAGATTGGGTAGGAAACTATCGAGTACTCATCCCCCAACAAGGATCAAAGAAGAGGGAACCGGAGAGAATCCGACACATTCCCCGGGGGGGCAATTGTTGAGTGCCTCGTAAGACAAAAGTTATTGGAAAAGCAGGAATTCTAGGGGGTCTTCAAAATCCCATGAAAGCATTGGAAAATTTTGTTCTGGTGCGGTAGCTACCAAGGTTCCCGACGAAATTTGTGCCTTTATCCGTTTATGTCCATTAAACCCGACGAACTGCCATCCATCACCCGTACTAAACTCTCCTTTGCAAAACTTTTACAGTCCCGTTGGGAATTGCGGAAGATGTTTTGGTCAAGTTGCCGGATTCCTATACCCGGTCGACTTCAGATTATTGAAAAAATGACATGAATATGCCAATAATCCTTGGGGCACCCTTTCTCGGACCATAGGGCACAAATCAATTACGAAAAAAGTACCACCCAAATGAAAAGGGGGAAGAAGACGTAAACTTCCCAACGATTCCACGTCATATACGAGATTTTTGCCCTACAAAAAAAATGGAGGCTAACCCAATTAATCCTTTGGTAATGTTCGAGAGAAAACCCTTGCATGGGAGGCAAGGATTAAGAATTACAATAAAATGAATTAGAAAGTAAGGGTGGAATTAACGATTATTTGAGGCGGTGAGCAGCCTAAAAACCCCCCGCAAATTTTAAAAAAGGGAGACTCATGCTTTAAGGCATTCAGAAACAAAAGCACCTACCGATGAACCAAGCCCCTGGTGGTAGGACCATTCAAAATTTAAAAATCTACCAAGATGGGGTAGAAAGCTTGCCCAGCAAGGGAGGAGTGATGGAGTGAATGTCAAGGATTGAGACACCACCCCCCCTGATAACAAGGATTTATCTACAGGGGTACTCATTATGAATGAGGAGTCACGTAAGTAAGTGACTTTTAGTCTAGCTACAAGACTTTAATAAAAAAAAGCGCTTCTTGGGAGGCAACCCAAGTTTATTTGCTTTGGGGTGTTTATTTGTTTGTTTTTTTTTTTATTTGTTTCCGTATGTGGTTTTAATTTTTTTTCTTATTTATTCGTTCAAAAGTAATTTGTGAAAAAGCTTTTTTTTGTTTTTAATTCGTCTTAACTACATATAAAGGGATTTTGCAAAAAAATAAGTGTAAGGAAATCTAAAATTTGGTTTATTAGAACACAAATGAACATGAATCGTAATAATATTTAAATGAACATACATTTAGTATTTGTTTGAGTAATAATAATAGATTGGGATAAAAACTAAGAAAACATTTTAAGGTAATTTTACCAAATTTAAAATTTTTTAAAACATGGAGTGAAATTTTTTGATCCTTTAATTTGACGTCTTAAAACCGGAGGATTTTTGACTTGCCAAAAAATAACAAATAAAAAAATTTTCCAACCCCAAATATGTGAGGTTTTCGACCTAAAAATTGGTAGAAAAACTTTAAACCTAATATATGACCCGGTCAGCCTTTTGTAAGTCTGAATTGGGGAGGACAAACCGGAAGGAAAACCAAACACTAAAATTCGGTTATGTGTTAGAATTTAAAATTAATTTGGTAAGAGCATTAGGAAAAACCCATTTTTAACTGGTTTTTTGTTAAAAACCCTGGCTAAAATTGGAAAGGGATTTCCCAACCTTTGGGTTTACCTTTTTAAAGGTAAAAAGAATACTTAGACACCCTCAAGCTATTTTTCGTCCCCCTTAACCAATTTACAATAAAACAAAACACCCCCCAAACTCTTAAATGAAAAATGAAAAGGTAACCTTGTAAGGCACTTTTTTAGTTGAGTCTTTAAGTTGACCAAACCATTTTTTAAACCCAAGGTTAATTATTATTTGTTTAAAAATGGTTGCTAATCGATCAAAACCCTTTACTTTTTTAAATTTACTCGGGTTAAGTCTATAATGAGAATAAGAACTATTTTATCTTTGGAAAATTTTTTTAAAAGTTGGTTTTTCATTTCCCCTAATTCGAGATGGGAATATAATTGAAAAGTTAGTAAAAGTTTAAAAGGGTTAACGCCTTTCCTATGTGATTATTTTGGGGGTGGGGGAAAGATTTGCAAACATAAAAAAAAAAAAAAAAAAATCGAATCAAGAAAAATTTACCAAAAAAAAAGAAAAAGAAAATAGAAAAAACTAATGATAACCCCGGGTTTATTTGTTAATTTTTTGTTTTTGTTAAATTTGTTTTTTGGTTCTTGGCATAAATTAGTGACTTGGTTAACAAATTGGGGAAGTCCATAAAAATTTTAATTAAGTTTTAAACTCGGGTAAATATCCTTTATCCCAAAAAAAGGTGTTTTCTTTTCTCACCAAGACGTTAAACCCATTATAAAAGGCCCATTTAAGTTTTTCTTGTCCTTACGCCAAATTTTAAAATCTTCCTTATTCCAAAGGGCCTAGGTAAATTCTATTTTGTATAAAGTAGTTGAAATATTATCTTTCCCATTTATAAATTTTTTTGGGGATGACACTTTAGAAAAAGGGGTTTAAATTCCTCCTTGTAGGGTCTTGTTTATAACTCCTGCTTATATGGGAAGTGGAACATTATTTTTAATTAATTTATGTTTGCATTTAAATAACCCAAAATTATTTGGAAAAAACCAAATCTTTTGAGAAAAGTTTCCAAGTGTAAGGGATGATAAAGCGAAATTAGCCTTTTAAGGGGTTTTAAGTCCCTAAACGAATTAATTTAAATCAAAAAATTCCCTTAAATATACCCCGTCCTTTGCATTTTTTAAGGTTTTTACGAAAACTGGAATAAAGGGGCTTTTCCGTTTGGAAGGCATTAAATGAAGAAAACGCCCAAAGAAAAATTTCCCTTTAAAAGTTCCTTTGATGGCGCCAGGAAATTTTTTTGGGGGTTTTTTTCAAAGACCAAAGTGAAATTTACTTGAAAGCCCAAAGTAAAATAGCTGGTTTCTTAAAGGTCACCGCTTTAAAGATTAGGGTTTCACGGCTTTTTCAAAAGGGCGGTGTCACGTTCAATCTCGGCTCCAACCTTGTCCCCCTGAAACATTTTTGGGGCGCAGGGCCCCCGCCTCGAGGTTTTTACATTCCGGCGGGGGGGAAAAAACCCTAAAAAGCGGCCGATGACGGGCGCCTCACCTCCTAAGGTACGGTCCCCCAAATCTATATTTAGTTTTCCAATTTTTTTGTCACTTAGAGTTGGTCTTTTTTGTTTTTTTAAAAACCCTAACATAGCTCTTTTTCAAGGTTGCTAGACTTTTTTAAAAATTTTGAAGATAAGTTTCAAAACCATTTAAAGGGGTCATTTTGTTTTTCCCCACTTTTTTGTCTTTTGTTTCTTTAGGCAGAACTTGGGGTTTGCTTAATCTAATAAATAGAAATTTTTTATGTTATTGGTGTGATTGGAATGGATGATTGTTTATCTTTTAGGCTTGAAAAGGGTTTCTTTCGTTCTTGCAAAACCCCTGTACTCAAGAAACAGAACCTAAATGGACAAATTTTAAATGGTTGGATTTTAATGCAAAAACGAAACTATAAACCAGTTGGGCTTTCCTAGCCGGCTGAATAGGAGTAAAGGGAAATCTGTAAAATTTGGGAAAGTCCCAAAGCAACTTTGTTTTAAAGGGAAACCCCCCATCCAAACATATTACCCTAAAAACCGGTAAAAGATGGGGTTAGGGAGTAAGGATTATTAAGTCGAAACTTTTCTTTAAACCTTAAAAGTTTTACCAAATTTTTTTTCGTTTTTATTTAATTTCAAAAAAAATGTTGGGGGAAAATTGGGGGTTTTGTTGTACAAATCTTTTCCCCACCTTTCAAAACAAAACCGATTTTTCCCCTTGCATTTAAAATTATAAAAAAAAAAAAAATTTTTTAAACCCCTTAAAACCCTATAATAGTCCCCAACCAAAACGACACTTTTTTCCTGTGGAAAGATCAATTTTCCCCGTACCTTACCACTACCTATAACCCTGGGTTTTAGTGTACATTGTGGGGTGTCCAAGCTTTGAGACCCTCGAGATAAAACACTTTTAAAAGGTTGAAAAAATTTTTTTAAATAAACTAAAAGGTGAATGGAAGATTAAAAATTAATTGGTTCAGGAAGTGTACGGCCAAAATCATTATAGTTACCGTTGTTTTAAAATTAAGCGTCCTATGGGAAGGAGGCAAAAGGCTAACCTTGGAAATGGGTTAGCCAATAAACCGCAAAAAAGGTTCTTCTAAGGTTTCATTAAGTAAGTTTAAGCCATTTCCCTACTCAATTTCTGTGTAAACCGCCACCAAACCCAACATCTAAAATAAGAAAAGGATTTGGGGTTTAATTCCGAAAAGGATTTTGTTTATTTAATGATCTTTACGCCCCTCAAAGCCAGGGTCCTGGTTAATTCTTTTTTGGAAAAGGAAACAACCCAGGTTATAACTCCCAAATAAGTCTTCTAAAACTGCCCCAAAGCATTAAAAACCCTATAAACTATTTATCTTTAATGGGTACCAAAGGTGGCTTAAATCTTTGTCATGTTTCAAGGAGTGGCCTGAGAATCAAATGAAAATTTAATAAATTTTAAAATATGGTTGATGGGCATATTTTGGAAATGCCCCGTATTGCAATTTTTAAACCCTAATTCTTTTCCCCGGCTTTTTTAAAAGGAATGCCAAAGGATTTCAAGTTATTGTTAAGGCCCGCCTATGGCAACCCTTATTGTGTTTCCATCCGGGAACCAAAAATCTACCAGAAAAGTTAGGTTTCAACGATAGTACGAAATGTGTGGCAACTTCCGGAATTTTTCATTGTAATTTGGGGGTTCCTTTTAAAATAATTTTGTTTTTAAAGCAACCCCTTGCAATCACTGTGCCCCTTGTGTAAAAATGATGGAATCCAGGGGACCAATTTCTTGCGGATTTGTTTTGGGGGGTTTCTGTGGGGGAAAAATCTTTAAGTTCCCAACCCCAAAGGGAACGGGTCCTGGTGTGAAACCTTTTTTACCTAATAGTTTCGTGGAAACCTTCAGCATACGGGAAAAATCGAGGCCAATTCCTAAATCCTTCTTTAGTTTTCCTTATAACCAAACAAAAAAGTCAAAAATTATCCTGAAAAGTAAAAAGGTATAGAATTTTAGGGAAATTGTAAAAAATGCCCCCCCCGCCCAAAATCATCATTTCTTGAAACCTGAAAATAAAACCGGGGGAAGAAAAAGGCCCAAAAGCAAACTTCCCCATCTACCAAGACGTATTTTCCTTGTCATAAACACCAAACCCGAGGGCAGTGGAAGCATAGGGCCCCATAAAATAGGGATTTGACCTCCCTTAATTTAAATAACAAAATTTAAAACAAACAATACCAATTTGGTACTACTTTTTTTTTAACGATTTTTAGGGGATCTTTTAATTTGTTTGATTAAATATTTTAATGGGTTTTAACCCAACCAGAAAAAACAAAAAAGGCCATTAATATTAAACCTAAATTTAAATCCATTCTTAATTTCTTCCAAAAAAGCCATGGGAGGAAACCCCTTTGGGTTTTCTCTAAAAATAATTCAATTTAAAATGCGACGCCACTAGAATTTGCAAAACCCGAAGAAAATTTCTTCCCAAACAAAACTTTCTCCTTTTTTTAGTCTTCAAAAAATTAATTTTAAAAGATATTTTAATTAAATTAACCAAAGGGTAAATTTACCTTGAAATTTCCCCAACACAAAAAAAATTTCCCTTTAAAGATCAACCCTAATTTTTCAAAATAGTTGTTATTTGTTTTCTCACAACTTTTTTTAAGTTTTCTTTCACTTATTGAAAAATTTTTCCCCAACCTCTCTTTGCTTGTTTAAAAATCTTTATCTTGGTCCATTTTTAACCCCTTTTCGGGGTTTTTAATCCAAACCCCCTAAGCTTTGGGAAAAATGGTCCCTTCAAACAAAAATTACATTTCCCTAAAAAATAAAAAAAAAAAAAACTCTTTGCCTTTAAACCGTAAAACTCCTAATTACTTCCAAATAAAATTTTTTCTACTGTTTAAAATGTACAACCTTGCCTTGTTAACCCCTTCCCTATTTTCCTTGAAGCTCCTTGCTATTTCCCCACTTTTTTTAAAAATGCACCCAAATAATCATACCCCCCCTTTTCAATCATGGTCTCATAAACTGGGTTAAAAAGTTTCACTTTTTTTAGGTCATACCCAGTTCAACAAACCATTTCTTCCCAATGTGAATCTTTGAATAAAAATTTTTCCCAGGCTAAATTTCAGCTAAATTCCCCTTGAATTTCCTTGAAAAGGGGTGAACCTTGGCGAGGTCCCACATCAATCCCTCTATACAAAATCAATTGGAAATCATTGCTGCTTTTAGGTCCGTGCATTGGACATCTAAAAATCTTTAAAAATACTCCTTTCCCGAATCTTGAAATAATGTTTCCCTCTCTTTCTGCCAAAAAACCAAAGGGATTATTCCAAAAGAAGTTTGGGGTTCCTAGAGGTTACAGAATATTTCACGAATTTTTCGAAGATTTCCCTTGTTTCGTCCGGGAGAATTTACTAAACATTTTTTATATATCCAAGCCCAAATAAAAAACCTAGTAAAAATATTGGCATTGGGAAAAACCATAAAAAAAACCCCCATATGTAAAAATTCCATGTCCCTTAAAATTTATTTATTTCCTAAAAAATTGTCCTTTTATTAAAAAATTTGGAGAGTTGGCAAATGAAAATTGTTTCTTTTTTGGTTGTGTCGAAAAACCCCCCCCATTTACGTTTTGCCCTATCCATATGTATGTAAAGCCTTTAAAAGTTGGGTTCCAGCCACGGGTTAGAATTCAATAATTCAAAAATGGAAAATGTTGGTACACATAAGGGGGGAGTTTTTCCCTTTTAACCCAATTCCCTTTTGGTTAATTTGTAAGAAATTTAAAACCCATTGTACCTGAAAGAAAAAGAAGAAAAAAATTTTTAATTTTATAAAAATAAAATTTTAAATTAAAACCCTAATTCTTTTTTTCCGGCAAAACGCCCAAAACCTTTTTGCCAATTTCGAATAAGTTTTAAAATCAAAAATTTTGTCATTTAAAGTACCTTTAAAACTAGGGAATATAGGTTTGTATAACTTTGTAAACGGGCCCGCCCCCAATGACTTGTTTTTTTCGACTAAAAACAACCCCCTTTTAAAAGGGAAAAAGATTTTTGAAAAATTTTTAAACAAAAACAAAATGAAATTGGGAAATTAAATTGAAGCAATAGTAAATTTGAAAGTGGGGTTGTTAACATTTTCACACTTGTTTTTAATTGTTTCTTTGGGTTCAAAAACAACAGATTTTAAATCCTTTTTAATGTTTAAGCCAAAACTAAAAGAATCCATAAACCTAAGCAACCTTATTTTCAAAGTTAGTAACTATTTTCATTAAGTACCACTCTTTTCCAATAAAGGACCGGCCTTAAAATCTTAGAAAAAACACCATTAACTTTTAAGGGTTAAAAGAGGGTGATTTTGGTAATTTCGCCAAAAGGTAATTATCATTTTTAAATTTTTGCCCCGCACCTACAATCAAGGGTAAACTTTGTAATCTCCAAAAGTTTTTACTACTTAAAACCGGGTTTTAAAAAACCCCGAAATAAAAAATTATAACGACTGGATGCAAAAAACTAAAAAGAAATAATAAAAAGGCGAAAACCCAACAAAAAGAAAATGGGAATAATACACACCAAAAGGTTCATTGCCTCATTTAACATTTACTCGTTCAATGTTGAATGAAATAAAAATAACGTAAATTTTAATTAAAATTTGAAAATTGCTAAAACCCATTTGGAGTTAGGCTTTTGATTTTCCCCAAAAATTGACAAATGCCCCTGTAGATCGGAAATCACCCTTGTTGGAAACCCTCTTGTTCCCATGCTTTTGGGTAAAGAAGTTAATAATGAGGAATAAAGGAGCTTTGGCAAACTGCTGGTTTTTATTTAAAAAGGCCCGACAAAGCAAAGGGACTTTAACCTTGAGTTGTGGGTTATGGAAAAACTAATTCTTCAAAAATTTTTATCCATTTAAAATTGGAAAATTATCCGGCAAAAACTTTGATGGGAAGTTACGCAATAATTTCGAGGAACCCAAATTCGGCGGCCCCCTTCATTCGGACCCCAAATAACTTTATTTCCTTAATCGAATCCCCTTTTTGGGTTGTAGTTAAACCTCGTTAATTCTTCTTCTCACTTGAACCCTACGGTACATTTATTTTGTAACCCCCATTTTGGTTAACCCGTAACCTTCTTGTTCGGGAAAGTTCTTCAAAATATTTACGGCAAAAACCCTTTTGTGAACGACGCAAACTTATGAAAAGGTTTTAACTTCCCCTTTAATGTTTAAATTCCATCCACAGGGTTTTAAGTGAAGGAAATTACCCGCTTTTAGCTTTTAACCCAAATGTATTTTTGTAAAGTTTTCCCAAATCGCCTTCTTTGCTTAGTACTTTTAAAACTGGAAAGAAATTTAAAGAAAAAAAGAAAACCAAAGTTCAAAAATGGCAAAAGGGGAGATTAAATAAATTTAACCGGAGGCGAAACCGGCAAAAATGGAGGTAAATTTACTCCAACTCAAGAAAGACTAAGCTAAACATCAGAAAGGACAATTCGACCCAGTTTTTAACTTATGTTGCAGGAAACGTGGGGCTAACGCAGGCACCTAAGGCCGAAAGCCAGAATGTTTTAAGAGCTAAAAGGGCGGGCAAAGAAGCACCTCGGCCCTAGAAGCCGTGCGCTCAAATTTAAAACTAATAGGTTTTCAAATCATTTAGATTTTTTAATTTGTTAAAAACCTGAGGGATTTTTTTTTTAACTTTTCTTTTATTTAAAGGGAAATTACAAAATTTAATTTTGGTTTGTGGAATTTTTTTAATTTTTTTTGTGGTGGGGAAAATGGTTTTTGTAACAATAAACCACTTATATTAAACTATTATTTATAATTTTTATCAAATTTCTAAAAACGTGCCCCTTTCGGACCGCAACCAAAACCTAAAAATGAACTTCCTAAATTTTTATGTTTAAGTATACAACAAATTTTCCCATTTTCCATTTAGGAAACTTCCGAACCGTCAAAAAGTAAATAAAGTTTTATTAATTAAGTTCCAAAACCCCAAATTATTAAAAACAGATACGGAACTAAACCATATAACTCGAAAAAATATTAAGGAGTAAGAATCAAAAGGACAAACAATTTTCTTAACTCTTTTACAACCTATTTAAAAATTATTTTATTTTGATTTCAAAATTTTTTGGGTTTTCTACAATATTGCCCAATCTTTCAAAAGACAATTTTATTGCTTAAAAAAATATAAAAATTAAAAAAATCCTAATTTAACCTTATGTACCCCTTTGACAACAACACATCCTGTAACACAACCCCCTAATAACACATTAATACTAAATGGTAAAAGGTCACACCCGGGGTAAGTTCAATCTCAAAAAACCCAAAAAACAAAATTATTTCCCCTTTAAAAAAATTAATTAATTTTATTTAATTTAAACTTAAACCTTTTAAATTTAAAAATTTATATTTTCTAATTTTTTAAAACCTAGTATTTCTTCTGCTTTTGGGTAAAACCAACCCCTTAAACCAAAATAGGGACCAATAATAACCACCCAATTCACATTTAATATTTAAACAAAAAAAACCCTTTTATGTTATTTTTACCCAAAAACCCCCATAAACCAATTTCCAAAAACTAATTTTTACAATCATTAAACCAATGCCCCAAACTTAATAGGGCCAAAGGAAATTAACTAAAGCAGGGAATTTAAATTTGTTATTATTAGATTTAACCCCAACAAACCATTTCAAAATTAAAAATTTAAGGGATCATGAACTTATTTAGAAATTTCCCCTGGGTCAGATTGACTCCCAAATCTACAATGGTCCTTGATATTTTTAGCTAGTCAAAAAGGGTGGGTTTTAATCTGGCTAAACCCAAAAACACATATAATGACAAAATAAACCCCAAATTTGGGAAGGATACCTTTTTTCACAAAATTTGAACCTAAAAACATTTTTAAAAACCCCTTAAATTTTTTCCTATAAAATGAACATAATATCTTATCTACCATTATAGAAAACAAACCACCCATACCCCACAACCCTAATCTGAGGCCCAAATACCCGGATTGTTAACCAGAAGAAGAAAAAGACTTGGGCCCATAGGGGTAATTACCAAACCAAATAAAATTTTTTAAATCTTGTAGCATTAACCTTTTTCCTTTTTATTAAGTTTGGAATCTTTAAAACCAGCTAAAAAGTTCCAACATCAGTCCTTAATTAATTAGGAAAAAATTTTGAATCCCATAAACCCAGTAACGAAATTTAATTAGGAAAAATTACATGGATAAGGTTTTTTAAGATTAACCAACCAATTATTAATCAAAAAAATTTTTAAATAAAAAAAATTATGGGTTTTAAAATTTAAAAATTTTTTCTTTTTGGGCCCTAATTTGAAAAACCCCAAACCCCCCAAACTTACCCCAATTTTTATAAGGGAAAAGGAATTAAGTAGCCACATCCCTTTTATACACCACCCGACCTTTCAAAATTTCCCCACTAACCTGGCCATAATCCCCCGGTTAATCCTATGTAGGACCCTTTTTTTTCTTTAACCCTTAAAAAAAACCTTTTTTTTTTCAAGAACAAAAACAACCTTCCTTAGGAAAACCCCAATAGCTTATTTCTTTGGTGTTTAAAAGTGAAAATTTTTAAAATTTTCCAGAAGTTTTTTTTTTTTTTGTCTGTTCGAAACAAAGGAAAATCTTTTTTGTTTTAAATTTTCCCCATTAAGGTTTTTAAAATTGGAAGGTCAATTTTAAAAACCACAAATAAGATAATAATTATTAAAAATTTACAAAATCGAGGTTAGCGTTTTAAATTGAGCCTTGTTTTTGGGCGGTTTTCCAAAAGTAAAAACAAAACACCCTTAAAAAACGCAACACCTCATTTAAACTGGGGAATTTTTCAGAAAAAAAAGTTTGGTTGTTAACATTTAAAAAACAACCCTTATAATCTTGGGAATAAAATTTCAAAACATTGTAAAAATTACCCCCGGGTTGCAGTTTCTTTTTTTTTTCTTTTGGGCGGAGTTTTAAACAAATCAACTTTACTTTTAACATTCTTAAAGTTTATTTAACCATTAGTCCAGAAAACCCAAAGTATTACAATTATTTTAACTTTTATCTTAATTTTAATTTGAACAGGGACGTCCTCTTTTTCAAATCAAAAACCGCCTTATTTTTTTAAAAATAAATAAAATTTGAATAAAATTTAAAATTTTAAGGAAAATTTTAATTTTTAAAATTTGGAGTTTTTCTTTGGGCCACAAATTAATACTCACAAAATTCATAAAAAAGTTTTTTACCCACCAAAAGTAGGGTTAAAGGGGAATATTTTTGTATATTTTTCCGTAAAAAATTTTCAACTTCTTTAGAATTCCGGGCATCATAAAACTTATTTAAAATTTTTTAAGATGGGATGTTTACAAATTTTTATAAAAATTGTTTTTTGTTAAAACTTTGCCTAAGGAAAAAAGTACTTTCTCCCCACTTTGGGACTCATTTTTTTCATTACAATTTATTTAAACCCCAAGTGTTACCGTAGAATACTAAAAAAACGAATTTGAATACGTAACTTAAATTGACATCCCAACCCATTCCCCTGCCACCTTTTACCGTTTCATTTTGGGTTAACTTTTGAAAACCCAATTTTATCTAGGTTGAGTCATGTGATCGAGTAAATCCTTGAATTTGAGTTGGTACAAGGGACCTCGGGGAAAATCTATGTAAGGGTTTAATGGGGAACAAACACAAACCCCTTTTTAAAAAAGAAAAAACCCCCAAAGAAAATACCCTTAATGGATAAAATAGAAAAAGAATTGTTTTTGAATATTAAGTTAAGGATCAATCCCCATGAGGGGTTTATTTTTATTGGGCAAGATGTACCCAAAAAAAAAAAAAAAAAAAAAAAAAAAAAAAAAAAAAAAAAAAGGAAAAAAAAAAATAGAAAAAAACATCGGAAACCAATCCCTTTTCAAGTTGTTTAGGGTTTGTTTTTGGGAACAGCTTAAACATCTATCGGCTAGCAAAAATTGAAAAATTATAATTTCCCCCCCAAGAAAAACCCTTTTCCCCCAACCTTGGGTTGCTGGTTCCCTCCAATTTCCATTGTAAACCCCTTTGAAGTTATCGGGCTACCTGTGAGGAGTCGAGCCTTTCCAACCAGGCAATTATTTGCTTAAGAGGAGAGACAATTACCTTTCTTATAGATTTACTTTTAGACATTGGGGATTAGCAACTTCACATTTGTGAGGGGGTATTTTGAAATCTGCTTAAATGATTGAATGGAAAATTATTGTTGATTACTTATGTAGCAAATGACCCCAAATTGTTTTTGTTTAAAAAATTTTCGGGAAAAACAATCTCATGTGTTAAGATGAGAAGGAAAAGTGAAACCGCTTTTAAGGGTTCATTTAAGCCTAAATCGTATTTATTTGATCAAATATCCCCTAAATCGTTCCCTTTGTCATTTAGGTACTTTTGGGGAGAAATCGGGAAAGGGGGCATTTTGGACGTTTTGGAGCATAAAAGTGAAGAAAACGGCAAAGTCTCAAAAATCGGCTAAAAGTTTACCTTTGACGGCGTCACAATTTACTCTGGACGGGTCATGCCTTGGCAAGAAAAGTTGGACGTGAAATTTACTCATGATAAGCCAGTGAAAATAGCATGTGAATTCTGACGGCGTCACGCTTTAACTTGATCAAGGGCGTCACGGCTTAAATCAAAAGGGGACGGCGTCACGTTCAAGGTTCGACGGCGTCAAGCCTTGATAAGCCAGAATGGATTTTGGAAGAGCTAAAGAGGGACGGCGTCAAGAAGGTCATCCGGGAACCCTAGAAGCGGCGAGGTGACGGCGTCACACTCCATAACGTGACGCCGTCAGATCCAAAAATCTATATATAGTTTTCTAATTTTTTGTCATTTGTGGAGAGCTTAGTGTGTGGAATTTTGGGAGAAAACCCTAAGACGATTTTAGCTTCTTTTTCAAGGCTTTTTGCCTTGAGATCTTCCATGTTACATTGAAGATAAGTTATCAATTAATCATTCAATATGTCTATGTGTTGTTT
The DNA here is from genome assembly GCA_021014915.2 of Artemisia tridentata subsp. tridentata. NCBI lineage: Eukaryota > Viridiplantae > Streptophyta > Magnoliopsida > Asterales > Asteraceae > Artemisia > Artemisia tridentata. The sequence continues at coordinate 160,920,995 of CP139501.1, read as the reverse complement.
GATTTTATCTTATTCTTGTCTTTTGATAAACATGTTAGGCTAAATTTATCTTGTGTTTGCTTAGATCTAATGAAACCTAGCTATTGATTATTGGTTATTAGTGTGTTATTAGTTGTATTGGATGATTGTTTATCTATGTTAGGCTTAAGAAAACTGGCTAACTTCCTATTCGGTAACTTGCTTGAACGTCTTAAGAAACATGAACCAAATGCGTACTAAAGGTTTTTATGGTTGTATTTAATGCACAAGCGAATTCTAGTGATCCCATGTTAGGAGCTTCCTAGCCGGCTCGACATAGGAGTGAAGTAGGAGCTTGTAGAGTTGGGGAAGTAAGTACGCCACCCCACGAATGGTATTAAGGAATACACCCGTCATCCACGCGACTAATACACACTAATTAACCGGTAAAAGATAGTTAGGGAGTAAGGAAATCTAAGTAAACACATTTCTCTACACATAAGTTTCTCACAACATTTTATTTTCAGTTATTTATTTTATTTGCATTTGTAGTTATTTGGGTTAGTTGACTAGCAACTAATTCCGCCCACTCTTTCAAAACCGAGATTTTACTTGCTTTCATAAAAAAATATAAAAACATAAAAAGAATCTTCCTCAACCCTTAGACCTATTATAGTAGTCTTTCATACCTAACGAACACTATTCCCTGTGGAGAACGATCAATCCCCCGTACTTACCACTACACTATACTACATCGGTCAGGTACACTGCCTGGTGGGGTTGTAAGCCTCTTGAGATCCCTCGAGAGGTAAAACCTGTTGTAAGGTTGCAAAACCACGCATCACATCCAGGTGTGTTAACTCCTGTGAGAGGTGAATCATTGAAAATTAATGGATTTGATGTCTCTTTACCAATAGCCATCACTACTGGAGTAGCCAATGTTTAGGTGTATTAGACCATGGTACATTGATAACCATCTGATTTATTAGCAAATCAGCAACTATAAATGGATTTGACTTGTCTTTACCTGTAGCCGTTTGCTCAGGACTAGCCAATTCTTTGGTTTCAACTGAACCTTGGTGAATTGAATACCAAATATGGATACCAATTGTCTTTACCACAAACCATACTTTTGTGGACTAGCCAATCCTTTGGATCCCATAAAGGGTTACATCCATGGTGAATTGAGAACCATTTTCAACTCTCAGAACTGAATCATGGGTGAGTTGAAAGACCCTATAGCTTTGAGCAAGCTATTACAGCTATCAACGGATTTGATTATCACACCAGAGCCGTACCCTCATGGTGAGCCAACTCTTTCTTGTCTGCAAGACATGGTGAGTTGAGCACCATTTATTGTGCAGGTGTAAACACCAACACTGTACCTGCAAGGTGTTGCTCAAAACCACTTATTAGCACACAAAATATACAAAGAATTTTTTTTTTTTTTTTTTTTTTTTTTTTTTTTTTGAACTAAGAAAAACACCAAAATAAAAGAAAGAAAAATAAGAAAAGAAATCAAAAGATAGAAAATATACAACAACAACAAGAATCATCCTCCCCTTAAGCTTCAATCCTCCCCTTAAGCTCAGTATCTAGGGATTTACCATCCCAATATGGACCACCAAATGTTTAAACCTTGGTCCATCAAATGCCTTGGTCAGCAGATCAGCCACATTATCATCTGTGTGAATCTTAACCACCTGAATAAGATGCTTCTCATAAGCATCTCTTATGAAATGGTGTCGAATCTCAATATGCTTTGTCCTTTGATGATAAACAGGATTCTTAACAATACACATAGTACTTTGATTATCAATAAAAATCTTAGTGTTCATATAGTTGAACCCATAGTTCAACAGCTGATTTTGCATCCAAAGCACCTGTCCACAGCAACTAGCAGCAGCAACATACTCTGCCTCAGTAGAAGATGTAGCCACTATAGTCTGCTTCTTGCACTGCCAAGAAACCAACCTCCTACCCAGAAACTGACAACCTCCTGTTGTAGACTTCCTATCAAAGTTAGCCCCAGCATAATCACTGTCACTATAGGCTTCCAACACAAAAGGAGAATCTTTGGGATACCAAAGTCCCATCTTTGGCTGTCCTCTTAAATACTTGAAGATTCTCTTAACTGCATTTAGGTTAGAAGTCAATGGTGTAACCTGATGTCTAGCACATGCACCAACAGCAAACATGATATCAGGTCTTGAAGCTGTCAAATACATGAGTGATCCAATCATGGACCTATAAAGGTGAACATTAACAGCAGCATCAGGTTCATTATTAGACTTAGGCTTTGGACGTTCAAAAGGAGTTGTAGCAATCTTCACATTTTCCATATCAAACTTCTTAAGCATGTCATAAACATACTTCTCCTGGCAAATAAAGATCCCATCTGGTTTCTGCTTAACCTGAAGACCCAAGAAGAAAGTCATTTCACCCATAGCACTCATCTCAAATTCACTCTTCATCAATTCTTCAAACTCCCTGCACCAGGCTTCATTAGTGGAACCAAAGATAATATCATCTACATAAACTTGTACCAGAATGATATCTTTGAAGTTCTTTCTGATAAAAAGAGTTTTATCAATAGCCCCTCTTTTGTAACCATGTTTTAGCAAAAAGGCTGATAACCTTGCATACCAAGCCCTTGGTGCTTGATGAAGACCATAAAGTGCTTTAACACACTTTGTAAACTAAATTAGGATTCTGAGGATCCACAAATCCCTGTGGTTGAGTAACATAAACTTCTTCCTCAATCCTGCCATACAAAAATGCACTCTTCACATCCATCTGATATACTACAAACCCCATAAAGGAAGCAAAAGCCAAAAACAATCGGATAGCTTCAACTCTTGCCACTGGTGCAAACACCTCATCATAATCAATCCCCTCTTCTTGTCTATGACCTTGAGCTACTAATCTAGCCTTATTTCGAACCACAATTCCCCTAGCATCCCTTTTATTCTTTAGAATCCATTTAGTCCCAATAGCATGCTTTCCTGCAGGTAGAGGTACCAACATCCATACTTTCTGATTCTGGAACTGCTGCATCTCCTCTTGCATAGCCTCAACCCAATCATCATTAGTAAGAGCTTGAGCTATGCTAGTTGGTTCAACTTGAGATAAGAAACAAGCATACAGACAATGTAAATAATCAGTATGATTGCTCCTCATCTGATCCTGTACATAACTGAGAAAAGCAGATTCTCCAAACTTGGGTTGATGAAGTTTACTTCTTGTCTGAACAGGGGAATTAATATCTCCAAGAATCAAAGACTGAGGATGAACAGTATTGATCCTCTTGGTAGCAATGGGATTGACTTCAATGGAGGATGCCTGATTAGTAATTGAGGGGTTGAAGTCATCATCATATGAGGAAGAAGTGAAAATGCCAGTTCTGGACTGATGATGAGGATCATTCAACTTATCTCTTGAAGAAACTGAATTTCCAAGATCAGAAGGAATTGGAAATCTTTCAGGGGAGTTAACAACACCCAGAGTGTCAACAGATGGAGAAGACACAGGAACATCAGCAGAAACTCTAGAAGGTTCGGCAGGAACAGATCCACTTTCAGCAGGAATGGGATCAACAGGAACATGAATACCACCAGTTGAATTCAGTTGTCTTCTAACTTCAGCTTCAGCCTTTCTCAGAATCTCCTCTGTCTCTTTAGAAAACCCAGAATCAAACATCTCAGCAGCTCTTTTGGCATTAAACTCTTGTCTTTGAAGCCTAGCAAGATCTTCTGCATAACTAGAATCACCTCCAGCCATATCAAAAGAATCTTTGAGCTTTGAACCTGAAATGTTGTTAGAGGGAAAAGAAGGAACAACTATAGGTCGTTCATCACTCTCTACATCAGAATCATCATCCGAGGTACCTGCATTGTTAGTTTGAGAAACATTTGTACTAGCAGATAGATTTGATTTGAATCTATTATAACCTAAGGTGTCAGATAGATAATCCAGATCAAAGTACCACTCTGGACTAGCACCCTGCAAATTAGGTTTATCTTCAAGATATCTTAAGTTGAGAGTCTCTTCTATTCTCTTAGAGGACAGATTATAAACCCTATAGGCTTTACCATGAGCAGAATATCCAACAATAAACCCTTCATCAGCCTTCCCATAAAACTTGCCTAGGTAATCACTAGTGTTCAAAATAGTGACATGACATCCAAAAGGCTTAAGATAACTAATGTTTGGAACCTTCCCATACAAAAGTTCATAAGGTGTTTTTATTATGAGGACTAGTAATAGATACCCTATTCAACACATAACAAGCAGTGCAAACTGCTTCAGTCCAAAACATAGTGGGCATCTTAGATTCAGCTAACATAGTCCTAGCTGCTTCTATCAGGGTCCTATTTTTCCTTTCTGCAACCCCATTTTGTTGTGGAGTTCTAGTATTACTATAGTCCCTTTTTATCCCCTTAGACCCACAGAGTTCAATAAGATTATAGTTCTTAAACTCTGTGCCATTATCACACCTTATAGACTTAACCTTTTTACTTAGCTGATTTTCTATTAAGGCAATAAAATCCCTAAGAACTGGATAAGTTTCATCTTTAGTACCCAAAAAGAAAGTCCATGAAAACCTGCTAAAATCATCTGTAATCACCAGGCAGTAGTTCTTATGGTCAATACTTCTGATAGAAGTAGGACCAAAAAGATCCATATGAAGAAGCTGCAAAGGCTCAGAGATGTTGCTCACAGCAGTTATGGCCTTGTATGATGCTTTGTGCTGCTTTCCTTTGTTGCAGGCAACACAATCATGCTCATTAGAGAAGATCTTCATAGGAAGCCCTTTAACCAACCCATTCTTAGCCAGCTTGTTAATGGTCTTGAAATTCACATGGGCCATTCTTCTGTGCCATTTATTAGATTCATCCACAGAAGCTTTTGCAACCAGACAAGCAAGTGATCCCTCAGGCTGAACATCACTAAGATTGAAGCTATAAAGATTGTAAGTCCTAGGAACTTTAAGTTCAACCTGACTTTCATCAGGCAGCTTGAAGTCTTTGGACAACACAAAGCAATCATTCTCAGTGAAGAGAACACTGTTCTTCTTGTCACATATTTGGGAGACAGAGAACAAATTGAAGTCTTGAAGTTCCTTCACATAAAGTACATCTTCAAAGTCCAGCTTAGCAGTCTTGATAGTTCCCTTCCAGAAATTATTCCATCTCCTCCTCCAAATGTCACAGTACCTCCATTCAAAGGTACAAAGTCATGCAATCTTTCCAAATTCCCTGTCATACTCCTGGAACACCCACTGTCAACAATTCCAACATCTTTGCTTCTAAAAGGAAAATCCTGAGAAAAATAATACATATACAACATTAGATACAAGAGAGACTCAAGCCATTGCTGACTTGAGCCTGCCTAGTGGATCAATAAGAATTAAACCCTGGAGATTGATGAGATCCACCATTGATCTTGGACCCCATTTTCATATGTTGGTTATTGATTTTCCAAGAACAACCTGCTGAGGACTTAACAGCAGTTTTCTATCTTGCCCCTCCCTTATTCATGGTGTCAAAACAAACAGGTCTCATATTATTTTGAAAGTAAGAGCTAGTAGGTCTTCTGAAAGGTCTAGCCATATTGCTTCTCCAACCAGCAGGATTGATCCTACCGGCAGGAACTGAATAAACAGCAGCAACAGGCTTATCGGCAGGAATGAACTTATCAGCAGCAACAGGCTTACCAGCAGGAACTGGCTTGCCAGTAGCAACTGAAGTTCTTCTTGCTGCTTGAGGAATATAAGGGGGAATATCATTCACATTTTTCCACACAGACCTATTTTGACATGCATTCAAACCCATCTGTTTTTCATAATAGTCACAATCTTTAATAAGATGATCATAACTACGACACACAAAGCAAGATTTCTTTCTAGGGGTCTTTTTCTTAACAATAACTTTCTCATTGCAAACAGAATTATTCAAACCAACACATGAAACAAAATTATCCTTAACACAATAAAAACCACAATCATAATTGTTTGAAACAGAACCACAACTAGAATTGTTTAAAACAGAACCACAACCAGAAACATTATTTTTTTTAACACTATCAAAAGAAATATCTTCAAATGCAGCTGTCTTTGAGTGATATTCATCATTAGCTACTTCTGAGGAGAGAGCTTCTGACTTTATTGAAGCTGACTTGTCACTTGATCCACATGTGACATAGTCATTAGTCTTGATTTCTGAAGATTTGTCACTGTAAGAACAAGAGACAAATTCATTAGAGTCACAATCAAGATTAGGCAAGTCCTTTGCCTGTTTGCCATAGTTCATTTGTGAATCATCAAAGTCAACAAAAGGATTAGCAGGTTTAAATGTTCCAGTTATGGGTGGAGGAACATCATTCATCCCTCCCTCATTCACATACTTTACAGGCTTTCTATAATCTACAGGTTCTGGGTTAAAAACACTATACTCATTAGGGTCATAATACTGATTTGGCCCTACCAGGTCACCGAACCCTAAACCTCTTTTAGTTTTTGACGACATAGAACTATCAATAAGCTTGTGAAGGTTTGTGGATGACTCTTTCCACTTATCAAATCTAGCCAAGGTATTATCTAGTTTAGACTTTAAATCCTGATTTTCTAACACTACCTTAGCTTTTTCCCTTTCAGAATGTTTAAACTCATTAATAGCATTTTTTAAATCTCTTTCCAACACCTTTATTTTTACTTCATAAGCAGACTGTTGTTGTTGATACCAGACCTTTTGATGTTCTAAAGTTTTAACAGCCTTTTTATGAGCCTTAAGTTGAATAAAGTTATCCTTATTTTCACTTTCTATATCATCAAATTCCTGTTTCAATTTATCATATTTAGAATCACAACCAAATGGGCAGTTATGTACCTGAGATGGATGACCCATCATTCCAAACTGACCAGCCACTTGAATCTTCTCACCATATCCAGCTACCATCCCAAAGACCTTATTTGATCCACTTGCAACAGCCTTCTCATGATGCTCCCAGTCCACCATCGCATCCACAGATACCAATGCCTTGGGGTCCTCTGAGTCCAGCTCTTGAATTTTGAAAGCAGAATACCGTGCTTTATCATCCACCTTCTTGTCTGTACATTCCCTAGCAAAATGTCCTATTTGAGAACATTTATAACACCTCACCTTCCTTCTGTCAAACCTGGCAGGCTCCTGTCCATCAAAATTGACCCTTCTTCCTGCCTTCTTTTCAAACCTATCCAACTTCAACGATATCATAGCCACCTGCCATCTTAAATCCATCTCTTCCATATCCAATTCATCAATCTGATTGAAATCATCATACACAATCTTTTGTTGTGGTGTACTTTCAGCAACAAATGAATGAAGCACATCCACCACAAGATTCTCATATCTGGTTTGAGCTTTTGGTTTGACAGGTGAGTAGGAGATTGATGATGTTAATGGTGTTGGACTGTTTCCATATGATGCTTTGTTAGCACCAGAGTTACTAACAAAAGCAGTATGGGTTGGAGTATGAGGTGTATAGGTGGAATATCCTTTGATATCCAGTTCAAGGGTTTTCAACTTGTTGTACAGATCATCAAAGCTCATATAATCCAGTCCTCCTTTGGCTTTGAGTGTTATGGAAACCTGAGACCAGGATGGTGGCAAAGCCCTCAGAAACTTGGTGTTGCAATCTTCATCGTCCGGCCTAGCTTTCAACTGGTTAAGTTGACTCAGGATCTTGTGGAATCTATCATACCCTTTGTGAATCCCCTCAGCCTCAGAGATCTTGAATTCCTGAAACTCTTGCTTGAGCATAGACTTTCTCATTTTTCTAGATTCATCATTCCCTCCAAATCTGGCTTTTACAGCATGCTAGATCTTTCTAGCATCATCCAAGTGATGGAAATCACTCATATGATCCTCTGGAATAGCTTGAAGCAAAAGGGTTCTTGCCTTGGTTTCCCTTTGCACAGCCATGTGTTCTTCTGCAGTAACAGGTGGCTCTATATAGATATTGCCATCCTCGTCCCTTCCAGTATTCTTCTTGCTATTTCCCTTGAGAATGACATTCCACAGATTGTAATCACTGTTTGTGATCCAATATTCCATTCTCATAGCCCAGACTTCATACTCATCTTTCTTTAGATATGGGAATTTAGCATTGTTGGTGGACATAGTGGTGACGATCTGTGTTTGGACTTGGGATGTTTCAGGTTTGGGTTGTTGATCTTCCTGATTAATGACATTGTTTTGTGGGATTTCGTCTTCCATTGAAAGAGGGTAAAGAGATATGAGATCGACCTTTTTCTTCTTTATCAGAGATCCTCACCAGGCTCTGATACCACTTGTAGGATCGAGTAAATCGAGCTTGATTGAGCTTGGTATAAACAAGAACCTCTGTATGCTATACAAGCGTTTATGCGGAAACTAAACAGCAAGTATAATAAAGAAGAAAACTCTAAACGACAATGATCCTCTATGGATCAAACTATGAACTAAGAATTGTTTATTAAATATTGAAAACGTTAAAGGCGTGCATAAACTCATAGACGGGTTTATCTTTTATACTAACAAGATGACCTAACCCTAACCCGTTCTACAAGAAAACGTGTGTAGAGATAAACAACAATCTCTTCTAAAAATAAATCTTAACAAACATTCTAAATATACGGATAACTAACAATACTATCCGCAGCAATAACACCATCGGTAGGAACGAGATAACACTATCGGCAGCAATGAGATTTCAGCAGGAACCAAAGCTATCGGCAGGAACCAGCTTAACACTATCGGCAGCAACAATGAAACTCTTATTTCCCAGAGATCCTAACAAGTCATAGCCCCACTTTCACTCTTTTAATTTCTTTATAAACTCTTTGGGGGAGATACATACTCAACTACTTGTTTTATACTCAAAATATTTATACTCTTATGCTACGCTTTACTTATGATACTTTTGGACATGAAATATAGTTACGATATGTGCCTTAATGTGTTACACTTATTCTACACATTATTCTTAGCAACTGTTTAACTCCTGGATGGAGCCAATGGAGAGGTATTGATAGTACTATCGGGTTGACACCCCCACCCTTGTGTCCAACACTTTTTGCGACCTTGGGTGAATATAATCCAGTTTACTTATGATACTTATTTATTCTAGTCATGAGGTTCGGTTTGCTGTTATGCTTTACATTAAGTGCTTACATATATCGAAAACGCACATGTCTTACTCATACTATATTGTAGCAGTGGGTTGTGAACACACAGGTTGCAAGTTTTTTATGGGCGGGGTTTGCAACTGAGTGGATTTACAGTGCCTTTGCTGTGAAAACATTCTTTGAAACCATTTCAATTTATTTTCAATAAACTCTATGAACTCACCAACCTTTGTGTTGACACTTTTAGCATGTTTATCTCAGGATAGAAAGGCGGTAGCAGATGCATGGATCATAGAGACATTTGCATGCTTTGGAGTCTATGCTTTTATCCTTTACCATTCAACCTATTTTGAAAAACTCTTATGTATTATTATACTTTGGGACCTCATGTAATGACTCTGATTTAAATAATTTGAATGATAACTTTTCAAAATGTCTCATTTAGAGGTCATTTTCTATACCTTGTGCTTTATATTGAGAAGTAGCATCCCATTGACACTATCATTCCGTTGCGATATTTTGGGGGTGTTACAGATTGGCATCAGAGCCTTGGTTATAGGGAACTAGGTTGCATTTAGGTGCCTAGACTATAACTGCTATATACACTAAGACTTTCATCACTATCGCCTTGCATATGTAGAACTTTTTTTCGTTATTATCCACGCTGTTGGATGTTAGAGTATTGGTACTGATGGAGAAAAGCTCAGAATTTAGTCGAGACATCAAAAGTGTGGAGCTTAGTGATAACTGGCTATTTAACTTAATCTTTTGACAGTTCTTGTTTGATGAGACATGGGATTAAGTTAAATAATGGTTATCACTCGGCCATAGAAATTTGATGAGTTCACTTGAGGACTTTTTGAGAGATAATCACCCTACTCTTTCGCCATTTAAGTAACGTCGAGATATGTGTGCTTGGTAATATGTACACATGTGAAAGGAGGCAGTTATAATTATGGTGGCCAACATAATTATAAGTGTGTCACGACTCACGTGGACATATATAACCATGCGTACTTCAATCGGCATTGGCATCCCTTTAGGATAACAGCTAGCGACGGGATTTTGTAAGAACGTTAAGTATAAATCGATAACTCAAACGACTTTTACCTCATCTCTGACGTTCACTAAATGTCCTCCGTTGCAGAGAGGCAATGGCAAAAAGGAGATCAGCTCGCAACGCTAACCGAGGAAATGCCACACTAAGAGGTGGAAGGACTAGTGAACGTGGAGGTCGAGGAGGTGGCCGCGGCATTAGTAACAACGACAAAAACGATGGTGGAAACCTTGATTTTACTGCCATCATCACTCAACAGCTCCAAACCTTGATTCCAACTATCATCACCCAAGTAGGCAATCACATCAACAACTCGGGAAACCACGGAAGCAGAAATGACGACACCAATGATGTAGGTGGGAATGGTAATAACAACAACAAAACTGGATGCACGTATAAGGAGTTTATGGCATGCAAGCCAATAAAGTTTGATGGTAAGGGTGGTGCATTGGAGTATACTCGATGGGTTGAAAAGATGGAGTCGGTGATCGACATTAGTAGCTGTGCAACACATCAGAAAGTAAAGTATGCTGCATGCTCGTTGTCAGGAAAGGCATTAACATGGTAGAACACGCATATTCAAGCTAGGGGCAGAGGAGCAATTGTAGGTATGACATGGGACGACTTTAAGGCACTACTGAAAGAAGAGTACTGTCCGGATAATGAGATGCAAAAGTTGGAAGATGAACTTTATCATCACTCTATGGTAGGGGCTGGTCATGCAGCCTCCACGGATCAATTTCATGAGTTAGCCAAACTAGTTCCTCATCTGGTTACCCCTAAATCAAAGAGGATCGAGAGGTACATCTATGGTCTTGTCCCTGAGATTCATGGAACTGTGAAAGCAACCGAGCCTTCCACGATTCAGAGTGCAATACTGAAAGCAGGGACTCTAACAGATGAGATGGTTAGGAATGGAACTTTGAAAAACAGTGATAAAAGGAAAGGAGCAAATGATTCGGACAAGAAAACGGGCGCAATGGTTGACAACAAAAAGGCAAGGTCCTTTACGGCAATTAATTCTGGTCAGAAAGGATATGTGAGTCCATATCCTAAGTGCGCTAAATGTGCTTATCATCATCAGGAGTCTGTGCCTTGCCGTGTGTGTACAAATTGCAATCGGTTGGGTCATCTTGCAAATCAGTGTAGAGCGCCGGTGAATGCGGGCAATATGAAGAATAACCCGAGGGCATGCTATGAGTGCAACAGCCCAAATCACTTTCGGAATGCATGTCCTAAGTTGAATAGGGCACCGAGACAAACACAGGGTAATCTAGCCTTAACGGTTAATGGAAACAATCCAAACCCTGGAACCCAGAACAGTCCGCCTCGTGGTCGAGCATACTATTTAGGGCATGTGGATGCCGCATAACGGGTACGCTTTTCCTAGACAATTAGTATTCTACTATATTATTCAATTCCAGTGAAACTTAGTTTCGCCCTATAGAACTTATGCCTTTATTAGATAAGAAACCTAGATGCGTAAGCTTTAGCATAATTACTTTGACTATACATACCGGTTATTCGTCAACTTCATTTCAACACCTAGCATGGATTGAGTCTCGGGGTGAGATTCCATTTAAGGGGGTGAGACTATAACCATCGGTAAATTTTCACTTATATTAAACTAATATTTATCCGATTTCTACGTCTAATTTTTTTTTAACATAATTAGTTTACCTGATCATAACTCTCAATAAAAATGCCCACGCGGACCGACACCAACCTATTTAATGTTTACTTCACCTAAACATTTATATATGTCAATTATAAAACCTTCTGATATTCCTGATATGTGTCTAAATACACATATATTTTACCCGGTTTAAACCCACATAAACGATCAAAAGCACACAAATGTCCATAAATGTTATAAATATCATTAAAAATGTGTTTTTATATGTTTCAGATGCAAAATGATTAAAATCAAGTGAAAACGAATAAAGTTTGCATAAATGGCAAGTCTAGTCCCTCGAATTTCAAAAGTTGTCAATATTAGTCCCCGGGTGTTTTAAAAATGGAAAAATATGTTTTAAATCCTTGTACTATTTAAACTTGGCAAGAAATACCCTTTTGATAACTATGGTGAAATTACAGTTTCAGCCCCTCAACTATGCAGAAATTACAAGATTGGTCCTTGTGCTAAATTAACTATAACCAAAATCCGGATCAAACAAATAACCTTAATCCCATAAACCCAACCCTTTATTAATAATAACCCAACCCAGTACATACCCCAGCCCAACTTCAATACCCAAGCCCAATGAACAACCCGACCCAACCCTTTTTTAGTTAAGCCTGAGTTTGACTCAGTCAAACTTATCCCTTCTTCTTTAAACCGCCTAAACAAAACCAGTCATCACCCCCACCTCACCATTTTCCACAGCTGGCTTCACCACATCATTCCCCCTCAATACACGTTACCTAACATGCCAAATGCAATTAATGCATCCTCCCCACTCCCACTAGCTAAATCAGAGGAAATTGCCACTTGCCACGTTTCCCGCCAAAAGTGAGTTTGGACGTCTGAGATCAAATGGAAGCAATTCAATGGTGGGGATATGATTAGAGATGTCGACAATGTATTTCCCATTTCAATTTAGTATAAATAGATAGCTTTGTAGCCTTAATTGGAAAGTAGTAAAAGTAGCATAATTCGTATTTTCATTTCCAGTAGTTGTAATTTGTAATATCAAGTTTCATCAATCAATACAAAGTAAAATTAGTGTATTTGTTGTTGTTCTTTGATTATTTCTCAGTAGTTAATGATAATTACAATTTCCATGATGTACTGATAATTCAAAACATAAATAAGTAGTATTGAAATAGCTTCTCAGTTATTTCTTTAAGCTTACATAAGCTTTCCATAGCTTTTTGATAAGATTACATTAGATTAAATCAGTTCTATCCAAGTTTGAAGCAAAGTCAACAAAAGTCAAAGATGGAGCTCAATAAGCTGTTCTGGAGTGTATAAGCTATTCAGGAAGCTTATTTGGGTTTTCTAGCTTGTGTTAACAAGCTAGAATAGGTTCTGGTCCTTGGTTCCTTGTTTCACAAGTTCATTCGATTGTAAGCTTAAATTCTCATTTTAGCTTAATTTTCCATATCACTGTTCTATAGCTTAAATTTAGCTTGTTATTGTTAATATTAGCTTATCAGTAGTTCACAAACTTATTTCATTCAGTTTCTATCAGTTTTAATAGCCTTTGTTTGATTTCACCTTAAAAAACTTAGAAAAAACCAAAAATAGCATTTATAAGCTAGCTTATTATTCTGCTTTATTTTCAGTCACAAGTCAGTTTTCATAGCTTAACATACTTACCAGTACCATTAGAGATCATCTCAGTGCTTAAAAGAATCAGTTCAGTTAGAAAAACACAAAACAATCCCCTAAAGGACTGTTTGGTTTAACTCTGTCACATAGGCAACACCAGTGGTACTGTAGATTTGCAACAAGCTCAACTTGAGCTAGCTTTTAGCAGTCCTAAATAAGCCATTTCTGAGTTTCAATTAGCTTCATAGATAGAAAGCCAAGTTTTGAACCCACTGTGACCATTTCAGTCCCTCAGAAGCTCAAACAAGCCAAAATTAGCAACAAGCTTGTTTTGACCCTTAACTTGGCATTTTTGAAGTTCATTTGGTCCATATAGTGTAGTCCTAATAGCCCAAAACACTTTTGCACACTTGTGCACATTTCTGTGCAAGTCTGTGCACTCAGCAGACTACTCAGTATATACTGAGCAGCTGAGGGTGCTGATCTTGTGTCCAATTAGGCTTCAATTGGGAATATTTTGATAGGGCTTTTTGTGTTTTAGTATACCCAGCAATATAGCCTAGGTTTTGCCCCACTTAAGTTTCACTTTCCTGCTTATTTATAAACTCTAAATCAGTCTGCAAGTTGGGGCATTCAGCTGAGTTTTCTGCATAAGTTCCACAGCTGTCCACTTGCTTATCTAGCTTATTCCCTATAGCTTATTTGTGTTTTATAGTCATTTTATGCTTATAGTAGTGTATTAAGCTTGTCCTGATCATTTGGTCAATTTTCCTAGCATATTAGCTTATTTTGGGATTATAAGCAAACTGCTTATTAGCCCAAAACTGCTTATCAGGCTTAGCTAACCTCTTATTTTATTTTTCTTATCTTTCTAATATTATTTTAGATTTACTCAGAATTTTTCATAATTTTCCTAAGTCATTTAATATTTTTAATCATTTTAATTAGTTTCTACTAGTAATTAAATTATAATAAATAGAAAAATAATCAGAAAAATATAATTTTAATTTTCATAATTTTCTTTTGTCATTTATAATCTAGGAAAAATATAATTATATTTTTATACTTTAAGAAAAACAAAAACATAAAAATAAGTGATAGTTTCTATTTAATAGAATTTATCTTTTTAAATTTTAATTAAGCAATTTTCATTTTTATAATTTTCTTAGCTTTGTAATAACATAAAGTAATTTAGAAAAAAGTTTTAGAATTTTCTTTGTTCATTTAGTATTTTTTATAAATTTAAATAGTTTAATAAGTAATTAAATAATAAATAATTAGTAATAATTAAATAAAAAGTGTAAAAAATATAATTTTAGTTTTTAAATAAGTTTTAATTCATTTTACAATTTTAAGTTTTAATTTCATAAATTTTACTTTTTAGTCCCATTTTTAGATTTCCTGTTACGCGTTTTTTAGGTTAATTAATTCGCGTTTAATTTTCTTGTGCATATCTGTTTTTAATTTGTTATTTAGAATTAATAAAAAAAGCAAAATCAAAAATATCTGATTCATCAGTCACTCTAATCCTAGCTTTTCACAATTGGCCATTCACACCTCGTTGGGAAACGACCCAGGTGATCACTTGCCTGGTTTCACACTACACACGAGTATTCGTTCTGAGACTGTTTATATTTATATATACTTTTTCAGACAGATCAATTCCATTTTGCCACTTTACGTAAATTCAATTAACGAACGATCATTAAACGTTCAAATTAAACGTTTCCTACCTATTAAAGCTTTCACAAAACCCTAAATTCTTAAAACTATGATTATGAGTAACTAAAACCATATAACTCTAAAGTACAATACTCCAAAGCCTATGTACAAGCTCCTAAAGCACAAAAACCCTAATTTCACTTTAACTCTTGATACAAGCCCTAACTTCACAAATCTATGATTTTATTTGATCAAATCACAAACCCTAATTTTTATAGCATGTTTTCTACAAAATATAAATGTACAAATCTTTCAAGCACAGGTACAAGTCATTTATGCATAAAAATATAATATTAATATAAATCCTATTATAAACTTCAGTGTACTCACTTTGAAGCACACCATACAAGGTCATTTTGCACGAACCCTAACTCTAATATTTTTACGACATTCAAACTAAATCTACAAGTCCCTAAACCCAAAGTACAAGTGTCCAATGCATAAAAAACAAAAAACTACATTTATTTACCTTTAAACCTAATTAAACTAACTTATATTTAATTTAACTTAACCAAATATTAAAAATATATTTTCTACATTTCTTAAACCCTAGTACAATCCTAACTAGCCTATGGTACAACCCCTTCAAGCACAATATGATTCCTTTTATTTTTATACCCAATTCGACATTATATTAAACAAACAAACCCTAATTTATTTTCTACCCAATAAATACATAAACCAACTCCTAAAACTAAGTTACTACATCATCTAAACCTAATGTACAACACTAGATAGCCTAAGGTACCATTAACTAAAGCTATTCGATCTATATGTTTATTATCTAGTCGACTTTAACCAGGTCCAAACTAAACCATTTCTAAACTTACAAATAAGTAAATCTTGCACTATAAGAAATTTACTAGGTCTAGAATTGCTACACATCACAATGTCCCTTGATATTTACCCTAGTCAAAAATGGTAGGTGAAATCCTTGGCTAAGGATCGAACCACATCACCTCCCATCACATGACACCATACAACTCCAATGGGACAGATCACCTTGCTCCCTCCTCTCCCTACCAAGTGACCTAGACACTTTTGAAACCCTTTCAATTTTTCCATATATAAACCGAACACTAATACTCCTTATCCCCTCACCATCTATTCGAAACACACAAACACTCACCCACTCACCCACAATCTGATCTAGAAGTCCAAATAGAAGCCAAAGGAGTTTAGCTTGAAGCCTAGAAGGAAGAAAAAAGTCTTGGGTTCACCTAGGAGTTAATCTAGTCAATTATCTTCATAATCAGATTTTTAAACTTGTAAGCATTTCAATCCTTTTTCCTATCCTTTATAAGTTTGTAATACTCTTAAACATGTTTAATAATGATATCAAACAAGTCCTAATTAAAAACCTAGGCTAAAAATATGTTTTGCAATCTTTCTGATATAACAGTAAACGAACACCCCTTTATTACCTTGTAAAAATTACATGAGCCTTAAAAGTTATTTAATATTACACTAAAACAAGTTAATTAATCATTAAATATATTATAGAAACAAGTTATGGGATTTTGCAAAAATTAAAAATTTATTTTCTTTTTCTGGTCTTGTCGCCCAAAACAGCCCAAACGCCCAACTTACGCCTCAATTTTCTATCACGAGATAAAGATATTAGACTCAGCCAAATAGCCCTTTTAACCACCACCCGAGACACTTCAAAACTCCCCACTAACCTGGCCAAAATACCTAGGTATCACATATGTATTTGGACCCTTTTTCCTTGTCGTAAGCCACAATACCAAAAACCCTTAATTTAATTTTTCTAAGAAATTTAAAACCACAACATATGAAATACTCTAAGGATCAACTAAATAGACTTATAATCTTATTAGGATGTTATAAAAACCGTGCCATAAGTTTTAAAGTTAAAATCCAGAAAGTTTTTCTTTTTCTTTTTCTGGTTGAGAAACGCCCCAAAGGACCATCTTTTGCCATTTATTTCGACCATTAAGTTATTAAAATCTGAAACTTGGTCATTTAAAAGACCTCACAACATAGATAATAAATTATTAAAAGCGTTATAAAAATACGGTCTCGCCCCGTCTTTAATTGAGCCTTGTTTGGGGCTGGTCGCACGTCAAAAACAAACACCCTTATAAAAACAGCCCAACACCCTCACTTTGAAGAATTGTTTCGAGCAAACAACAAAAGTTTACGACTTCGAATCTGAACCATTAGAAAGACAACCTAGTAAACTCTTGAAAGGATCAAGGACGTTGTAAAAATATCACACGGTCTCGTTCTTATTAATTTTTCTTTTGGGCGAGTTGTAACAAAAACAAACATACCCTTTTAAATTCTTTTTAATTTGATTTTAAGCCATAAGCTATAAATTAATCCAATAAGCCCTATACAACTTATTTTCAAACTTATTATAACTTATTTCAATAAGTCGTAACACACCTCGCCTTTTTCCAAATCAAAAACGCCTTAAAAATAAAACTAGAACTATGAACTAAACATATTAAAACTTTAAGGGTAAAATGTGTAGATTTTGAAAGATGGAGTTTTCTTGGGCCAAAATTGTAAATATCACAAAATTATTAATATAAGGGTTGTTTTTGCCAACGACCTAAAGTCAAGGGTATAAAGTGCAATATTTTTGTATATACTTCGATAATATATTTCACTACTTAATGATTCGGGATTTGTTATAAAACTTATATAAGAAATATTTTTAATGACTCGGGATTTCGACAAAACTTATATACGAAATATGTCTATATCGCTAAACGGTCGATCAAACCCTAAAAAGGAAAAATGATAAATATTATCATCCACCAACTTTTGAAGAGACTTCATGTTGTCTCATTTAACATTTACTCGTTAACAAAGTGTTACGATACGAATACTAAAAATCACGTATATTTGAATTACGAATACTGAAAACTTGACATACCAACCCAGGTCGCGTGTCGGAGCCATTTACCGTTTCATTTTGAGTTAACTTTTGACATCAATCAGATTTCCTATCTAAGGTGAGTCATAGCCCCACTTTCACTCTTTTAATTTATTTATAAACTCTTTGGGGGAGATACATGCTCAACTACTTGTTTTATACTCAAAATATTTATACTCTTATGCTACTCTTTACTTATGATACTTTTGGACATGAAATATAGTTACGATATGTGCCTTAATATGTTACACTTATTCTACACATTATTCTTAGCAACTGTTTAACTCCTGGATGGAGCCAATGGAGAGGTATTGATAGTACTATCGGGTTGACACCCCCAGCCTTGTATCCCACACTTTTCGCGACCTTGGGTGAATATAATCCAGTTTACTTATGATACTTATTTATTCTAGTCATGAGGTTCGGTTTGCTGTTATGCTTTACATTAAGTGCTTACATATATCGAAAACGCACATGTCTTACTCATACTATATTGTAGCAGTGGGTTGTGAACACACAGGTTGCAAGTTTTGTATGGGCGGGGTTTGCAACCGAGTGGATTTACAGTGCCTTTGCTATGAAAACATTCTTTGAAACCATTTCAATTTAATTTCAATAAACTCTATGAACTCACCAACCTTTGTGTTGACACTTTTTGCATGTTTATCTCAGGGTAGAAAGGCGGTAGCAGATGCATGGATCATAGAGACATTTGCATGCTTTGGAGTCTATGCTTTTATCCTTTACCATTCAACCTATTGTGAAAAACTCTTATGTATTATTATACTTTAGGACCTCATGTAATGATTCTGATTTAAATAATTTGAATGGTAACTATTCAAAATGTCTCATTTAGAGGTCATTTTCTATACCTTGTGCTTTATATTGAGAAGTAGCATCCCATTCACACTATCGTTCCGCTTCGATATTTTGGGGGTGTTACAGGTTTTTTGGTGTATGAGTGTTGAAAGTGATGATGATAAGTAGGCGTTGAGATAACATTGAAAGTGACATTGCCACACCTAATGCTCTTATAATTTATTTCAAATATTAAAAGAAGCATCAGTTATTAAACTTAATTTCTATAATATCTAGGACTGTCTAATTTGTTATTGAGTTCCGCTCATTGCAGCGTGTATTACAGGATAAACATTGTTACGGCGTGGTATCTTATCGGTTTAATTTTCTTGAATTTGCTTGCACATATTAAAAGTGTGTATAATATTGTTTAACAAACATGGATTATCGCTTAAAATTGGGGTTTATATGCCAAAGAGCTGTAACATTTTTAACTTCTTTGTAATTTCAAAATTCGTATTAGCGTAAACTATGTAATTCATGTGTTTTTATCCATTTTGGCACATTTAATTTGTGTCACAAGCTATCGGTAGTAGTGACCCCAAGTAGCCCATATATCTATCATAAACCATAACATAAGGATGGTTTTTCCATTTTTTTCAAAACGACAACTATTTATCTCACACAATATACACCACAATCTATCTCACAAGTTTAAGTATTGGGTGATCCGTGGGAAGACCACTTCATGGACTAAATCAAAAGTTGATCTCAGCGAGATATCCTCAATACCTAAGATGTTAGGTTAAAAAATTTTTATTTTTCACTGAGTCTTAGCTTAGTTTCCAGTTACAGCGTAAAAGCGTAGCTTTGTGTACTAATGTTGGATTCAGTGGGAGGTAAGAATAATTGGTCTAATAGTCGAGGATGGATTTGCAGACTCTTTGAAAGATAAGATGAGATATTATGGGCCCTTCGTAAGATAACATTGAAGTAACAGCGTGGCCGCGCAGAGTGAATATATTTCATGACAATGTTATCTGGGAACGAAAACAGAATAGAAAGTATGTTAAAGCGCAGTCCATGCTAAAGTACTTTCTTGAATATCACTGGTATGCAAAAGCATAGTCTCTACTCTCTACATATAACACTAGTCAAGTCCAGTAGACTGACAGGACTCAGTCTTGAAGACTAACGAAGATCGAGGAAGTACAATACAAGGTGTGAGAGTTCTTAAGAACTGGTAACCATATAATAGTCATGCTAGAGACCTCTGTAAGGCAGTGATTTCAGGGGTATTGATGTGTTCTCGTTGTAGGCACGGATTATGTTATCAAGTTTTAAATTTATATTTAGCCGACTTAACCTATAACAAACACAAACGGGCAGTGTACCCGATCAATGCAGCCTAGTTGGTAAGTAGAGTGTCAATCACTAAGAGTGGAACATTAACACCTAAATATCTATCAGTATTTTAATCCTAAAGTTAGTTATAGTTAGACCTAATCTAACGCAAGGGGGGTTTTCAGCCTGAGAGACTGGCACGATGTATAGATTAAGTAAAACTATAAATAAAAGTAACGAGGCTAATGACACACACAGAGATCGAAAACAGATGTGCTCGATAATTGTTTAGTTATATATGATTACTAATTATGTTCTTTCTCTATAGTTGCTTACGCGTATGCATATCTCATGCCAATGTCTGGATCCAGTCCAAACGTCTAGATTTCGGGTATTAAGTCTTCTCAATGGAAAACCCCTGTCACGACTGTAGAAACCGTAGAGGGGGTGAATACATTTCCATTAAAAACTTAAAAACTTTTTGTATCAAACACCCGATCAAGTGTGACGTAATATGAAAAGTGTCAACACAAACACAATCAAACTATGACACAAGCATAATCAACATTATTATAACAACAAACCACATAAACATAAACACAATTCAAATATAAATATAAAGCGATAAAGAATAAAATAAAAGTAAAGAGACAAGTAAGAAGGTGCAAACCGGACACGATGATTTATAGTGGTTCGGTCATGAAGCTCCTCTTCGCCCTACTCCACTCCCCGAGTACCCAACTCGAGAGTTACTTCACTAATCAACAAGCTCCCTTCAGGTGGAGAAAACCGTACAACGTTGCTTATCCTATTTTCCGACACTAAGCTAAACGT
Source organism: Artemisia tridentata subsp. tridentata (assembly GCA_021014915.2). Lineage (NCBI taxonomy): Eukaryota > Viridiplantae > Streptophyta > Magnoliopsida > Asterales > Asteraceae > Artemisia > Artemisia tridentata. The sequence continues at coordinate 160,899,955 of CP139501.1, read as the reverse complement.
CGAGTGCTAATCTTAGCTAGCACCAATCTACCATGATTTACCCGATCTACCCTTGATCCACTTGATCAATTCACAAGCCCACAAGCTACAAGAGATCTCCAAGATGTCAACAAGATCACAAGGATCTACTCCCACTTGACTCGATCTACCCTTGATCCACTTGATCAATACACAAGCCCACAAGCTTCAAGAGATCTCACAAGATCACAATGATCAACCCTTACTTAACTTAATCTACCCTATCTACCCTTGATCTACTTGATCAATCACACAAGCCCACAAGCTTCAAGAGATCTCCAAGATCTCGACAAGATCACAATGATCAACCCTCACTTGACTCAATCTACCCTATCTACCCTTGATCAACTTGATCAACACACTAGCTCACAAGCTACAAGAGATATTCAATATCTCTATAAGATCACAATGATCTTCTCTCACAACCTCTCAAAAGAAAAATGAACTTGATGTATACAAGATACAACAAGTATGTAACAAGTGTTACAAGTGCTCTAACTACAACTACAACACTTTGTATCTTTGTGATACTAAGTGTTCTTCTCTTGCACTAGAAGAGGAATGAAGGTGATCTCTTGGTGGGATGAAAGGATCACTCTTAGACAAACTAAGACTCTCTAAATGATCAAAGAAAGTGATCTAAGTGAGGAGGGATTAAATCAGAGAATTCTGACTGGAAAAAATCAAGTTGGAAGTGTAAAATGGTCCTCTATTTATAGGCAAAGAAAAACTAGTCGTTATAGAGGGACGGCACCACTAATTGTCAGACGGCACCACTAAACTTAATGGTACCGTCGGTACTTTAGTCGTACCGTGGACGCTCCTCCATTTGTTTTTAGTGGGGAAGGTTTATTTGGGAATGTTTGGAGCTGTTTTGGGGGAAAATTGACTGTTGGGATTTTTAAACTTATTTTTCAAAATAAAACATTTCTTTTTAATTCAAAAATAATTTGTAAAATATATTTTTGAAAAAATGTTTTGTCACATTAAAAATGTGAAGTTTAGAAAAATATAATCCTTTGATCATTTGCCAAGTAGTAGATTTGTTTGTCCATACCTTGAGTGATTTACGTCGGTATGGAAATCTACGACTTTGTTGAAGCATACTTAAGACGTCGAGAGGTGTTGATGTAAGTATGCATTGATGATTTATGTTTAAAAGTAACTTGCGCATTTTACGTTATGCATTACAAGTTACATGTTTGTCATTATTAAAACCGAAGAAACCGTTTAGTTTAAATATCGTAATATTTGCACCAACAATCTCCCCCTTTTTGATGATGACAAATATGTAAACCGTAACACACAGTAAAATATTAAAGTTACCTGTTTACACTCCCTTCTCCCCCTTTTGTCAAAGCAAAAAGGTAGTTGCCTCGAGCTCTCCCTTGAATTCATTCCCTACTCCCCCTTATTGCACTACTATCCTTTCTCCCCAAAAAGGCGAGCTTGCATCATCCCAGTGAAGTCTTCTATCACCACTTGTGAAGATGACTCCATGCTATGTATTCAAATACCACCGAGCTCCCCCTAACTCAATGCTCCCCTATGGTGATTGAATCCCCATGTTTATTTACCTTAGTATCTAGCGGATCCATGGATCAAATTTATACAAAGGCTTTTCCTACATCAAGGGTTAGCTTCGTGCAACATAATATATAAAAGTATAGGAGCAAGATTATAGGGATAGAATACACATAGCAAGAAATGCAAGGGTTAAACTATGTGAGTGTCATAGCCCAAAAGTGTGCCAAAAGGATAAATACCAAAAAGAAAGCCCAAGAAAGTTGAGCGACACAAAAAGATGAATGCATATTGTAATTCAAAGACACTTGAGTGTAACAACCCGACCGACAACCTAAAGTGTGATTGTTCAATCAATCACACTAACAAGAACGAGATTCGTTCGTTGACTGACACACAAAATGACTTCTTCCAAGTTGTCATTGGAAAGGCAAGTTCTAACAAACTTTTTGAACAACATAATCATCTACCTAAGATGATTGGTGTTAGGATGGTTTAGATTAATATATCGTTTGCACTGACAATGAGATGCATGATATATTTCAAAAGAGAAAAAAGAAAATGTGCATGTGATCCTAACAGGATTGGGGGTGGATATCTCTAACGGGGTTGTAGTAACGAAGTTCTAGATTTCTAGTTTGGATGATCCTAGTTGTGTGTTAGAGATAATTTGGTGCATGAAGGGTTTCATGTGATTGTGAGGATTGAAGGTTGTTGAACTAACTATCACTATCAAGAGTGAAGTGTAGCTAAAACGTTTGAGTGGGATTGATATAAGGGTTGAAGGTTTTGAAACTAAATATCACTGTCAAGAGTGAAGTTTAGTTATAAGGGTTGAGTGTGAAGATGAGATGCAAGATAAGCTTGCAATGGTGAGGCCTTATATAGGCAAGAGTTGTGGGATTCGACTTAAAGTTGGTGGTAGTGTCCTATGGTGTAGTGAGGGAATCTTAGGGTGTATGTGAGTTTGCAAAATTTTGCAGGTTTGAGGTTAGGGATGCAGGGATCTAGAGGAAACAGTGAAAATTCATGAAACAAAGGCACGGTACCACTAAATACCATATGGTACTGTTAAATTTAACGGTGCCATGGCCTATTTAACGGTACCATGACCTAGAAGTCACGAATTTTCCTGTGCAGCCTAGTTCTGGGCAGCTAAAGGGAAGTTTTGTAGGGAATAAGAACCACATTTGTGTGTTCTTGAGAGTGTTTGTTGAAAGACTATATGAGTGTGTTTTCGCTCCCCCTTAATCTATGACCATCCGGACAAGATGTAAAAAAAAATAAAGAGAAAAACAAACGTTGACGGAAGCGATGAGCTTAGTAACGTCATGACAAGTGATGGATAGCATACAATAAACTTCACCTTTGAAGTCACGTAGCTCTTCTCAATCATTGTGAATATTCATCGAACATTCATATGATGAGGCATGTGATCACGTGGAGATATCCTAAGGGTTAAGAAGATAAAATTTTCAAGGTTGTGAGGTTAGTGATAAGGTTCTAGTGGGGTTATCTATATTGATGAAGAAGGGTTATCTCAACTTATTCTAGCGGTTCTTCGCTTGAAGTGTGTGTGGAAGATGAGTGGGATTCGGAAGCATTGGTAGTGTAGAACTAAGGTTGAAAGGTGTAGATAAGTTGAGAAGATAATGGATACGGAAGTAACCAAACATATGGTGTGTTCAGTACCATGTGGAAGTGAAAGGGGAAAAAGCTAAGGAATCAGAAGATAGACAGAATCTATTCTGATAGGAAACGGTTCTGGTTCAAGACTACATCGAGTGGGTTTCGATAGTGTTTTTGAAACAGTGAGAATTGAAAACAAAATAAACTACCTTAGCAGACAACGGTCCGACGGTACCATTAAATTTAGCGGTATCGTCCCCTATTTAAGGGAACCGTGACCTACTGAGGTCAGTTTTGACCCAGAATTAGACTTTTGACAAAGAAATTTCACATATGTTGTGATTTTTCTGGACCTTGGATTAAAGGAATTTATACCAAATAAATTCTTTTATGAATGAATCCAACGGGATTCGATAAACGTTGATCGAGAACGAGAGATGACATTTAATTGCATTTCGCAAATTAAATATACTTTAAATATTTCGGATGAAATATTTAAGTTGTCATTGGAATTTAAGAGGATTTAATGAATAAATCTCGCTGGATTAGTGAGACTTTTCGACACGAGGAGAGAATTTATACCTGATAAATTCTTTTTACGAGATGAGCGGTACTAGGCGACAAGAGATGACTTTTATATTTCCGAGGAAATACACAGGTAGTCATTAGAGCGATGTGAAGGATGACTTAATATTTCCAGTAAAATATTTAAGAAGTAATGATACGAGACACAAGATATGAATTCAATATTTCCAGTGAAATATTCAAGTAGTCATAAGAGCGGTGTGAAGAATGACTTAATATTTCCAGTGAAATATTTAAAAAGTCAAGAGATGAGACGTAAGGGATGACTTCAATATTTCAAGTGAAATATTTAAGTAGTCATGAGAGGGATTTAAATAATGACTCAATATTTCCAGTGAAATATTTAAAGAGTCATGAGACGAGACGCACGAGATGACCACAATATTTCCAGTGAAATATTCAAGTAGTCATAAGAGGGGTACGAGGGATGACTTTAATATTTCCAGTGAAATATTTAAATAGTCATAAGATTTAAGGAATATGTTCCATCATTCTTAGACCTAGACGAAGATGGTTAGAGGATTCTCGTTAGAGAGGTTTGGTTGATTTACGGATTTCGATGTGCTTCGCACGCGAGTGTTTCACGGGGTTTTGAAAGACGTAACGCATGGCCTATGGTGTTGATTCATAGCAGGGTTTGGAATCTTAAGAAGTGTATAACCACACGAGGATGAAAGGAACTACTAATCACTTATATAGTAACTCGTGAGTCCTTTGTCACCCTAAGGTTGATGTTAGCTTTTAGATTTTGAATGAGCGTTTTAACATATGTTGTTAAAAGGCTTGAATATGATGTTTCGGATATGACATTTAACAATTGTGATCGCAAGTTAAACTTACTTGAATATTTTGGATGAAATATTTAAGTTGTCAAACCTACTCCGAGTTCTACTAAGTTTGTATCTAACCTTCCCATGACAAAAGGGTGTATTACTTCGCAGAATGCGAAGTGATGACCAGGGAATTAGGACAACTTCGCGACTACTTTAACTTATAGGTTTTGACACTAGTGTATGACTATATGACTTCTAAAGGTTCATAGTGATAGGCATACCTAATTCCTAATGTGTTAAAAGGATATAGTGTGGGTGCAAAATTTACAAGAAAATCATGTAAAATGCACATAAGGAATAAATGCAAACATCATGCAAAACATGATAATCATTTAGCATTTAAGATCATGAAAACATTTAATCATATCTTACGAGAACATGTTATCATTTTGAAACACATATGTGGGATGTAAGCAATCTAGGTTTGCTAAGGAAGATCCTAATTACTACTTGTTCAAAATGAAATCCTAACGGGAGATAAAGTTCACCGATGTAAACTATCTCTAGTCAAATGTAGGAATGAAAAATTTTCAAGTTAGAGGATGAGTATGAGACTATCACTATTGGTGCTCAATTCAGGCTAAACACGACCATTTTTACGAGTTATACCACGAACCCAACTTCTCTCCTGGAAGCAATTCAACCGTTAGGTCAAATTGAATTTCTAGTGCGATAGGTTCTCCAGTAGTCATTCTCATGTTAGAAAAAATTTAATTTCTATATTTGCCTATCGAAGTATAGCAAAGATGATATTAGCTTATTTCGCTAATACATGGCCTAATATGACTCAACTAACCATACTTTGAAAGTCGGTTAAGAAAATGACATGTCTTACACAACTCCTAAGAAAAGGCAAGCGAAATGTTTTAATTTCGTGTTTGAGATTTAGAGGTTATTTGATAGAGATGGTGCATTTTATGATCTCTTGGACAACATTTTTGTTTGTTGAGTTGTTACATGTTATTTTAACATGATTTGGTTTCCTAGAACCAAGAGACACTCTAATGTGATACAATGTAGAATCTACTACATCATGTGTGTTTCAAGAATGCTCCTTTGCATATCTTGATAAAGGAATCTAGTAAAGGTTACTTACCTCAATAGATTTTGTGAGTATTATATTTAAAATGAGACATACTATATATTTCAACAGATATGCTTTTCTAAGAGGAAATTTATCACTCTTACGAATGCTTAGTAAAACAAGTATTTTAGTGTATGACTAATATTACTTGTTTATGCAATGACACATGTTGTTTTGGGTTATTATTCAAATCTAATATCCTAAATTTGTTAACAAGATGCAATGTATTCTCTTGTAACATAACCATTCATGTTACAAATGGAAAATTATGCATAGGATATAAGTTATCCTTTGTCAATCTTTTGATAAGAGAAACACATGTGATATTCTCAAAGATTGATGACTTACATAATAGTTAATAACATATTATGTGTGACACTTTTACTAGACATGTGATTTTGAGTGTTGAGTCGTTCATGAGCAAAGTTTACATATGTTGTTTGTTTGCTCGTGTTTGGTTTTTCGGAAATGACACATTTACTAATTGCATTGCAATGTAAATTACTTGTATATTTCTGATGAAACATCCAGGTTGTCAATCCTACTTAGTTGTGTATTTTATGCATCTTTTAAACATATTAGTTTAAAGTATGGAACAAAAACATTGGACAAGAAGACTCAATATGACATCTTCAACACAAGTGTGAGTTATGATCCAATGCATATTATTTTCGTCTAGAGAGGACGTCCTTATTTTCATAACAATCGAGTGTGATTGAGTATGTAGATTCAAGATAATATATTTCATCATATTTTGATTTTATCTTGAAGCTACACAAATAATGACTCCAATTTCATGTCCGTACTCGAAAACTTGTCAATTAGATTCGATAGTGATATCAATCATAATTTGAATAATAAATTGATATGTACTCGAAATCTTTCTTGACCCTCACGATCACTCCTTTTAAAAAGAAAATAAAAATTTAATGAATGTGTTCCATTTATTCTAATACTAGTTGTATGTATGAGGTTAATGACATATTAAGTTACTACTTCGATATTGTCATTTATTTTTATTTGCGAAAAACTATTTATATTATTAAGTATAATATTCTTAGTTTTTCGACACCTCATTAGTATAAAAATAATTATCTTAACTATTTTTATACAACATACCCAAAATACTAAATGTTTAAAATATTTTGTATGTGTGTTAGATCAATGCAAGTTTAATACATTTTCTTTTACTTAAATACTAATGTATTAATATGATCTTTTATCTTGTTTAGACAACCCATGGTCAAGCAAGACAAAATGATGTGATGTTTTAGAGATCATGTTACGGATTTTATGAGAGTGTTAAGTATTTTGAGGTGATATACCTTTTACACTTAAACCTTTGGAAAAATAATTGTGTAAGACAATATCTTTTGTTGGGAATTAAATGTTCTGAAGATTAGCGTTTGGAAACTAAATGTTCTAAAAGTTAGTACTGCTGAGAAGAATACGCTAACATTACTAACTGCTAGTGTATATTTGAAGTCTGTTCAAGTTATAACTAACAGTACTAACTGATAAGTTAGTACTGCTAGTACAAACAAATTACTGCTGGTTGAATACTGCTTTTGGAGTGACTCATACTACTGCTGAGTGGATAACTGTTGACGTATACTACTGCTGATTAGATAAGTATGAAAAAGATATTTTGTGTATAAAAGTCAAGTATATACGGTAGATAATATCTTTGATAAAGTGATCAGTCTACAAGTTGTATACACAGAACAAGTTGTATCTTTGCTACTGACACACTCAACAAGCAAGTAGTTGACAAGACTTAACAATATTGTAAAGATCTCCTTTGTTGTATAAAAGGGAGATCTTAGCCTAGATATTAAGTGTTTCTAGTGAAGTGCATGTTCTTAGAAAATATACATCTATTGAACAAGTTATAACACATATCCTCAATCAGTCATAAAGTCATAGAAACATAGAGATTCAAGGTTTGTAACCCTAGTGATAGTGAAGATCACTCGTATTATTCTCAATAATATTGAATCATTTGGTGTTATACTTTCTGTGTTCATTCTCCAATAACAAGCATCACTGTTCCATTATTCACAAACCAATATTCTTCTAAGTGTGGTTAAGTAGATTCCGCATACTTAATCATATTCACTCAAAGTATCATATACACGTTAAAAGGACTAACATCCTAAGTGTATTATTAATCAATCCTCACAAGTGTTAAAGGGCTGATTGATCCTCTCAATTGGTATCAGAGCTCACAGGTTGATACTTTTGATTTAGAAGAAGAAATGGACATGGTGTCTATTCAAATGAATGTTGCTGCAAAGTTGCCAATGCTCAAGCAGAGTGAGTTTGATATGTGGAGGCTAAGGATAGAGCAGTATTTTCAAGTGCAAGACTATACACTTTGGGAAATTATTGAAGAAGGAAACTCTTTCAAGCTTACAACCACTACATCAACAGTTGATGATAAGGTAGTGACAACTGTGCAGACCAACCCAAAAACTGGAGAAGATAGGATAAAGAAGAAGAATGATCTCAAGGCCAGAAGTATGCTGATGATGACCATTCCAAATGATCAACTTTTAAATTTCAGCAAGTTCAAAGATACTAAGTCATTATTTGAGGCCATTATTATTGCTACAAGTTTTCTTCGTCATCATCTCTAAAACTAACAACATCCACAGCCCCAATGCTATGTGATCAAGTATAGCACGGTTACACTCTAACAGGGATCAAAGATCCTTGAGGCTTAAACCAAACACGAACTCTAGGCGTCTAACACAAGAACCATACGCCTAGGTTTACACACACACCCCTTAGATGGAGTTACATCTTAACCCATACTGAAACTAATTCCCTGTATCTCTTTATATAATAGAGATACTAGGTTTACAAAGAGATAACTATTAATAATGAAGATATTTTATTAAGAACCTTCCTAAAATATCTTCTTTAACTTCATATCTTTGTAGTTTTCCTCTTTGTCACAAATAGTCCCTCATGTTTCATTCTTCTTGTTTTGTATCATCAAATCTATAAAACCCAACAATCTTCCCCTATTTGATGATGACAAAACAAACACGTTCTTGTACGAACTTCCCTAGACGAAGTAGAGAAATTGAGATAATTAAATCTCACCATGAATGAAACAATCTTGTCTTCCCCTTAATCCATGCCATGCCACCACATCTCTTCCCCTTTTTGTTATCAACAAATAGGGAATGTAAGCAGTAGAAACTTCCCCTCAAGTGATGCATGTACATTAAATGATTAAACACATCAATATCACATAAGCAGTTGTATCTAATATGCTTCCCCTAAAATCAATGTGTTAACCATCTTCATGATTCTTCAAATCTGTAGGCTTTATATATTGTTGAAGAAAACTAATCATTACCAATTTGATGCTGAAGTAGAAGAAACCAACCTTGTGTCTTATGTCTTGTACTAAAAACGACTTCAAACGTATACCAAATCAATGAATAGGGAGACCGCAATCTCTTGACAATAAACTCATCTTCAATGAGACACTGAGCACTACAATGTAACTCCTTTAAGTGTTTGTCAATTCGTAGTCACTTGAACAAACGAACAATTTACCTTTAAAGTGTAACACCCACCTTAAGATATAATAAGAACACAAACTAGAAAAATTCCACTTCATCGTCAAATAAGCAACAAATAATCCTCTTCGCCAATAAGAAAAAATAAAAACAAGCCTTTAATCCTTTAAGATCAGTAACCAAAACCAAAAATTTCCTCGTGTGTGTCTTCCCCGTGTGTGTGTTTTGGAACCAAACTTGTTCCAAATCTCCAATAAATGTGTGACAAAAAGAACAAAGTTCTTTTTACTGACACTGAATGTCTTGTGCTTTCTTCTGATTTTAAGATGCCTGATGAAAGTCAAGTACTTCTTAAAATTCCAAGAAAGGGCAACATGTACAGTGTTGATATGAAGAAGATTGTTCCTAAAGAGGCCCTTACTTGTCTTGTTGCAAAGGCCACATTGGATGAATCTATGTTATGGCATAGGAGGCTTGGTCACATTAATTTAAAACCATAAATAAAATTTTCAAAGATGGTTTGGTAAGAGGCTTGCCTCAGAAAAGATTTGAAAATGACCAAACATGCGTTGCTTGTCTCAAAGGCAAACAACATAAAGCCACTTGTAAGCCCAAGCTTTTTAACTCTATTGATCAATCATTGTTTATGCTTCATAAGAACTTATTTGGACCTACTTCTGTGAGTAGAATTAAGCATAAGAGTTTTTGTCTTGTTGTTACTGATGACTATAGCAGGTTTACATGGGTTTTCTTTTTAGGTTCTAAGGATGAGACTTCTAGCATTCTTAAAACATTCATTACAGAGATAGAAAACTTAGTAGACAAGAAAGTAAAAGTCATTAGATGTGATAATGGGACAGAGTTTAAGAATAGAGTTATGGATGAATTCAGCCAAGAAAAAGGTATTAGAAGGGAATTTATTGTTGCTAGAACTCCTCAGCAGAATGGAGTTGCTGAGAGGAGAAATAGGACACTCATAGAAGCTGCTAGAACCATGTTAGCTGACTCTAAGTTGCCTATCACTTTTTAGGCTGAAGCAGTTAATACTGCTAGCTATGTCTAGAACAGGGTTTTGGTTGTTAAGTCTCACAATAAGACATCCTATGAGCTTTTTAGAGGTAGAACTCCTGCAATATGATTTCTTAGACCTTTTGGATGTTATGTGACAATTCTGAATACCTTAGACCATCTAGGAAAATTTGATGGTAAAGCAGATGAAGGATTCTTGGTTGGATATTCTCTCAATAGCAAAGCATTTAGAGTATACAACTCAAGAACTACGAGAGTTGAGAAAAACCTGCATGTGGAATTTTTAGAGAACAAATCCAATGTAGCAGGTGAAGGTCCAAAATGGCTATTTGATCTTGAGACACTAACCCAATCAATGAACTATGTGCCTGTTGTTGCAGAAAATAATGATTTTTCAGGGCTCTGAAGCTGGTGATGCAACAAATGAGGCAGGGTTAGGAAAAGAGAAAGATCAAGATTATGTGATGATGTCAATATGGACAAGTGTGGATTCAACTTCAATAAATGATGAACCTTCTTCTGATGAAGCTAAAGAAGGGATTGAAGGTGAAAACCAGGAAGATGGAACTGAGGAACAAGAGAATCAAGTTAACAGTGCTAATGATGATAGTACTGCTGAGACCCAACTTGATACTGCTAGGCCAAATGATGCTACTGCTAGGCCAAATGCTTCTACTGCTGGCCCATCAGACTCAAATGAAGCATATTTCTCAGAAGATGAGGTAGATTTCAACAATCTTCCACCTGACTATCATGTTCCTACTACACCACACATAAGGATTCACAAAGTCCACTCCCTGGACAATGTGATTGGTGATGTGCAATCAGGAGTGAAGACAAGGAATCAACTTATGTCTTCAGACCAACAAGGGTTACTTGATGCTCTTTATGCATTAAAGCAGTATGAAGATGCACACTCTTGCTTATTTATATGTTTCCTCTTACAAGTAAAACCCAAAAATGTTCTCAAAGCCTTAGATGATTCAAGCTGGGTAGAAGCTATGCAAGAGGAGCTTCTCCAATTCAAGATTCAGAAGGTTTGGGTACTAGTTGATTTACCCAAGGGTGTAAGGGTAATTGGCACTAAATGGGTTTTCAGGAACAAAAGGGATGAAAGGGGCATAGTAATTCAAAACAAGGCTAGACTTGTAGCCCAAGGGTACACACAAGAGGAAGGTATAGACTATGAAGAGGTTTTTGCTCCTGTAGCAAGAATTGAAGCAATTAGACTATTCTTAGCCTATGCTTCATTTATGGGCTTCATAGTTTATCAAATGGATGTCAAGAGTGCCTTCTTATATGGTACTATTGAAGAGGAGGTTTATGTCTCACAACCTCCAGGTTTTATTGATCCAGAGCATCCAGATAAGGTGTACAAGGTTGTCAAGGCTCTTTATGGCCTTCATCAGGCACCAAGAGCATGGTATGAAACACTGGCTTCCTATTTGATTGAAAATGGATTCCAAAGAGGCAAGATTGATCAGAAATTATTCATCAAGAAGTATAAGAAGGATCTTTTGCTAGTTCAGGTGTATGTGGATGATATCATCTTTGGATCTACAAGGAAGGAGATTTGTTTAGAGTTTGAGAAACTTATGCATGATAAGTTTCAGATGAGTTCCATGGGGGAACTTACTTTCTTTTTGGGTCTGCAAGTTAAGCAATCAAGTGAAGGCATATTTATCAGCCAGGATAAATATGTAGCAGAGATTCTAAGGAAATTTCAATTTGTTGATGCAAAGGTAGCAAGCACACCAATGGATTCTGAGAAGCCTCTTCTTAAAGATGTAGATGGAGACAATGTGGATGTACACACATACAGATCTATGATAGGCTCTTTGATGTATCTCACATCATCAAGACCTGATATCATGTTCTCTGTTTGTGCTTGTGCAAGATTTCAAGTAACTCCTAAGGTTTCTCACTTAACAGCAGTCAAGAGGATTTTTAGATATCTCAAGGGTCAACCTAGGTTGGGTATATGGTATTCTAGGGAATCACCTTTTGACCTGGTAGCATATTCAGACAGTGATTATGCAGGTGCAAGCTTGGACAGAAAGTCAACAACTGGAGGATGTCAATTCCTAGGATGTAGACTCATTTCATGGCAGTGTAAGAAGCAAACAATTATGGCAAATTCAACAACCGAAGCTGAGTATGTAGTTGCTGCAAGTTGCTGTGGTCAAGTGCTTTGGCTTCAAATCAACTTCTCGACTATAGATACAATTTCATGAACACTGTCATATATATTGATAATAATAGTACAATTTGTATAATTAAAAATCCAGTGCAACACTCTAAAACTAAACACATAGAAATTAGACATCATTTTATTAGAGACTGCAATGAGAAAAAGTTGATTCAAGTGGTCAAAATTGATTCTGACCATAACTTTGCAGATCTTCTCACAAAAGCTTTTGATGTTGGAAGGTTTCAATACTTGGTAGCAAGTATTGGGATGCTTAATCCTTAATGTTTTTCAAAAATGTGTGGTTTTGTATATAAATTAGATTTGTACTGCTAGCATTGTCAATTAATACTGGTATTAAAAACTTTGTACTGCTAGTACAAATTTGGATTGTTTGGTTCATACTGTTAGTCATATGATAATGCTGCTATAAGACAAATGCTTTGAATTTTGTTTTCTTGGTTTTAGACTAACATTTTCAGGTATAAAATTTGAGCACAAAGGAAGTTACAAGTTCAATACATGAGCAAGCAAAATGGTGGCTCAAGTTGTGACTTAATAGGTTAATGATGGACAGAGTTTGGGAATTCATTAACAAAGGCTTACACCTAAGTTAATAAATTCTTTAAAACTTCTCTCTTGAAACTTATTGTGATATTTTGTATTGTCTTGATGGCTCAGTTGGTCAGATAGTAACTGAATCAACTCACTTTCTATCATTTTATACTTTAATTAGTATAATGAGTTAATCTAAGGATATCTGATAGAAAGAACAGCGAGCAAATGTGAATCTAACACTTGTGTTAGAGGCAACCACTGCCACGAGCTGGAAACCCTGTCAAGAAAGCCCTTTAAATGGGTTTATCTGTACACAGGCAGTTATTTATAACTGAATACATTGGTTCTCACACAACCAGAGGTTAATTTAAACCGAAATCTAGATTAAGTGTCTGTTACTACACTTAATCCCTTCAAAATGGTTGTTAGCAGTATGATTTTTCATTAAAATCAAGTTCATACTGCTAAGTCAAAAGTTTCTTAAAACCTTTTGGATTCAAGGTGGCTCAGAAAAACCATCTTATGATGGATTATGAGTCAATGCCCCATGATTCACCTCTTACAGGAGTTAACACACCTGGAAGTGATGAGGGCAGAGTGGAATTTAAGGAATTGATGGCTTTATGTACAACATTGTTTGATAAGGTATCCAAATTGGAAGATGAACTCAAGAATTTTAAAGGAGTCAAGTTCAGATGATGGTGAGAGATCTTCCAAACAGGGGAGGAAGATTAACCAAAACATGGGAGGATGAAAGATTGTGGATATGTATGTTCAGAATCAGGGGAGGAAGTTTAAATTGATCAAACAAGGGAAAAAAGATTGGGGAGGAAGATTACCCAAATTGATCAAAATCAAGAAGTGCATGAGTCTAGTAAAAGCATCATCATCTTGTATGCTCTTGTCTTTTCCCACACCTGGCTCAGCAGCAGTTGTTGTATCTCCTCCTATAATGGAAGCTTCGCCTTCAGAATCATCACCCCTATGTCTTTTTAAGAAGCCAACATGTCTTATTATTCAGCCAATAATAAGAACAAGCTCCATTTTCAGTTGATGGATGCTGGGAATAAGCTCTTTCAGGTTCAATTTCAGTTCACTATGTTTGTTCATCACTTGCATGGCTTGCTGAGATATAACTTGACTTCTTGGACTTCTTGGAGCAATTACAGGGAATATAATATCAGGCTTCAAGCATCCAAGATACACAGCACCATTGCCTCTTATAATTCCTCCATACAAGGAAATTGCACCATCTTTTAGGCAATGCTTGGAGCATGAGCAAGGTACTGATAGTGTTAAAGACAAAGAAAATGGCTGAAAGTGATTCACAGATGGCAGATGAGTTAGATAGAAAGATATTTAATCTTGCAGAACAGAGAAAAGCTCAGATCAAGAGTCTGACTATGTAGTGTTTGGAAGATTCTCACAATCCTCATTTAATTCAGAAGAAACTTTATGATTTGGGATAAATCACAAGTTTAGGGGAGGATTGTTGGGAATTAAATGTTCTGAAGATTAGCGTTTGGAAACTAAATGTTCTAAAAGTTAGTAATGCTGAGAAGAATACGCTAACATTACTAACTGCTAGTGTATATTTGAAGTCTGTTCAAGTTATAACTAACAGTACTAACTGATAAGTTAGTACTGCTAGTACAAACAAAGGTACTGCTGGTTGAATACTGATTTTGGAGTGACTCATACTACTGCTGAGTGGATAACTGTTGACGTATACTATTGCTGATTAGATAAGTATGAAAAAGATATTTTGTGTATAAAATTCAAGTATATATGGTAGATAATGTCTTTGATAAAGTGATCAGTCTACAAGTTGTATACATAGAACAAGTTGTATCTTTGCTACTGACACACTCAACAAGCAAGTAGTTGACAAGACTTAACAATATTGTAAAGATCTCCTTTGTTGTATAAAAGGGAGATCTAAGCCTAGATATTAAGTGTTTCTAGTGAAGTGCATGTGCTTAGAAAATATACATATGTTGAACAAGTTATAACACATATCCTCAATCAGTCATAAAGTCATAGAAACATAGAGATTCAAGGTTTGTAACCCTAGTGATAGTGAAGATCACTCGTATTATTCTCAATAATATTGAATCGTTTGGTGTTATACTTTCTGTGTTCATTCTCCAATAACAAGCATCACTGTTCCATTATTCACAAACCAATATTCTTCTAAGTGTGGTTAAGTAGATTCCGCATACTTAATCATATTCACTCAAAGTATCATATACATGTTAAAAGGACTAACATCCTAAGTGTATTATTAATCAGTCCTCACAAGTGGTAAAGGGCTGATTGATCCTCTCATCTTTCGACACACATGATCAATCAACTTAGTTTCCATTCCTAAGAAGGTTATGAAAGCATCTTAAAAACTTGCAACATATGCAAGAAAAATGGTCTATGCCTATATGCAATGCAAACTAATTAATTAGTATAGTGCAAGAGATTTAGCATGAGCCTTATAAGCGCATAAACCGGAAAACTATAATAAACAAATAGCAACAAGGCATGAAAGACACTTATGCTTATAGATAAAATTAGCTCAACTAAAGATAACAATAAGCATGCAAAAATATTAACTAACAATACTAAGACACAAAGAAAAACAAATAGTCATTTAGCATAACACACAAAAATATTTATCGTCATTTTGTGTATTAAGTATAACAATGTACACTTAGCTTGATTTTATTTGAAAATAAATTATTTTTCACCCCATTTCAAAATTTGATCAAGTTCAACACTTTGAAAAATATGAATACATCAATGTGTGATGTTCTCTTTGTAATTTGACAAAAAATTTGTGCAATCTGCATGACTGAAAAAGACTCTCTGTTACGAATCAAAGACACTCGTAAATTTTACTTTACAATCATTTTATAAAAGTATTTTTAAATAAAAGTAGACTCAATTACGTTTAAAACGATAGATGGCACGACTCCTATGGACTTACGGTTGATTTTATATGAATTTTTGAAAATTACCCAATTCTGAAAAACAGACGAAGGTACCGTTAAATTTAACGGTACCGTCCGTATTTAATGGTACCGTCCGTTATATTTAATGGTACCGTGACCTGTTATTACAGTTTTGAAAAAAACCAACCGCATCACTTTACGACTCATTCTATAGACATGACCGGACACTTACAAACTCTTTTCTTTTAGTGGTTTAAGAAAACCTTCAAGCTAGAATGACAAAGTATACTTAACAACAAAACTTGTAAGTATTAAGCAACTAAATACTTTTCATATTTTATCACCTTCATGGGTAATTTGATACATGGATCATACTCAATTTCGAAAACCCTTTGTTTTAAAAATTTGAGCGACGTGGCTCTGGTACCAATTGTGGAAACCGTAGAGGGGGGTGAATACGTTTCCATTAAAAACTTAAAAACTTTTTGTATCAAACACCCGATCAAGTGTGACGTAATATGAAAAGTGTCAACACAAACACAATCAAACCATGACACAAGCATAATCAACATATTATAAGCAACAAACCACATAAACATAAACACAATGCAAATATAAATATAAAGCAATAAAGAATAAAATAAAAGTAAAGAGATAAGTAAGAAGGCGGGTTCGGTCACGAAGCTCCTCTTCGCCCTACTCCACTCCCCGAGTACCCAACTCGAGATTTACTTCACTAATCAACAAGCTCCCTTCAGGTGGAGAAAACCGTACAACGTCGCTTATCCTATTTTCCGACACTAAGCTAAATGTCGAGTGCTAATCTTAGTTAGCACCAATCTACCACGATCTACCCGATCTACCCTTGATCCACTTGATCAATTCACAAGCCCACAAGCTACAAGAGATCTCCAAGATCTCAACAAGATCACAATGATCTACTCCCACTTGACTCGATCTACCCGATCTACCCTTGATCCACTTGATCAATACACAAGCCCACAAGCTTCAAGAGATCTCCAAGATCTCACAAGATCACAATGATCAACCCTCACTTGACTCAATCTACCCTATATACCCTTGATCTACTTGATCAATCACACAAGCCCACAAGCCTTAAGAGATCTCCAAGATCTCGACAAGATCACAATGATCAACCCTCACTTGACTCAATCTACCCTATCTACCCTTGATCAACGTGATCAACACACTAGCTCACAAGCTACAAGAGATATTCAATATCTCTATAAGATCACAATGATCTTCTCTCACAACCTCTTAAAAGAAAAGTGAACTTGATGTATACAAGATACAACAAGTATGTAACAAGTGTTACAAGTGCTCTAACTACAACTACAACACTTTGTATCTTTGTGATACTATGTGTTCTTCTCTTGCACTAGAAGAGGAATGAAGGTGATCTCTTGGTGGGATGAAAGGATTACTCTTAAACAAACTAAGACTCTCTAAATGATCTAAGTGAGGAGGGATTAGACCAGCGAATTCTGACTGGAAAAAATCAAGTTGGAAGTGTAAAATGGTCTACTATTTATAGGCAAAGAAAAACTAGCTGTTACAGAGGGACGGCACCACTAATTGTCAGACGGCACCACTAAATCTAGTGGTACCGTCGGTACTTTAGTGGTACCGTGGACGCTCCTCCGTTTGTTTTTAGTGGAGAAGATTTATTTGGGAATGTTTGGAGCTGTTTTGGGGGGAAAATTAACTGTTGGGATTTTTAAACTTATTTTTGAAAATAAAACATTTCTTTTTAATTCAAAAATAATTTGTAAAATATATTTTTGAAAAAATGTTTTGTCACATTAAAAATGTGAAGTTTAGAAAAATATAATCCTTTGATCATTTGTCAAGTAGTAGATTTGTTTGTCCATACCTTGAGTGATTTACGTCGGGATGGAAATCTACGACTTTGTTGAAGCATACTTGAGACGTCGAGAGGTGTTGATGTAAGTATGCATTGATGATTTATGTTTAAAAGTAACTTGTGCATTTTACGTTATGCATTACAAGTTACATGTTTGTCATTATTAAAACCGAAGAAACCGTTTAGTTTAAATATCGTAATATTTGCACTAACAACGACTAATCAGAAATCCGCCTAAAGTCCACCTTAATGATTACTTAGTTTATGTATTAATTAACCCCTAAGGGCTTACATTAATCATGCAGACGATGTTAATGAATTAATTGTGCGAGCCTTATTATAGACAGGGCACGATAAACTAATAAAGTAATCAAAACATACGCATAAGCATTGCAGACCAATAAACATCATATAATCTTTAATGAGTGAAAGAATATTAAGTACGAATCTAATGAAAGAAAGAGCACGCTAACCAAACAATTAAAGAGTACTAATACAATTAATCGAATCTTCCTATGTAATTATGCACTAGTAGGACCTTCTTATTGCTATGAATTCATCCTTCTGGTTGTGTCTTTGTGTGGTCAGACGTCGCCTCTCCTCGGTATTGTGTCTTCGAAATTCGGCTGTGAATGGGGTATTTATACAGTCTGAGAATAGGGTCGATACGGCGTATCCAAGTATTCGATACGCCGTATCTCGGTAACCTAACGTGGGGCCCAAGATTATTATATTCTAGAATATTCATACACCGCCATATGATACGGCGCATCACTGACCTTCATACGGCGCATCTTGTCTTCTAATCTTGGAAATCTGGTGAAGTCTTTAAGGTATATACGGCGCATGCTGTGGATATCATGCGGCGTATCATGGGTAAAGCAAGTCAGATCTTCTCGTTTGATCAAAGTTTCATATACGGCGTATGCTTCAAAGTCAGGCAATGATCTTCATAATCATCTAAATCTTGATATACGGCGTATCTGTCTAGAATAATACTGTGTATCTTCCTTCAGTTCAGTAGACTTTTCCAACTTGATCCATTTTGCTCCAAATTACGTCCAAAATAGCTAACTTTCACCAATTGCTTGTTTATAACTGAGATTTACAAAAATAAGCGATTAAGTATCAATTCTCATATAAAATAATATAAAACAAGCAATAAACATAGGATAAATGATGCAAATAATATGTTGTTATTTGATATCATCAAATATCCCCCCACTTGAACTTTACTTGTTCTCAAGTAAACCTTAGATTAAACTTATGAAAATGTATCCTAAACGTTCGTCTAGGATTTTTATAAGTTAGCACTTATTCATTTATTCTTAATTGTACAACCAAACACCTCACGAAATAGGAAAATGAAATCACTCAAATCACTCAACTAATCTATGTGGTAACATTTAGGTAATTCTCTCAATTGCTCGGTCATGATGAATATTCTATCATAAGCTTGGCAAGGATACACATCTCCCCCACTAAAGCTAAGGAGTGACAAGTCTAAAGAGGTAAGTTGGGTTAATCATGATAAGGCTTAAGGGTTAGACCTTGCTTTGTTCAAACATCTCCTACACAAACACAATAGATCATTGGCGCGAATCTTTGATTCCTCAAACAACGGATGGTCACTAAGGTGGAACCTTAAATCGTTGGCGCGTCATTTTATTAGTCAAAAACTCGAATGGTCACTACCATATTCATGCACTTGATATTCTCACAAGGCCCATTACTTTATCCGGATGCTCGAGAGCTAACAACGAATAAAGTAATTGGTAAAGGGTAAGGATAACATTTGGAAAATAATTGGTGTAAAATAAAACAAACAAACAGATAGATTAAGTCCTAACAAGTGTGGTTAATTACTTCCCAACCATCCCATGAAAAAGACACAAATCATAGACTAACTCACGCTTTAATAGGTAGACATGAATTAGACTCTATGATGTCTTGATCATCATTCACAAACCTTAGTTGGCGTTCCCATAACGACCAACTCCATTGGAATCCATAAATATAGTACAACAAATAGTGGTGATATCTCCACTAATACATAACATACATCATTAGTTTATAATACGTACTAACGAATAATCGATTAGCTCATAAAATATAAATTCGGTTAAGTTTAGACAAACCGATTATCTCACTCTTTCTCTCTCTCTTTTTTTTCATATAACTAATGTTGTAAAATTTCACCACTTCACCATAACAATAAATCTGGATAATTTTTCCATACTTTTCAATACCTCAGATATAAAAATAATAGTGAAAGTAGCAGACACACGAAAAATAAAAATACAATACCTACTTCCGTTTCTCATTACATTATGCAATTCCCGACCTAACCATAGATAATAATTACGCACACGAATACAAGAAACGCGGGGAATATACACTTTTACCAAAAGTAACTAACCACATACTTAAATCTATAGGTTAGGCTAAGGTGTAAGAGTGTAACGAAACAATTTAAATTGGTGTAAGAAACGAAAGGAATGGCTCTGAGGGTTTTTCTAGGGGTATCTTACTCTAAAAATGAGAGTAACAAAAGGGTTTACACGGAGATTAACTAACCAATGTAGTTAGTTAATATAACATAACATATAAGCTATTTGGGTGTAATCCTAGAAATTTGCCAAGTTAGACAAGTCACTTCAATTATATCGATAATACTCATTATGGTGGTCTCGAATAGTATACAAGCCAAGTTCTAAAGTTTACTACAAGTCACCGGCACACTCATATTTTTGTGGAATTTGGGTAAAATATTGGAAACGGATAAGGCTTAATTCTCACAATATGCAAATAAGGGTTATGTGTGTGATTATGCAACTTAGATTTCTCAAAAACATGCTAGAAAATTTTTTAATTTAATATATATTAAGCACATATTACGCATATTTTTGAAAAATAAGGACAAATAACATTCTAATTCTCCATCCCCCCACTTAAGATAAACAACGTCCTCGTTGTGTAAAATAAAATTAAAAATAGGAAATAGAAAGAATTAGAACGGAAAACTCCCCTGAGATTTGCTCGGTATGGTCCTCCATTATGCGTTTGTGAGCACCTTTATATTTTCGTGTGTGTAAAGGTGTCTGAATGGCAGCATGGCTACAACACACAGAAAATATAGAATGTATGTAAACCACCATTTCTTTTGCGATCAACCTGTGTTAATGATCATGAAAATCACAGCTAGTGTGTCTCTGATTAATCGATGGTTAGTTAAAACAAACTAAAAATTAAAAATTAAAAATTAAAAATTAAAATTGAAAATTTCATCAGGTCAGTCGATACGCCGCATCCATGGGGTGGGATGCGCCGTATCGAGCCTGAAATAAAAGATAAAATTAAATACATAAAAGATAAGATACGCCGTATCTATTTTACTAGATACGCCGTATCGTTTACCAGACAGACTGAAAAATCATTGCATCAGACATGTCAATTTCCCTGGTTCATCAGACGTACATTCTCCATACTTTTGCTGAACTTAATGCCAGACTTAAGACAAACAACCTATCTCAAAATATAGACTGAAATGATAAAATACGTAGCAAAAGAATAATAATATCATGTACATAACTATAAGAATATATATAGATGTCAAATAACATGCCCATGAAACCAAAATAGTGAGAAACTGGATGAGGGATCAGGTGTCGGGCTGGTTATCAGAATACGTGCCTGAGGTGCTGGCACCGTCTGTCCTCCTCCGGACCCTACGATGTGGAAGTCGAGAGTATCTGACCATCCCCCTAACATGAACACCATCAGGGCGAGTATGGCTCACCCCCTGATCCTCCATTATCGTACTAATGCTACTGACGACCCAACCTAGATCTCTCTTAATCCCAGCAATATCCACCCGCTGGGCCTTAGTAGTAACCCTCATCTATCAAAGCTCCTCCTCGACCCTATCTAATCTATGGGCTGCTGTACATGGAGGTGGTGGTGGTGGTGGTTGTGGTACCTGTGATGCCTGCTGCGGCTCCTCTTGAGCGGCAGGGGCAGCAGCCGGGGCATCCTGATCGTCCCCCTGCCCCTGTGCAGCAGCACTAGCTGGCTGTCTCGGAGCTCCCATAGGCACCTACTGATACGCTCCCAAGATCGACTCACAAAGCCTAATTTTCCTTACCAAAAACTCGGGATCAATAACCGGCAAAACGATCGTATCAACCTCTAAACCTACTGGTATCACATCAGTAATCACCCCAAAGTGCACTGCCAGCCTACAAACAAAATGTCCCCCGGACATCATACTCTTCGGTTGTGTCCCCGCAGCAAACCTGTGAAAGTACTGGGCCAGAAAGTGGGGGACATTCAGTACCACCCCCTCATCCATACTCCTCAAGAAAAAGAGGTCAATAGTAGTCACCTTCTCAGGTGACTGACCTCGCCCATCAATAGTCAAGGTAATTCGGCTCCCTGATGAGTGTGTAGGATGGGTATGTAGTAATAGAATCCCCATCAGAAGAGATCCTAATCCAATAATCGCCTAAGTCACCCCTATCGGGAATCTCTCGCAAGCCTGCGGCCCAGTAAGCTCCAAACCCATCTGAGGCTAACTCCTCCACGGTATGTAACCCAAGTGCTAGGATAAACTGCCTCATCGACATCTGGCGTCTAACGCCTCCCATATGAAAAACCAACGTGTCAACAATATCAAGCTCAGTGTCTACCACCCTGTAGTGAACTGTACTGAAAAACTCCAACATCAACTCCTTAACCAACGGGCCTCTAACACTAAACAAACTCCTCCACACATGAGATCTGAACACTACCTCCCCGTCACCATCAACATGAACCATCTTAAGTCTATTTCTCATATCATCCACTGCAGCACCTCCATTAACCTGAGCTAGACTATCAAAATCTAATACTGGCACCCTGAAAATCCTTTATAGTTGTTAGGAAATTAAACTTAAGCAGTTAAGACTGTTGGAGGTAACAGTTAGGACTGTTGAAGGTGGAAGTTAAGACTGCTGAAGAGAATTGAAGACATGAGCAGTTAAGACTGCTGAGTGAAGAAGTTAAGACGGTTTATGATTTGTGTAAAGTAGATAAATATGGAAAATATATTGTGTATATCGTATAGAATTAGATTGATAGTTATCTTGTAAAGGAATCCTTGGTCTATAAAAGGATTGCCTAGGTTAAGGTTTACAATAGACATATGATACAGAGATAGAAGTACGAATTAGATAAAAGAGATTCAAGGTTGTAAACCTTAGTGATAGGAGATCACTCGTATTATTATTCTAATAATATTGAATCGTTGAAGGTTATTATTCTGTGTTCTTTGTTTCATTCTAATCATACAAAACACATAAGATCTTCTAAGTGCTAGCTAGTAAATTATGCGTGCTAGACTACATATAATTCTTAGTATCACATCTAACACAAGGAGTGTGTGTAGATCCGGTCAAGTGGTATCAGAGACAGGTTGCTGATACATAGATTTAGAAGATCCGAGAAGAACAAAGATGGACATGGAAACAACACCATCCACAACCAACATTGCTGCTAAGCTTCCTATGCTTAAACCTAATGAATTCGATATGTGGAGACTTCGTATTGAGCAGTTTTTCCAAGTGCAAGACTATGCACTGTGGGAGATCATTGAAGATGGAAACTCTTTTACACCTGTAACAACAACAACTGTTGTTGATGGTAAATCTGAGAGTACAGTGCAGACAAAGCCAACCACTAATGAAGAGAAGGCAAGGTACAAGAATGATATTAAGGCTTGAAGTTTGCTTCTGATGACTATTCCCAATTATCAGTTGCTGAATTTTAGCAAGTTCAAGTGTGCTAAATCTCTTTTTGAAGCTATTATTGCAAGATATGGTGGGAATGAAGCCACAAAGAAAACCCAGAAGACCCTTCTCAAGCATCAGTTTGAGAATTTTACTGCAACAAGCAATGAGTCGTTGGATCATATGTTCAATAGGCTTCAAAAACTGATAAGTCAATTGGCTGTTTTAGGAATTGAGATGCCTCAGGAAGATCTCAACTCTAAGTTTCTGAGGAGTCTACCAGCTGAATGGGCTATGCATGTGATAATATGGAAAAACAAGCCTGATATAGATTCCATGAGCTTAATGGATCGATATAGCAACTTCAAAATTGTTGAACATGAGATTAAGAAGTCTGCTGGATCAAGTTCAAGCTCAAGCTCAGGCAATTTGGCCTTTGTATCAACTCCCAGTTCCTCAAGTCCAGATGAAGAAGTGCAAGTTGGTGGAGCAGTTGGTACTGCTAGTGCAAATCTTGGTACTGCTAGCACCTCAAGCAGTACTAGTGGACTTTTGAATGATGATACTTATTGTGCTTTCCTGACTACTCAGCACAATGGAAGTATGTTGACTCATTCAGATCTTCAAGAGATTGATGAAGATGATATTGAAGAGATGGATATTAAGTGGCAGCTCTCTCTTCTCAGTTTGAGAGCTAGGAGATTCTTGAAGAAGACTGGCAAGAAGATTGTCATAAACAGTAATGATGTTGCAGGGTATGACAAGTCCAAGATTGAGTGCTACAACTGCCACAAGAAAGGTCATTACTCAAGGGAGTGCAGATTGCCAAGTCAACAAGATGGAAAGAGTAGAGCATATGGAAACAAGTCAAGAGTTGTGGAAGTTACTGATTCAAGCTCGAAAGCCATGGTTGCTATTGATGGCTTAGGATTTGACTGGAGCTATATTGCAGAGGAGGAAGCAGAAGCATCTACAGAGGTTGCTCTCATGGCATTTTCTGATTCTGAGGTACAAGTTTCAAAATGTTCTAAATCTTGTGAAGCTTTAAAAGAACTAGAAACACTTAAAACAAGATATGAGAGCCAGTGGAAAGAATTAAAAGAAACTGCTTTTAGCTTAGCAAATCATAAGAGAGCTTTAGCTGTGTTAGAAGAAAGAATTGTTCATTATCAAAACAATGAGTCTAAGTTTTCTGATGATATGATTATTGTTAAGAGAGACTTAATGTTTAGAGAGAATGAAATTATTGTTTTAAAACATGAGCTAGAACAGGTTAAGAAAGCTAAGGAGAACATTCAGATGAGTGTAGACACATTAGAATACACATCAAAAGGTGTTCAAAAGATAATTGAGAGTCAGATCCAAAATAAAGCTAAGTCAGGCCTAGGATATAAGTCAGTTCCACCTCCTTATAGAGGAATTCCATCACCCAAAGGTATAGACTTAGAATATACAGGACTCCCTGAATTTCAATTACCTGTGCTTAGTTATGGTCCTCAACCCAAGAAGGATGTAGTTGATAAACCTGTTTTTGAAAGTGCAAGTGATAAATCACTATCTGAGGACAAGGTGTCTTCTGATAGGTCCTCACCTAAGGACTCAGATGCTCCAACAATTGAGGAATGGACTTCTGATGATGAGGATAATCAGGATGTGGTTAAGCCTGTTAGTGCTAAAGTGGAGGAACCAAAAGTTCCAAAGATGGTTAAACCTGAGACTGTTAGGCCTAGATCAAATGCCAAACCTTTTAGACCAACAGTTAGGTATGCAGAGATGTATAGAACCACAAACAAGCCAAGAGGTAACCAGAGGAATTGGAATGACCTCAAATCCCACCAATTAGGAAAGGATTTTGTTTGCTATAAGAAAGCTTGTTACTCTTGTGGTAGCTTTGATCATCTTGCAGATTATTGTGATAAATGGGTATCTGGATATACAAATCATAGGTTGAGCATTGCAAGACCTCAATCTTTTCTTAGGAATGAGAAGATGATACCTAGATCAGTTCTTTTGAGGTCTGGACCTAAAGCAGTTCAAACTGCTAGACCAGCAGTTCAGACTGTCAGACCTATGAGACCAATTCACCCAAGGCCAACAGTTCAAGGTGCAAAAATGTTTTCCAAATCAGCACCAAAAACTGTTAATAGACCCTTTCA
The DNA here is from genome assembly GCA_021014915.2 of Artemisia tridentata subsp. tridentata. Lineage (NCBI taxonomy): Eukaryota > Viridiplantae > Streptophyta > Magnoliopsida > Asterales > Asteraceae > Artemisia > Artemisia tridentata. The sequence continues at coordinate 160,874,223 of CP139501.1, read as the reverse complement.
TCAGAAATCAGTGGTAAAAAATCAAGTTTGGAAACCTAAGGTAACAACTGTCAAGCCAGTAGTTCCAACTGCTAGCAAGGTAATTGGTACTGGTGTGAATAAAAACACTGCTAAGGTAAACAAGGGTAATGGTGTGAATGCTTCAGCATGTTGGGTATGGAGACCAATTAAACCCAATGGTGCTAAGACTGTTTTGAAAAGAATGAATTATGTTGATGCTAGAGGAAAACCTAAGTCTGTTTTGGCTTGGGTTCCACAAGGAAATTAATTTTTCTTGTTATATGCATTGTTAGTCATATGCTTGTATTTTGTTTCTTTGTTTTTGGACTAACAATTGCAGGATTGGAGAGAAAACACCAAGGGATTATGAATGCTTGATGTTTTGGACTAAATGGTGTTCTAGAGATTAGTATGTGATCTTTGCATACAACAAATGGTAATTGGTTCACCATGTCTTATCCACATAAGAACCAACTAGTCCAAAGCAAACGGTTTCTGGTAAAGACTAATCAAATCCATTGATGGTTGACAATTTACCAAAAATTGTATGGTTATCAGCTCACCATATCTAAATGTGAAGAGTTGGCTAGTCCAAAGCAAACGGCTATTGGTAAAGACATATCAAATCCGTTGATAGCTGATAGTTTGCTAAAAACTATGTTTGAGCCATGTTATTTTAAAATTCTTATTTCAAAAAGTTGGTACGGCTTAAATAAAATTTTTTCAACAGTTGGGACGGTTAGTACAAAATATTGGTACAGTTCAACTAGCCGTTATGACTGACGTGTCAGTAATTAATTTTGGGGTAAAAACTAGCCGTTGGCGGTTTGTTGCAATTTTTACTGGATGAATTACGGATTTCGAGGGATCCTCTTATAGATATTTTAACTTTTATTCTATTATATTCTTATACTAAAATAAATAGTTACCATATTCTTTAAGTCGGTCAACTTGAAACCTTACAACTCTCTCCATAAACTCTCAATATTGCTTTCATCTTCTATCTTTTCACTCAACATTATTACTCTTCACGGCTGTTAACTAATATTTACTGCTAAGAATGGATGTTTTGAAATTTGTTAAACGTCACAACCAGGTTGCGTTTTTAGAGAAAATAGAGCAAGGAGATGGGCCAAAATTTTATGAGGTTGTGGACTTTCTCAACCACTCTCACATAAGGTATGCTCTAACTGTTTCTCCTACTCTTTATGTTTCGCACATCACACAGTTCTAGCAGAATTCATCTATCTTGACAAGTGATGATGGAAACCTAGAAATTCATACTAAAGTAGATGGCATTAAATTTGTTGTTACCGAGTCTATACTTAGGAGGCATCTTAAATTAAATGACTCAGATGGTATCCACACTATGCTAAATACTGAAATTTGGGAAGAACTTACAAAAATGGGGTATAATACATCTGAACATAAATTGACTTTTCAAAAGGCATGTTTTTCACCCCAATGGAGATTTTTGATACATACTCTTCTATGTTGTTTAAGTAATAAAAAGACTGCTTGGGAACAATTCAGTAGCAATATTGCTATTGCTCTCATTTGTTTGTCTACAAACAGAGTTTTTAACTTTTCAAAATATATTTTTGAGGGTATGGCATCAAATGTTGATAGTAAAACAAAGTTTTTAATGTATCCCAGGTTTGTTCAAACAATTTTAAATAAAAAGAAAAACCTGCTTACAGAACCAACTGAAATTTTTGCTACGCCTAGTCTACAATCAAAGGTTTTTCAAAATATGACTATGGCTAGTAGACTTTTTGAAGGGGAACCTGTTCCATTGTTTCCTCAAATGATTCAAACTGAGTTGGGTGAAGGTTCAGCAGTTCCAACTGATCCCCATCACACATCCACTCAAGTATTTGAAATAACCCAACAACCACCTATCATTTATAGGAGAAGGTCTAAACCTAGTCTAACTAGGTTTGTGACTGAATCCTTGCCCAAAGATTCACCTCTCATAGCAGGTAATACAACTAGAAGTGATGAGGGTAGTTCTTCACAAACTGAATTGACGGCTTTATGTACCAAGTTAGTAGCCAAGGTTGACACTTTGGAGAAGGAGCTAAAGCAAACTAAGGAGAAATTCAAAGCTCACAAGGAAACTTTTTCCAAAGTCTATACAAAGCTAACAAAAAGGGTAAAGAAACTTGAAGAACAGTTGAAGAAGAAAAGGGTAAGAGTGATAATGGATGAAGATTCTGATGATGATGATTCAGATGGTTCAGACGGGGATGATGAAAATTCTTCCAAACAGGGGAGGAAATCTGGTAAAGAGAGGAAATTTGGAGATAAGGATGGATCAGCATCTCAGGGGAGGTATGAAGAAAGCTCAGAACAAGATAAAGGTTTTGATATTGGTTTTGTTCATGTTCATGAAGAAACAGTTGAGACACATCAAGCAGTTCCAAATGAAGAAGCAGTTCAAACTGCTGAGACAGATCAAGAGACAGAGCAAGAAACAGTTCAAACTGTTGAGATAGAACAACAAGCAGTTCCAACTGAAGAAACTTCTGCTGAACAAGAATATGAAATGAGAAGAGCAGATAAAGGGAAGAAGCCTATGACATCTGAAGAAGTGGCTGCTGTTCAACAACTTGAAAGGCTTAAAAGGTTGAAACCAAAAACTCAAGAACAGATAGATCATGATGCAGAGGTTGCAAGGAAATTGGAAGAAGATGATTGGGCTGGAGAGGAAGCTAAACAAGCTCAGATTGCTCGTGATGAAGAATTTGCAAGGAAGATGACTGCTGATGATATAAGGAATATAGCTGAATTCATGGGAAGAAAAAGATCAAATGAAGTAAATCAAGAAGAATTCAATGAACAGTTACAATATTTTCTGGATTCTGATGTGATTGTAAGAGCACAAGCTTCAATGGTTCTTAAAGATAAAGAGTTGAATGAAGAAGAAAAGACAGAGGAGCTTAAGGAATTCATACTCAAGAAGAATGGAGTTGCAACGTGGGAAGATCTGATTCATAGAATAAGAGAAAGACAGAAGTCAGGGTACAAGACAAAGTTACAAACAAAGAAGGAACTTGTTGAGGATATGAAGCATTATTTGAAGAACTCAGCAAATTACTCAATGAAAGATTTCAAGGGAAAGTCTTATGCTATAATTGAAAAAGAATTCTGTGAAACTTATGCTATTTTGAATTCTCCAAGAAGAAGTGTCAAAACAGGTAAGAAGAGGGAAGCAGAATCTATGGAATCAGAAGTTGCTAAGAAACAAAAGTCTGATGAAGAAGGATTAACTAATGAGAAGATCAGAAGCATGATGGTGATTATTCCAGAGTCTTCTTACATTAAACCTTCGCAGGTAAAGCATCCAATCATTGACTGGGAAGTGTTTACTGATGGTAGAATGAAGGGATGGAAGATTATTAGACTTGGAGATATTTTTGAAAGATATAAGTTGTTTGAAGATTTACTCAAAGGCTTTGACAGAGAAGATCTAAATCAACTTTGGAGCTTAGTGAAAGAGAAATTCAGAGATATTGATCCAGTTGAAGATAAAGATAAAGAACTATGGGTTCAATTGAAGAGAATTTATGAACCAGATGGTGGAGAATCGATATGGAGATTTCAAGCTCAAGTCAAGGACATCTCTTGGAAGTTATTTGGAGCATGTGGAGTACACAGAGTATCTACAAAGGATGGAATAGAGATATATATGCTGGTTGAAAAACATTATCCACTCAGACCAGGTGTTTTGACAATGCTGACATATGCAAAACTAGAAGCTAATGAAGAGTCTGAGATGGCTAATATGTTAGTAACAAAGATGTTCAACCTAGCACAGGAAGTAAAAGCTAGATCTAAGAGATTTGCTTGATGGGTGTTTGAAAGAATTTTCAGCATTAAGAAGAAGAAGCTTAATTTGAAGAAACTTAGTGATTTGGGAAGAAATCATAAGTTTAGGGGAGGATTGTTAGGAAATTAAGCTTAAGCAGTTAAGACTGTTGGAGGTAACAGTTAGGACTGTTGAAGGTGGAAGTTAAGACTGCTGAAGAGAATTGAAGACATGAGCAGTTAAGACTGCTGAGTGAAGAAGTTAAGACGGTTTATGATTTGTGTAAAGTAGATAAATATGGAAAAGATATTGTGTATATCGTATAGAATTAGATTGATAGTTATCTTGTAAAGGAATCCTTGGTCTATAAAAGGATTGCCTAGGTTAAGGTTTACAATAGACATACGATACAGAGATAGAAGTACGAATTAGATAAAAGAGATTCAAGGTTGTAAACCCTAGTGATAGGAGATCACTCGTATTATTATTCTAATAATATTGAATCGTTGAAGGTTATTATTCTGTGTTCTTTGTTTCATTCTAATCATACAAAACACATAAGATCTTCTAAGTGCTAGCTAGTAAATTCCGCGTGCTAGACTACGTATAATTCTTAGTATCACATCTAACACAAGGAGTGTGTGTAGATCCGGTCAATAGTATATGCCCCTAAGCTTCCTCAAGTACTCCTTCTCAGTCGCGGGAGTTAGTCTCATCTGCTCAAATCTCAACCACGGATGTCTGTGTGCTGGATTGGGAAGGGCCATCTACAAAATTCAATAAGTTTAGTTCAGTGGAGCAGTCTGTATAAGAGGTTCGATACGGTGTACTTCACATTAGATACGCCGTATCGTTTGTACCGCATTAATTTTAAATCGGTATGGAGCGTGTGATAATAATAAGCCAGTACGCCGTATCATATGTAATTCATAATGCATATAGTTTATATGCCGTATCAAGTTAGTTAATACGGCGTATCGTAGTTGCTAAAAAAATGTTATAAGAATTTGCGATACGCCGCATACCATAAATGGGTACGCCGTATCGAGTGTTGAATCAGTATAAAAGAACATTTTTATTACGCAACCCAAGAATCCGCAAACGTGGCGCAAACCAAAAGTTTTCATAAAAGCTATTTGACCCAATTATTTGTAGTAAACATTTTACCCCAAAAACACATCACGGTTTTACACGATTCCTCCCCAATTCAGAACCCTAGCCCTAAATTCAAATCGAGTTTAATTGGAGTCTATAATTCAATTCTAATGCAATTAATCTTGGTGGAAATCAATCTAATTCTAAACCAAACACAACCCCTAAACCAATTTCTCCCAAATCCATCAATACGCATAAACCCTAATATCATAAAAATAGAAATAAATAAAAATCAAGTGATTAGGATTTGTTATCTCGAATAATACGTATGGAAGAGATCAATGAATCAAACAACAATGCACAAGCAAAGATCAAGAAGTGATTTGGGATTTTCGTGTGTGTTTTTGACAGTGTGTAAAAAGTTGTGGTAAAAAGAAATTCGTCGTATCAACGGCTATATATACCGCATAATCGATACGGCATATCATTCTTTCGAACATGCGTCGTATCATAAAAATAAAAGTTGAGTGGTTAAATGGCTCAAGTAGGTTAAGATACGGTGCATCATTTTAGTGGAGTACGTCGTATCATTAATATCATAATCAATTTAATGAAGGCAGAAAGAATTAGAAAAACAAGTAGGGTTGGATCAGTTGGAAAACCCCTTGCCTCTCAACCGAGAGGTCAAGGGTTCGATCCTCACTCCCTACAAAAGGCCGGGGGTCCTTTTCTACCTTTGGTAGAACCGGAAGCAGCCTCTCTACCTTAGGTAGGGGTAAGGCTGTCTACGTCTCAACCTCCCCCATACACCGTCTTCAACGGTATTAGGACCCATAACCCGTGGAAGACGGTATTGGGAGTTACTTTACTTTACTTTTTACTTTAGAAAGAATTAGAAAGAGAAACGTACCTTAGCATCCGCAACCTTTTTTCTTATACATTAATTTAGGGTCAAATGGAATACCATATGATATATATAAATTCTTTGTTATTACGGTTGGTATATCCATTTTATAATACCTTAGAATCATGATCTCAGTATGAACTCTTTTTGTATAAATACACAAACGTGATTTAGAACTTTGAGTAATGCCATTTATGGGTTTAGATAGATAGATATCATAATTCGCGGTATCCAGCATCGGTTTACAATGAGCATTATCAGAAAAGTTTTCATTGTTTAAGCGAACAGTATCCCAACTAAGGTTGTTAATTTCGTCAGGATTTTCAAGATTGGGTATTTCGTAGGAAAATAGGTCAGTAGCAATGTTCAATATATTAAATTTCTCATTTTTAGAAAACCTTTTCTTAAAAACTTTCTTTTCAGATAATGTAATGCAAATTTCAGTGTAAGGAACAGAAGATGACTCATGGATATCATTAAATACTGGGGAGGATTCAGGTGTTGAATCTATCTTATAGCTCAATGCGTCATCATAAATAATAGCTGGGAATTTAGTTTCAAAGAATCGGAGAAAATCAATGTTACCTTCATCGAATTCTTTTCTTATCTTACCAAACCTTGCAGGTTCCCAGTTGGAAACTTCATTGTTCCATCGAGTTTTTTTTGTCAGTTTCAGAATGTAATCTTCCATAGTTATATCTGATTCGTCCATTATTCTGAGATAAAATATTCTTGTGCAATGGAAAAGTGAAACGATCGAAGCAAATGCTAAAACAAAAACTAATAGAAAATGCAAAAAACACAAAACAAACACAACAAACAAAACAAATAAAATCAAACAAACACATAAACGAAAAATATGCAGAATAATACAATGAATGCAGAAAACAAATATACACAAAAGTTAGTTGGTTAAAAACTAAAATTAAAAGACAAAAACTAAGTTAAACCTAAATTAAAATATTAACAGATATAAAGTGTTAAACAATTCACTCCCCGACAGCGGCGCCAAAAACTTGATGTGTTCTCGTTGTAGGCATAGATTATGTTATCAAGTTTTAAATTTATATTTAGCCGACTTAACCCAAAACAAACACTAATGGGTAGTGTACCCGATCAATACAGCCTAGTTGGTAAGTAGAGTGTCGATCACTAAGAGTGAAACGTTGACACCTAAATATCTATCAGTATTTTAATCCTAAAGTTAGTTATAATTAGACCTAATCTAACACAAGGGGGTTTTCAGCCTGAGAGACTGGCACGATGTGTAGATTAAGTAAAACTGTAATTAAAAGTAACGAGGCTAATGACACACACACACAGATCGAAAACAGATAACAGATAAAAGGTCAAGCCGATATTAAGGAAGATGTGCTCGATAATTGTTTAGTTATATATGATGAGTACTAATTATGTTCTTTCTCTATGGTTGCTAACGTGTATGCGTATCTCATGCCAATGTCTGGATCCAGTCCAAACGTCTAGATTTCGGGTATTAAGTCTTCTCAATGGAAAATCCTTGTCACGACTAATCAGAAATCCGCCTAAAGTCCACCTTAATGATTACTTAGTTTATGTATTAATTAACCCCTAAGGGCTTACATTAATCATGCAGACGATGTTAATGAAGTAATTGTGTGAGCCTTATTAAAGACAGGGCACGATAAACTAATAAAGTAATCAAAACATATGCGTAAGCATTGCAAACCAATAAAACATCATATAATCTTTAATGAGTGAAAGATATTAAGTACGAATCTAATGAACGAAAGAGCACACTAACCAAACGATTAAAGAGTACTAATACAATTAATCAAATCTTCCTATGTAATTATGCACTAGCAGGAACTTCTTATTGCTCTAAATTCGTCCTTCTGGTTGTGTCTTTGTGTGGTCAGACGTCGCCTCTCCTCAGTATTGTGTCTTCGAAATTCGGTTGTGAATGGGGTATTTATACATTCTGGGAATAGGGTCGATACGGCGTATCCAAGTATTCGATACGCCGTATCTCGGTAACCTAACGTGGGGCACAAGATTATTATATTCTGGAATATTCGTGCACTGCCATATGATACGGTGCATCACTGAGCTTCATACGACGCATCTTGTCTTCTAATCTTGGAAATCCGGTGAAGTCTTTAAGGTAGATACGGCGCATGCTGTGGATATCATGCGGCGTATCATGGGCAAAGCAAGTCAAATCTTCTCGTTTGACCAAAGTTTCATATACGGCGTATGAAAGAAGTCCATACGGCGTATGCTTCAAAGTCAAGAAATGGTCTTCATAATCATCTAAATCTTGATATACGGCGTATCTGTTTAGAATAATATGACGTATCTTCCTTCAGTTCAGTAGACTTTTCCAACTTGATTTATTTTGCTACAATTTACGTCCAAAATAGCTAACTTTCAACAATTGCTTGTTTATAACTGAGATTTACAAAAGTAAGCGATTAAGTATCAATTCTCATATAAAATAATATAAAACAAGCAATATACATAGGATAAATGATGCTAATAATATGTTGTTATTTGATATCATCAAGTATATACTTATCTTGCACAGGTGGGAGTCTGAAGGAATAATGTGCACATATAATATATACGTAATATATATTTAATTATATATGAGAAATCACAACTAATAACTAAGGCACTAAAAGGGTCACACTGGTGCATCACAAATGGAAGGAATTATTTGTTACATTGTAAATAAATATTTAAGGGGTCGAGAGTATTTAATTAATTAATAAATTAAATGTAAACATTAAAAGGGAAAAAAGAGGAAAAACCACATACCCGAAGGGTATGTGGGACGTACGGGTGAACTCCCCCTTAGGGGAGGAGTTTGACTTCTTGCTAACTTGGAGTGCAATCCAAGTTATTCTAGATCATTCTTTTGGCATCTACAAATAAAAACGAGGTTCAAGGGTTCCTAATAATTCATACACACAACCCTAAAATCTATCCCCTCTCCCCCTGTGTTCGTACTGTCGACGCTAGTAACCCAAATGGTTTTTCAAAACCCTTTGTCGATCCAAGTAAGTTGATCCCAGGTTTTTATAACCCTTGGTCGATCGTTTGTGTTCTTGAAGAACTAACACGCAACGAACAATAAACCATCTAGCAAGTCCAAACGTGATCAATACCGGTGGATACCTGCAACGTCCTTGTGCGGGAATTCTGAAGATAGATCATGTTGAGAATATCAAAGGTACGCACGTTCTAACTATTACTATAGTTAGATTAGTTATTTGATTGTAAAACATGCATGGATTCGTGGCTAGGGTTTAAGTTAATTTTATTCCGCCTATTATTTAATAATATTAATTAACTAAAATTAGTAAATAAACTGTGGAAACCGTAGAGGGGGTGAATACGTTTCCATTTAAAAACTTAAAACTTTTGTATCAAACACCCGATCAAGTGTGACATAATATGAAAAGTGTTACTATGGTCATTCAACACTTAGAGATGAATGTAGTAAACTACAACACAAGCACAATCAAGCCATGACACATACTTAATCAACATAACATAAGCAACTAGTCACACAAGCATAAACATCATGCAAATATAAGTATAAAGCGATAAAGAATGAAATGAAAGTAAAGAGATAAGTAAGAAGGCGTAAACCGGACACGGTGATTTATAGTGGTTCGGTCACGAAGCTCCTCTTCACCCTACTCCACTCCCCGAGTACCCAACTCGAGAGTTACTTCACTAATCAACAAACTCCCTTCAGGCGGAGAAAACCGTACACGTCGCTTAACTTGTTTTTCGACACTAAGCTAGATGTCGAGTGCTAATCTTAGCTAGCACCAATCTACCACGATCTACCCGATCTACACCTTACACGTCGCTTATCCTATTTCTGACACTAAGCTAGATGTCGAGTGCTAATCTTAGCTAGCACCAATCTACCACGAGCTACCCGATCTACCCTTGATCCACATGATCAATCACACAAGCCTAATGGCTTCAAGAGATCTTCACTATCTCTTAAGATCACAATGACCTTGACTCACTCTCTCACAAAAGAAAAATAATCTTGATGTATGCTATGATACAATCAAGAGTGTAACCAATGTTACAAGACCTAACAACTACAACTCTTGTATCTTCTTGGATACTTTGAGTTCTTCTCTTGCAAATGAAGAGGAATGATAACACTTTGTATCTACTTGGATACTTTGTGTTCTTCTCTTGCTAATCAAGAGGGATGACAACACTTTGTATCTACTTGGATACTTTGTGTTCTTCTCTTGCTAATCAAGAGGGATGACAACACCTTGTATCTACTTGGATACTTTGTGTTCTTCTCTTGCTAATCAAGAGGAATGAAGAGGATCACTTGAATGGAGGATTGGATCACTCTTAAACAAACTAAGGCTCTCCAAATGATCAAAGAAAGTCATCTAAGTGAGGAGGGATTAGACCAGAGAAAAAGGACTGGAAAAATCAAGTTGGAAGTGTGAAATGGTCCACTATTTATAGGCAAGGGAAAATCTAGCCGTTACAGACCCACGGCTCCACTAAATGCCCGACGGCTCCACTAAATTTAGTGGAGCTGTCCCTATTTAGAGGTACCGTGGACGCTCCTTCGTTTGTCTTTAGTGGGGAAGGTTTATTTGGGGATGTTAGGAGCTGTTTTGGGGGGAAATTTGACTGTTGGGATTTTTAAACATATTTTTCAAAATAAAACATTTCTTTTTAATTCAAAAATAATTTGTGAAATATATTTTTGAAAAAATGTTTTGTCACATTAAAAATGTGAAGTTTAGAAAAATAAAATCCTTTGATCATTTGTCAAGTAGTAGATTTGTTTGTCCATACCTTGAGTGATTTATGTCAGGATGGAAATCTACGACTTCGTTGAAGCATACTTGAGATGTAGGGAGGATGTAAGTATGCATTGATGATTTGTGTTTACAAGTAACTTGCACATTTTACGTTATGTAATACAAGTTACATGTTTGTCATTATTAAAACCGAAGAAATCGTTTAGTTTAAATATCGTAATATTTGCACTAACAATCTCCCCCTTTTTGATGATGACAAATATGTAAACCGTAACACATAATGTAAAAGTTACCTGTTTACACTCCACTTCTCCCCCTTTTGTCAAATCAAAAAGGTAGTATCCTCGAGCGCTCCCTTGAATTTACTCCCTACTCCCCCTTATTGCACTACTATCCTTTCTCCCCCGAAAGGCGAGCTTGCATCATCCTAGTGAAGCCTTCTATCAACACTTGTGAAGACGACTCCATGCTATGTATTCAAATACTCCCGAGCTCCCCCTAGCTCAATGCTCCCCTATGATGACTTAATCCCCTTTTTTATTTACCTTAGTGTCTAGCGGATCCATGGATCAAATTCTTACAAAGGCTTTTCCTACATCAAGGGTTAGCTTCGTGCAGCATAATATATAACAGTATAGGAGCAACATTATAGGGATAGAATACACATAGCAAGACATGCATGGGTTAAACTATGTTTAACGCGTAAGTGTCACAACCCGACCGAAAACCTAAGGTGTAATTGTTCACTCAATCACACTAATCAAGAACGAGAATCGTTCATTGACTGACGCACTAAATGACTTATTCCAAGTTGTCATTGGGAGGAAAGTTCTAACAAACCTTTTGAACAACATAATCATCTACCTAAGATGATTGATGTTAAGGATAGTTTGTTGATAAGTTATACTCTAAATGATTACTATTATGACAAGTCGTGCCATAAAGTAGACTCGATAGAGGTTATACCTAAATGATTCCATAAGGTGGGAGAGTGTTGGTTGTGGTGACAACAAGGACAACTTGGGTTATGTGGTTGTAGGGGATAAATAATGGGATGGCCCATTAGTGGTTGTGGTGATGGTGATAGTGACAAGGATGATGTGTTAGTGCCAAGTTCAAAAGGTGATGTAGGTGACAAGGTTAGTGTGAGAGCTAAAGGTTGTGGTGATGGTGATGGTGATAAGGATGATGTGTTGGTGCCAAGTCCAAAGAGGTTTGATGGTGATAGGGTTAGTGTGATAGCTAAAGGTTGTGGTGGACTTGGTGGAGGTAAGGGTGTAGGAATCCTAAAGGTGGGCAAGGATGGTTTAGGTTAATATATCGTTTGCACTGACAATGAGATGCATGATATATTTCAAAAGGGAAAAAGAAAAGGTGCATGTGATCCTAACAGGATTGGGGTTGGATATCTCTAACGGGGTTGAGGTAATGAGGTTCTGGATTTCTAGTTTGGATGATCCTAGGTGTGTGTTAGAGATAATTTGGTGTATGAAAGGTTTCGTGTGTTTGTGAGGATTGAAGGTTGTTGAACTAACTATCACTTATCCAAAGTGAGGAGTAGTTGTAAGGTTTGAGTGTGATGAGTTGAAGGTTATAAGGTTTGAGTGTGATGATCTATGGGTTGAAGGTTCTTAGACTAACTATCACTGTCAAGAGTGAAGTGTAGCTATAAGGGTTGAGTGTGATGATGAAATATGTTAATGTGAGGTTTGAAGATGAGATGCAAGATAAGCTTGCAATAGTGAGGCCTTATATAGGCAAGGGTTGTGGGATTCAAACTAAAATTGGTGATGGTGTCCTATGGTGTAGTGAGGAAATCTTAGGGTGAAAATTCGTCAAACATAGGCACGGTACCACTAAATACCACACGGTACCGTTAAATTTAATGGTACCGTGGCCTATTTAACGGTACCGTGACCTGGAAGTCACGAATTTTCCTGTGCAGCCTAGTTCTGGGCAGCTAAAGGGAAGTTTCCTAGGGAATAAGAACCACATTAATGTGTTCTTGAGAGTGTTTGGTGAAAGGCTATATGAGTGTGTTTTCGCTCCCCCTTAATCTATGACCATCCGGACAAGATGTAAAAGATAAAGAGGAAAACAAACGTTGACAGAAGCGATGAGCTTAGTAACGTCATGACAAGTGGTGGATAGCATACAATGAACTTCACCTTTGAAGTCACGTAGCTCTTCTCAATCATTGTGAATATTCATAGAACATTCATATGATGAGGCATATGATCACGTGGAGATATCCTAAGGGTTAAGAAGATAAAATCTTCAGGGTTGTGAGGTTAGTGATAAGGTTCTAGTGGGGTTATCTCAACTTATCCTAGAGGTTCTTCGTTTGAAGTGTGTGGGAGATGAGTGGGATGCGGAAGCATTGGTAGTGTTTAGTACCATGCGGAAGTGAAAGTGAAGAAGGATTAGGAATCAGAAGATAGATACAATCTGTTCTAATAGGATACGGTCTTGGTTCAAGATTACATCGAGTGGGTTTCGATAGTGGTTTCGAAACAGTAAGAATAAACTGTCTCAGCAGACAACGGTCCGATGGTACCGTTAAATTTAGCGGTACCATCCCCTATTTAAGGATACCGTGACCTGCTGAGGTCAGTTTTGACCCAGAATTAGATTTCTAACAAAGAAATTTCACATATGTTGTGATTTTTCTGGACCTTAGATTAAAAGAATTTATACCGAATAAATTCTTTTATGAATAAATCCAACGGGATTCGATGAACGTTTGTCGAGAACGAGAAATGACATTTAATTGCATTTCGCAAATTAAATAAACTTTAAATATTTCAGATGAAATATTTAAGTTGTCATTGGAGTTTAAGAGGATTTTACGAATAAATCTCGCTGATTTAGGGAGATTTTTCGACACGAGGAAAGAATTTATACCTAATAAATTCTTTGAACGGTACTGGATGAGAAGAGATGACTTTTATATTTCTGAGGAAATACATAGGTAGTCGTTAGAGCGATGTGAAAAATGACTTGATATTTCCAGTGAAATATTCAAAGAGTCATGAGACGAGACGCACGAGATGACTACAATATTTCCAGTGAAATATTCAAGTAGTCATAAGAGGGGTACAAGGGATGACTTTAATATTTCCAGTGAAATATTTAAATAGTCATAAGATTTATGGAAAATGTTCCATCATTCCTAGACCTAGACGGAGATGGTTAAGGGATTCTCGGTTGAAAGGTTTGGTTGATTTACGGATTTCAATGTGCTTCGCACGTGAGTGTTTCACGGGGTTTTGAAAGATGTAAAGCTAGGCCTATGGTGCTGGTTCGCAGCAGGGTTTGGGATCTTAAGACGTGTATAATCACACGAGGATGAAATGAACTACTAATCACTTATATAGCAACTCGTGAGTCCTTTGTCACCCGAGGGTTGATGTTAGCTTTTAGCTTTGGGATGATTATTTTAACATACGTTGTTAAAAGGCTTGAGTATGATGTTTCGGATATGACATTTAACAATTGCATTGCAAGTTAAACTTACTTGAATATTTCAGACGAAATATTTAAGTTGTCAATCCTACTCCGAGGTCTACTAGGTTTGTATCTAACCTTCCCATGACAAACGGGTGTATTACTTGGAAGAAGGCGAAGTGATGACTGGGGAATTAGGACAACTTCGCGACTACTCTAACTTATAGGTTTTGACACTAGTGTATGACTCTATGACTTCTAAGGGTTCATAGTGATGGGCATACCTAATTCCTAATGTGTCAAAAGAGCATAATGTGGGTGCAAACTTTACAAGTAAATCATGTAAAATGCACATAAGGAATAAATGCAACCATCATGCAAAACATGATAATCATTTAGCATTTAAGATCATGAAGACATTTAATCATGTCTTATGAGAACATGTTATCATTTTGAAACACGTATGTGGGATGCAAGCACTCTAGATTTGCTAAGGCAGATCCTAATTACTACTTGTTTAAGATGACATCCTAATGGGAGATAAAGTTCACCAATGTAAACTATCTCTAGTTAAATGTAGGAATGAAAATTTTTCAAGTTAGAGAATGAGTATGAGACTATCACTAGTGGTGCTCAATTAAGGCTAAACACGACCATTTTTACGGGTTATACACGAACCCAACTTCTCTCCTGGAAGCAATCCAACCGTTAGGTCAAATTGAATTTCTAGTGCGATAGGTTCTCCAGTAGTCATTCTCATGTTAGAAGAATTCAAATTCCTATATTTGCCTATCGAAGTATAGCAAAGATGATGTTATCTTGTTTTGCTTATACATGGCCTAATATGACTCAATTAACCATACTTTGAAAGTTGGTTAAGAAAATGACATGTCTTACACAACTCCTAACAAAGGCAAGTGAAATGTTTTAATTTCGTGCTTGAGATTTAAAGGTTGTTTGATGGAGATGGTGTATTTTATGATCTCTTGGACAACATCTTTGTTTGTTGAGTTGTTACATGTTATTTTAACATGATTTGGTTTCCTAGAACCAAGAGACACTCTAATGTGATACAATGTAGAATCTACTACATCATGTGTGTTTCAAGAATGCTCCTTTGCATATCTTGAGAAAGAATCTAGTGAAGGTTACATACCTCAATAGATCTTGTGAGCATTATATTAAAAATGAGACATATTGTATATTTCAACAAATATGCTTTTCTAAGAGGAAACTTATCACTCTTACGAATGCTTTGTGAAACAAGTATTTTAGTGTATGACCAATTTTACTTGTTTATGCAATGACACATGTTGTATTAGGTTATTATTCAACTATAATATCCTATATTTGTTAACAGGATGCAATGTATTCTCTTGTAACATAACCATTCATGTTACAAAGAAAATAAGATGCATGAGATATAGGTTATCTTTTGTCAATCTTTTGATAAGAGAAATACATGTGATATTCTCAAAGATTGATGACTTACATAATAGTTAATAACATATTATGCGTGACACTTTTACTAGACATGTGGCTTTGAGTGTTGAGTTGTTCATGAGCAAAGTTTACATATGTTGTTTGTTTGCTCGTGTTTGGTTTTTCGGAAATGACACATTTACCAATTGCATTGCAATGTAAATTACTTGTATATTTCGGATGAAACATCCAAGTTGTCAATCCTACTTAGTTGTGTATTTTATGCATCTTTTAAACATGTTAGTTTAAAGTTTGGAACACAACCATTGGACAAGAAGACTTAATATGGCATCTTCAACACAAGTGTGAGTTATGATCCGATGCATATTATATTCGTCTTGAGTGGACGTCATTATTTTCATAACAATCGAGTGTAATTGAGTATGTAGATTCAAGATAATATATTTCATCATATTTTGATGTTATCTTGAAGCTAGACAAATAATGACTCCAATTTCATGTCCACACTCAAAAACTTGTCAATTAGATTCGATAATAATATCAATCATAATTTGAATAATGAATTGATATGTACTCGAAATCTTTCTTGACCCTCACAATCACTCCTTTTTAAAAAGAAAAAAATTTAAGGAGTGTGTTCCATTTATTTTTATACTAGTTGTATGTGTGAGGTTAATGATATATTAAGTTACTACTTCGATATTGTCATTTATTTTTATTTGAGAAAAACTATTTATATTATTAAGTATAATACTCTTAGTTTTTCGACACCTCATTAGTATAAAAATAATTATCTTAACTATTTTTATACAACATACGTAAAACACTAAATGTTTAAAACATTTTGTATGTGTGTTAAATCAATGCAAGTTTAATACATTTTCTTTTACTTAAATACTAATGTATTAAATGACGTTTTATCTTGTTTAGACAACCCATGGTCAAACAAGACAAAATGATGTAATGTTTTAAAGATCATGTTACGGATTTTATGAAAGTGTTAAGTATTTTGGGGTGATATACTTTTTACACTTAAACCTTTTGAAAAATAATTGTGTAAGACAATATCTTTCGACACACATGATCTACCAACTTAGTTTCTATTCCTAAGAAAGTTACTACACCATTTTAAGAACTTGCAACAAATGCAAGAAAAATGGTTGATGCCTATATGCAATGCAAACTAATTATTTAACATAGTGCAAGTGATTTAGCATGAGCCTTATAAATGCATAAACCGGAAAACTATAATAAACAAATAGCAATTTAGCTTAACACACAAAAATACCTATCGTCATTTTGTGTATTAGGGATAGCAATGTATACTAAGCTTGATTTTATTTGAAAACAAATTGATTTCCTCCCCATTTCAAAGATTTTTGCTAAGTCACTTTGAAAACACGTCAAGGTTTAAAAGTTGAATCGCCCTTTTTCAGTTTGACCAAAAATTTACGCAAACTGCATGACCAGAAGACCTTTAGTTGAAAATCAAGGACTTTGACATACTTTCATTTAGAACTAATTCATAAAAATATTTCTCAAATGAAAGTAAAATCAACTTCGTTTAAAATGATGAGCGACATGACTCCTACGAACTTATGGTTGATTTTAAAAGAATTTCAGAAAATGACCCAATACTGAAAACTGACAGACAGAGGCACGGTACCATTAAATAACCCACGGTACCTCTAAATATAACGGTACCGTCATCTATTTAGTGGTACCGTGTTCTCTTTTCTGATTCAGTTTACAGTTTTAGTGTGGCGACTCAACGGAAAACATGACCAGACACTTAAGACTCTATTCTTTTATTGGTTTAAGAAAACCTTCAAGCTAGTATGACAAAGTATACTTAACAACAAAACTTGTAAGTATTAAGCAACTAATTACTTTTCATATTTTATCACCTTCATAGGTAATTTGATACATGGATCGTACTCAATTTTGAAAACCATTTGTTTTAAAATTTTGAGCGACCTGGCTCTGGTACCAATTGTGGAAACCGTAGAGCGGGGGGGGGGGGGGGTTGAATACCTTTCCATTTAAAAACTTAAAACTTTTGTATCAAACACCCGATCAAGTGTGACATAATATGAAAAGTGTTAACTATGGTCATTCAACACTTAGAGATGAATGTAGTAAACTACAACACAAGCACAATCAAGCCATGACACATACTTAATCAACATAACATAAGCAACTAGTCACACAAGCATAAACATCATGCAAATATAAGTATAAAGCGATAAAGAATGAAATGAAAGTAAAGAGATAAGTAAGAAGGCGCAAACCGGACACGGTGATTTATAGTGGTTCGGTCACGAAGCTCCTCTTCGCCCTACTCCATTCCCCGAGTACCCAACTCGAGAGTTACTTCACTAATCAACAAACTCCCTTCAGGCGGAGAAAACCGTACACGTCGCTTAACTTGTTTTCCGACACTAAGCTAGATGTCGAGTGCTAATCTTAGCTAGCACCAATCTACCACGATCTACCCGATCTACACCTTACACGTCGCTTATCCTATTTCCGACACTAAGCTAGATGTCGAGTGCTAATCTTAGCTAGCACCAATCTACCACGATCTACCCTTGATCCACATGATCAATCACACAAGCCCAATGGCTTCAAGAGATCTTCACTATCTCTTAAGATCATAATGATCTTGACTCACTCTCTCACAAAAGAAAAATAATCTTGATGTATGCTATGATACAATCAAGAGTGTAACCAATGTTACAAGACCTAACAACTACAACTCTTGTATCTTCTTGGATACTTTGAGTTCTTCTCTTGCAAATGAAGAGGAATGATAACACTTTGTATCTACTTGGATCCTTTGTGTTCTTCTCTTGCTAATCAAGAGGGATGACAACACTTTGTATCTACTTGGATACTTTATGTTCTTCTCTTGCTAATCAAGAGGGATGACAACACCTTGTATCTACTTGGATACTTTGTGTTCTTCTCTTGCTAATCAAGAGGAATGAAGAGGATCACT
This sequence comes from Artemisia tridentata subsp. tridentata, assembly GCA_021014915.2. Classification (NCBI taxonomy): domain Eukaryota; kingdom Viridiplantae; phylum Streptophyta; class Magnoliopsida; order Asterales; family Asteraceae; genus Artemisia; species Artemisia tridentata. The sequence goes on along the minus strand of CP139501.1, from coordinate 160,855,720 downwards.
TGAATGGAGGATTGGATCACTCTTAAACAAACTAAGACTCTCCAAATGATCAAAGAAAGTCATCTAAGTGAGGAGGGATTAGACCAGAGAAAAAGGACTGGAAAAATCAAGTTGGAAGTGTGAAATGGTCCACTATTTATAGGCAAGGGAAAATCTAGCCGTTACAGATCCACGGCTCCACTAAATGCCCGACGGCTCCACTAAATTTAGTGGAGTCGTCCCTATTTAGAGGTACCGTGGACGCTCCTTCGTTTGTCTTTAGTGGGGAAGGTTTATTTGGGGATGTTAGGAGCTGTTTTGGGGGGAAATTTGACTGTTGGGATTTTTAAACATATTTTTCAAAATAAAACATTTCTTTTTAATTCAAAAATAATTTGTGAAATATATTTTTGAAAAAATGTTTTGTCACATTAAAAATGTGAAGTTTAGAAAAATAAAATGCTTTGATCATTTGTCAAGTAGTAGATTTGTTTGTCCATACCTTGAGTGATTTATGTCGGGATGGAAATCTACGACTTCGTTGAAGCATACTTGAGATGTCGGGAGGTGTTGATGTAAGTATGCATTGATGATTTGTGTTTACAAGTAACTTGCACATTTTTACGTTATGTATTACAAGTTACATGTTTGTCATTATTAAAACCGAAGAAATCGTTTAGTTTAAATATCGTAATATTTGCACTAACATAAACCCTACAAAAGCTTGGTTTAAATGGTGGCCAAATCAGTTGTTTAAATAGGCAAGAAAAAAATCCTTACTGAGTCAAACAGATCCATGGATCCTGCAGGGATCTGTCCCCTGTTTCGGATCCGTGGGTCACCAGTTTTGAGCAAAAGTTTATAGCAGTTTTGAAGTGTGTTTTATCACATGCTATCATTTTTTTTCCACAAATGTTCTGTTGTTTAAAATGCTCTTTAAAGTGTGTTTTTTACTAAACAATTAAGTTTGAAGTTACAAGTGTTTATGAAAGTTTACTTAATCAAAAAGTAAAGTAATTTGGTCTTTTTACCAAAACAAAATATGCTTTCCTTTAATGGGAGGTTTATATAAACTTGATGAATTCAAATTTGATACTTATAAAGTGTGTTAACAAACTTAATTTGATACTTATATAACGTGTTATGAGACACTAGTTTGGATAAACAATGTAATGACTTTAAACTAAATTTTAAGCATTCTCAATGGTTTGATCATAATGCAACATAAAAAAACATAGTCGAACCTCTTGTTGAAACACGAGAAGACTCGAGATGTCGAATACGAGAAATGTTGAGGAATATATGTTTTGACGATTTTTTGTTACAAGTAACTTACACATGTTACGTCATATATTACAAGTTAAATATTTGTCATTATTAAAACATAAAAAAACCGTTTAATTTAAAATTGTTTCATTCCAGTGCAAGTTTCTAAAATTAGTGTGATTAAAGTACGTATATGCATTAACGTATTGTACATTAATACTAAACACCCACCCTGAATTTAACTACTTCAACTAACTTTATGTATAACCCATTAATGCACGACTAAACATAAACAATAACAACAAAATAATAACCAAGTTTGAGAAGTGTTTCGTTCAAATCACTCTAACATAAAAATTACACAAGAATAGAATAGTTTTGAAACTTTGGTAATTTTTATGATTGATATAAAATTGAATGTAACAAATTGGAACATATCTTAAACTTGACTATTATTTGATAATGGGATGTGATTTGCATACTCAAAAGTTTTGCATCTTGGCGTTCATCTAATATCAAGACATGTGTGCAAACCTAATATTTTTGAGTGTCTAAATCAAGACATGTGTGCAAACCTAAACTTAACCCAAGTTAAGTTAAACATTTCAATGGGTTCATCCAATATCTAAAAACACTAAAAAGGAATACTTTTTAAATTCAAGATTTGTAACTTGCCTTTGCCGGCCAAACCCACCAAATTATGCAGATCTAACAACACTTCTTCACTTCATCTTCTTCACTTGTAACCAAATCCAATCCAATCCAATCACTTTTAGGGTTTTACTCAAACCCTTCATTTCAAAACCCTAATCTGATTTCAATTCTTAATAGCAAAAATATGCAGCAGCAGCAGCAGCAGCAACAGAGCTCATTAGGGAGCTCTGTAGCCCAACCAGAAGCAATACTAGACTGGCTCGAAAAAGAAATGGGGTATAGACCATTAGGCCCTTACATTGCTTCATCCAAAGCTTCAATGCCTTCATCTGACTCCATCCGTAAAGTATGCAGAGGCAACATGATACCCATTTGGAATTTCTTGCTCAATCGCGTCAAGTCCGAAAAAACCGTCCAAAATATCCGAAGAAATATCCTCGTTCACGGCGAAAAAGCCAATGCTGGTGGTAATGGTGGGGTGGAGGTGAAGGGTGGTGGGAGGGGGAGAGGGGGGAGGAGGAAAGTGGGGGCGAGTGCGGGGGTTGGGGTGGGTGGAGGGGAGGGGAGTGGGAATAGTAGGGAGAGTGCGGTTATGGAGAGGGAGAATGCGGAGAAAGAAGTGGAGAGGTTGAGGCATATGGTGAGACGCCAAAGGAAGGAGTTGAAGGCGCGGATGTTGGAGGTTTCGCGTGAGGAGGCTGAGCGGAAGCGGATGCTGGATGAACGGGCTAATTATAGGTTTGGATTTTTGTTTCTTCGTGTTTGTGTTGTTTGTTTAGTAATTTGAATGTATGGGATTTATGATCATAAATAAATGAAATGTAGCTTCGTTAGGGAAGGAAAAAGTACTATTTGGATTGTGTATTGATATAACACATGAGTTGTCTTACCGAAGGGCTTGTATACTAGTAGTAACCGTGGGCTGCTCCCCATCCAAACGGTTGGCAATTGTGTGCGATTTTTGTAATGTGTAAATTGTGAGATTGTTAGTTGCCTTATAAACACATAAGCAGTCTTTAGGATGTTTCGGATTGCTTATCGAAACTGTATCTGATTATTTGTGAGCTATATGAGTTACTTGAGATCTTGAGTTAGACTTACAGAGTCACAGTAAGTAATCTGAGACACCCCCTCCCCCTAGAATTTAGTATAAGGATGTGCATTTTGAGGGGGTGTTCGGAGATTGTTTATTTAAGTTTTATTTGGTTATTGTATTGGCATTGCTTATAATAATTAAGTAGATAGGCAGTTTAGAATATTCAATCCCGAACACCCCCTGAAGATAATCTTACGACTTTTAAAATCGGAATAGGAATAAATAAATAAATGAATTATAAGCTGATTAAATTTAGAATAGCTTGGTAAGAGGGAAATAGTTTGTTTACTTCCTGTAAATTGCTTACGTAAGAACTAGTAGAAAGAAAGGGAATTGTGAACTAAATATGACATCGTTGATAAGCCGTTGAATGAAAATGCTTGAGCGGGACTCATTTTAGCAACTGGCTATAGACATGACTAAAACCTCCTGAAATCATTACTCATTCCATGCTAATCGTTTTTGCTTTTAGGGAATTGCAGGCCTTTCTGCCTAAGTCTAAGGAATTCTACAATTTTAATGCAGGCACAAACAGGTGATGTTGGACGCTTACGAGAAACAATGTGACGAGGCAGCCAGGATATTCTCAGAATATCATAAACGTCTCCGTCTCTATGTTAATCAAGTCAAAGACGCTCAAAGACTAGAAAGTGATTCGTCGATGGATACAGTCAGCAATTTCCAAACAGACAATGAAAAAGGAGATGTTTATTCAACTGTAAAAGGGTCCAAACCGGCAGACGATGTAATACTCATCGAGACAAGTCGTGAAAGAAATATCCGAAAAGCGTGTGAATCACTAGCACTACAAATGATCGACAAGATTCGCAACTCGTTTCCTGCATATGAAGGAAACGGTATTCATTCAAACCCTCAAATAGAAGCGGCTAAATTAGGTGTTGATGTTGACGGGAATATACCTGATGATGTGCATGATGTGATTCGTAATTGTCTAAAAAATCCTCCTCAGTTGCTTCTGGCCATAACTACTTATACCCAGAGGTTGAGATCTTTAGTTTCTAAAGAAATAGAGAAAATCGATGTTAGAGCTGACGCAGAAATGTTAAGGTATATTTTATTCTGTACACTGCTCTGGCATTCTTTTGCAGAACATATTTAATGCCCAATATGTTCAAATAGATGTACTTGTCTAAGGTTGCAGTATGGGCAGGTTGGTTATCGGTCAAGATGGATTCTTGTCGAAACGATTTGTTTGATTTACTACGGGCTGGGCTGGGCCGGGTTCAGTTGATCCGCAAACAGTTTTTTGTTGAGTTTAGTATTTTTTATTACTAATCATTAATGTGGCAATTATAGTTACAGAAACAATATTATAACAATGATAATTACAATCTTTGAATAAACTGATTAGGAGGTTGTATGCATTATAGTTAGACGTAGGGAAATTTCCAATCCAATGAGCAGTTCGAATTTGATCCGTTCTCTGTTTGCTGCACATTTTAATTGGACCCATTTGAGATAAAAACACAACCTGAATTGAGCCATTTGTACGTAAATGGGTGTAATTGCTATATCTATTCATGTTTATTGTGCTGATCTTCCCTCCTGAAAGTTTATGTTGACCCATATATTCGTTCAGGTACAAGTATGAAAACAATAGAGTAATGCATGATTCTTCGCCTGATGTAAACTCACCGTTACCGTTTCAACTATACGGAAATGGTGGAGTGGATATGGCTTCAAAAGGAACTCAAAATCAACTTCTTGAAAGACAGGTATCTTTGTTATATATTTTTCTTTAGATTTAAAGCCTTCACAAAGTTGTCCCATTTTGCTTAAATTTGCATGTTCCTGTTGAGGTTACAAGGCATATTATCTAGTTTCTTCTGTATCAACAATTGCCTAGACCAGCAGTCTTGGTTTTATAATTTTCCTATAGTTTGTTGACTCATGTTAGCAGTCTGTGATTTTCTAGAGGTAGCGATGCAGATCATAAGACCATGTACCAAAATATGTTTTGATTCAGAATATTTTATAAAAATGTTTGCAGGTCAACCCAACCTGACACATTTTGACCTGCACCCAAACTGTCCACGCAGCACCACTATGATTTCTGTTTCCATGTCATGTTTGTTAGTGTGATTGAAGTTGCCTCGTATTAAGAAACATACTCATAGTATTTCTTCTTGTGTACAGAAAGCACATGTTCAGCAATTTGTGGCTACTGAAGATGAACTGAACAAAGCTGCAGAGGCTAGAAGCACCTGCCAAAAGCTTTTGAGACGTTTATATGGAAGTGACATAGACTCTTCACATGCTCTTGGTGTTGGAGGCGCTTCACAACCTATGAGTAGTCTTAGGCAGTTGGAGGTAATATTCTGTGACGGTTCACACTATTTTCTTCTATATATGTGTGTTTTTTCTGTTATCGACGAGTTTTATGTGTTTAGTTGGAGGTCTGGACCAAGGAAAGAGAAGCTGCCGGATTGAAGGCCAGTTTGACTACATTGATGTCAGAAGTACAACGGCTAAATATGCTGTGTGAAGAAAGAAAGGAAGCTGAAGATTCCTTAAAGAAAAAATGGAAAAAGATTGAAGAGTTTGATGCTCGAAGATTAGAACTGAAGTCTGTCTATAGTGCTCTACTCAGAGCAAACATGGTAAGATTAATCTCAATAGTTAGTTTTCTTACACTATGGTTTTCTACATTATTTCCAATTTAATACATATACTATTTTATTTATCATTGTTATTTTTTGTTATAATGAAGGATGCTGCTGCATTCTGGAGTCAGCAACCAGTAGCTGCTAGAGATTATGCATCAAGTACCATTATACCAGCATGTAGGGTTCTTATTGACATATCAAACAGTTCAAAAGATCTTATCGATAATGAAGTCTCTGCCTTTTATCGAAGTCCCGACAATAGCCTTTACATGCTTCCATCAACTCCACAGGTCTGTATATATTTTATACATCTTTACTTTCTTAATCGAGGCATTAATGTGCGAACTCCATTGTTCAACAGGCACTTTTGGAGTCCATGGGTCCTAACGGTTCTACTGGACTTGATGCTGCTGAAAAAAATGCCACCCTGTTGACTGCACGAGCAGGTGCCAGAGATCCATCTGCAATTCCTTCCATATGCCGTGTTTCCGCAGCCCTTCAGTATCCTGGAGGTGTGTTTATGTTAAGTTAACCGAAATATTTTTTTTATATTCTTCTGCACCAGCTTTTACATTTGCCTTTAAATCATTATTTTGGTGGTTTATATAGGGTTGGAAGGTTCAGATGCTGGTTTAGCATCAGTGCTAGAATCAATGGAGTTTTGTTTGAAGTTGCGAGGTTCTGAAGCTTGTGTATTAGAGGAGTTAGCAAAGTCTATCAATTTGGTTCATATCCGGAGGGATCTTGTTGAAAGCGGCCATTCACTACTAAATCATGCCTATCACTCTCAACAAGAATATGAAAGGTACAAATGGATCAATTTTGATTTCTATTTTGTTGCTAATGGGTCAAAAGTGTAGACATAAAAATATTAGCTATGAAGAAAATTAGTCAAACAGTTAAAAAGTTGGTTGTAGCGTCCTCTAATAATTAGAAATTACAACTGTCAAATAATACTGGAACAAGAAACTCAAAAAACGAAAAAGATAGGCTAACCTGATCCGTTTCGACCATCCCATATAACTTGCCTATTTTTTACTCTGACCTGTTTATGTTGCAGAACAACAAGTTACTGTTTAGATCTGGCTTCAGAGCAAGAAAAAACCATCACTGAGAAGTGGTTGCCCGACTTAAGGAATGGAGTTGTGAATGCTCAAAAGAGTCTGGATGATTGCAAATACGTCACTGGGTTGGTAAGTATTTAAAAATGTCAAAAACTTCTGTTTGGAGACAGTGTTGCAATATATTTTTTTCTGTTATAAATAATTAATGTATAGTGACGTTGACACTAATACGCCATGGCATTGTGATGCAGCTAGAGGAATGGTGGGAGCAACCAGCATCAACGGTTGTTGATTGGGTAACAGTGGATGGTCAAAATGTTGCTGCTTGGAATAATCACGTGAAGCAACTTCTTGCCTTTTATGACAAGGAACTTTTGTGATTCCACACACATTCTTCACTCAGATATCAGCTTAGAGATTGTGAAAGTCACCCTCTTATAGTTACCTCTGTATAGATAGTGCTGTGCAAGTGTTGTGATATAAGTACATCGTTTCTCATGGGTAGTCTTTCAATTTTCTCTTTGCTGTTAGTAGAACATATATAACCAGCTTTATTGTTTACATGTTTAAAGGCTTGATTATCGGCCCTTTAGCAAGGGACTAAATTAGTAGCAGAAAAGGTACTAAATTAGCAGTAGAGGTTTGGGATTGTATCCACTTTGTGCGTGTGTAATTGTTCCTGTAATGTGTGATCTGTTCCTGGTTAAATAGAAAGTCTCTTGGCCGTTGTTTCAACATTTTATTCCGCCAGCCTTTTTGTGATGGTGTTTCATCTTTAGCAGCATCTGACAGTTACTTTTTTTTCATTCATAATGCTTAAAAATCAAGACATTCCGACAAGAAAACACACGTTTATATCAATCCGCAATGTCTTGATATCACAATAAAGTGTAGATGATCTGTGTCCATCACATATAGAGAATGTGATTATCTTCAAGACATGGTATACAAAACGAATCTGAAAACCAAAATGTTAATTCGGTCTTGGTCCGGACCGAGTGTAATCCAAATTTTCCAATTGAAAAGTTCGGTTATATCTGTACAGTGAGCATCCCTAATACCAGGCTAACATAAATGCATTGAAACAAAATGGCAGAAATGACCAACATAAATCATAATTAAAACACGCACAAACCAACAGTTTAGCATAAATCAAATGTTCCAACAAACCATTAAAAATCCAACATACAAAAACACCATGAAATTGTCTAAAAGTTTGATTTGATGTCCGATGTACTGATTGAGTCAGACTTTGCATACAAGTTGAGCTTCAATAGGTACAACCCCACTTGCTAGGATCGCCTGTTTATCTTGGTCCTGGCCTTAACAGTCCAGCTTTAAACGCTTTAAACGGATGGCAGAGCAAACATGAGACTTGGTCTTCACCAACACGCTTACCATATACCGGACCATGTGTTGCCAACAAGTGTTCAGCAGAAAATGGGTGCAATCGAGGACCACGATTTGTTAAAGCATCAGAAGCCCGCTTTCTCTTGTTGGGATTCACTGTCACCTGTCATACACTTACATTATAAAAAAAACAAAAACATTCGATGAACCACATGAAATGAAAACACAATGATCAATGATGTCACTCACCCAACGTTCTTGGTGCTGATTCAGCGCCATTGGTATCTGTCACCACAAAAGACATCAAAGAACATAAGAAATGGAAGTAGAGATCAAATTTGATCCACCAGTAAGGTGATTTCCAGATGTATTACCTTATCTAGACGTCGACCAGAAAGGTGATTTCCAGATGTATTACCCTCATTCTGACCACATTCCAGAGGAGTTAAAATCCCAGCAGCTTTTTCAGTTGAAGACGTGACTTTATGATCATCCCATAGAGAAACAATCAAATTAACTTTTGTTAAGATCAGAAAGATCATACAAAATTACGGTAAAACAATTAAAATCACCATGGTTTTAAATGTGCTATAAAAAAATAACATGTGAATTGTTAATCCAAAACCATGCTAGTTTAGTATACTGTTCCATAATATCACATATCTAAATGTATGTTTTAAAAACCGGTTTTCTAATTGACCCGGTCGAGCTACCGGTTCCCGGTTTAACCGGCAGTTCAGCCGGATTTTTTGCTCAAAACCGAATTTCGGTCACCCGACCGGTTCAACCAGCTGGGTCAACCCCGGTTTTAAAACATGTATATACCTTCTAACTTTAATTTTCTTTTTACAAATAAATACATTTAATATTTCAGAAAAGAACTACTTCTAGTTGGAAATGTGTTATAAATGGAAAAAATATTTGGTTTTAAAAGTAGGGATTTGCTATACAATGCCCACACACAATGATTACGTGCATTTAATGTAGTAATTCTTTACATATTTAAAGCAATTACGCATTTAATGAACAATAAATAAATATACAAATTTCCGTAAATATATGTAATTTTTAATTTAATAAAGTCCAAGTTTCCTTTTATATTTATCTTAATCATTGGCTTAACCATTGCCTAGTCGACATTGAATAGCAAATCCATTAAAAGTAATAAAACTAGTCTTCTTTTGTTATGCATTTCAAATTTAGAGCTTAAAATAAGACACCTAATAATTAAAACGAAGAATGTAACAAAAGTATGACCGATATGGAAGATATATAATACGAAACGCGTGAAATGGTAAAGAAATAACGTTTCATATGCAACTTACCAAATCAATACAATTTTAATGCTTTTCCATTTCGATTGTACTTTCGGTCAAACATATTATTCAATGTTTTTTTCTTTAATTTCACAAAACTAAATTAAAAAAGAGGGTCGGATTAAAATTTTAATTTCACAAAACAGAACTGAATTGAACAACTCATTGTTGTAATTAGTCATTAGAAAAACCAAAGGAATAGGTGTATTATATCTTGCATTTTGACATATTTTGATACTCCGTATTATTATAAAATAGTACGACGTATTAATGACTAGTACTCCACTACTCCCTCCGTCCCAAAATAATTATCCACTAAAACAAACACACTAGTTAAGAAAAATATAAGAATATAATTAATAGCAAAATTATTTCCACCTTGTGTCCAAATAAGTAACACTTTCTTTGATTTCTGTAATAGTAAAATTAGTAACGAGCATAATGAGAAATCAAATCAATTATATCTATTCATTTTTAAAAGTGGACAATCAATTTGGGACCGGCATTACAACTTGTTACTTACATCGGACCGGCGTTTGATAATTTTTTGTGCCTTCTATGATGACTTGTTCTTCTTCCACTAGGGCTTTTATCGCTGCGATAAAAAATAAAATTATTAAAAAATAGGATTTGTTCAATCTAGTAAAGCATCTTTCTTTACAATAGAAAATAGGATTTGGGGATTTTAATGAAATAAAGACCCTGCCATTATCGGATCGGGTCCGATAGTGAAATGAAAAAAAACTCACCGTTGTTGACAAATGCCATTGATACCGGGAATGAAACCGGTTGGGATGCTACAAGCCATGCGGCTTCTTGTTCCAACTCGAGCTTTAAGTTCCTAATAAGAGTTAGTCTCTCATTCAAATCATGGATCTTTGAAAAATCGTTGACCAGATTGGTCCAAAATCGGGGAGAGTAAAGCTTGCTTGGTTTGAGTGATAACTCAAAAGACGATGGATTCATAACGTCTCCTCCCTCTTACCGTTTTTTGATATGTTGTGAACTCGATGTGTATTTGTATGTGAAGGCTCTCGATTTTATAGCAATGATATTAAAATGAAACCGGTTTTTTTATTTAATTTAGAAAATCCAATAACATATTTTCAACGTCTACGTGTCATTTACCATATTTTGTTTAATGTCGCATTATACCCTCATTTCGACCATGGGGTATGTTTGGTTTGAGGGTTTTGTAATAAAGGAACGGGCGTGAGAGTGATTCTTAGGCGTTTGTTTAAGTGGAATGGATACGTATATGATACAAGGATTTGCAAACCCGTCAAAAATGATAGGTTTTATAAAACCCATAACCATCCTCTCCCACTCACTTTTTTCTCTCGGTTCACTCCCTCACGCTATTTCTCATCTTTCTCTCCTCTTATTCATATTTTAATATGATTGTCAATATCAGTTTTTAAAATATCATACTTTTTGTTTTTATCTTTTACTTTCATACCAATACTCATTCCCAATCTCTTTGACAAACCTAATACCACCTAATACATTAGGGAAAACCGGCAAAGGCTATAGACAATTAACCTATTTTTCGAAGTACACATATGAATAACCTACTTTTTTTAATTATCATTACTACTGACCTACTTTTTCTAGTGTACACATATGAGTAACTTTCCTTATGTGGCAGACTCGCAGCATAAAAGAATTACGAATATACTCCTACCACGGCATATAAACTATTCATATATGTACACTAAGAAAAAGAGCAAGGTTAGATCAAGTGGTTAACACCCTTGCCTCTGGAGACAGAGGTCAAGGGTTCGATCCTCACCCCTTGCAAGGCCGGAGGTCCTTTTCTACCTTTGGTAGAACCGGAAGCAAGCAGCCTCTCTACCTTAGGTAGGGGTAAGGCTGTCTACATCTCAACCTCCCCCATACACCGTGTAAGACGGTATTGGGACTTATAAAATAAAATAAAATATATGTACACTAAAAAAGTAAGTCACTCATATTGGTAATATAGAAAATAGGTTATGCATGTATTTATAGTTCAAAAGATGCCCGGTGGGCACTCATTAGCAAATCAAAGAATTCAATTCTATGTATTTCTTTGTGTTGAGTGTTAACCCTTTCAATTCTCGACTTAAAAACATAATTTAAATTAGCACTATTCTTTAAATTAAAAAAACATATAATCTAGATGATTTTTATAAATTTTGTACACTTGATCTTTAGATACATGTTACCCCTCACCCGAGGAGGGGTATGACTGGTTGTCTACATCCTACCTCCCCCATACCTTATTTCGGCGGGATTGAGTATTGTTTTTGTTGTTAGTTAGGTACATGTATATTTAGGTAAATGTTATTATTTTTTTAACATGAAATATTTTAGCTAGTTAGATATTTTGTCATTTATTTATTTTGGTTTTTGTATCAATTATATGTTGTTAGGCTTCTTGATAATAACATGTGATGTTGTGAAACACCACCGTCTAACACCACTTGCTACATCCATCTTACATTATGACCATTAAAAAAATAGGGAAAGAGGTGGCGACCGGTGAAGGCAATGACAATGCCAATTGTGGTTGCAACCATAGTGGGGTGACGCCAAGTGGATGAGAGGGGAGGAGAGGAGGGAGAGTGGTGGCTAATAGAGACGGTGGTGGTAAGTGCCTAAGTGGAGGAGGGGAGGGACTTTTAAGTTATTTTCTCTATTAAGAGGGTAAATTGCTTCGGTCTCGATGTTCTTTGCCTTACGTATTGTTTCTATTTATTGAAGTGTTATGTTTTAAACACGAATCAATCTTTCGGATGCACGTCACTAATTTTGTTACTCTTTGAAACTAAAATTTCAATTAGAAGAAGAAGCAACAAGGCCTACTAGGGCATTCATCATGTCAATGAAGAAGGCGAGAAAACTAAACGGGTAAACAAATGAGATTTTCCCTATTCATGTTACACGATGAAGAGAAAAAACAAGGCCTACTTACGCATTCATCATGTTAAATGGAGATGGAGAGAAAAGTAAATAGGTAGACGAAAGGTTTTCCCTGTTTAGTTTAAGGCATTACGCAAGGAGAGTGAATCTTAGACTTAAATGGCGCGGCCTAACCCGAGGTATCCCCATGACCATTTCCAATCTGTTCCCCTAGCCACTCCGAAATGTGTACTTAGTGAGGTTTGAACCCTCAACCTCTTGCGAGTAGGTTAGGCACTTTACCAATAGGCCATTTGGTGGTGGTTGGAGATGGAAAGAAAAGTGATTATGTGTTTATCTTCCTCGGAGATAACACTTAAACCATGCAAGATTTAATGTTTAGAATTTAGAATATTTTTGAGGATAATGTTATGGAAATGTATCGAACTTGACCTATTATTTTTTAGTGTGTATCAAACTTTTTTTATCCTATAAATGTATGAACTTTTAAATTATCCTAATATGTGTATCATTTACCTTTAAGTTTGGTATATTTTCAACTATCGATTCACATGTACCGAACTTGACCCGTAACGATACATGCAACAGGATAAATCGAAAGTTATAAATTCGATAGCAAAAAGAAGTTTAATACAAGAAAATTAGTTACAAGATCAAACTACAAAAGCAAAATAAGTATCAACTGAAAATTTGAATTCATGGCAAAATTGAACTTATTCTAAAAATAAAACTATGGAAAACACTAGTGATAATATTTCGGAACTTATACTGTAATTAAATTCAACTAAAGCAACGGTAGTTTAGTAATTTTAAAAACTCTTACATGAAAATTAAGAGTTCTGTACATCCATGCTTTATATGTAGTTAAGATTAAGATAGGTTAAGTTCATTACATTTTTTGAATGATTATCCAATATTTTTATTATCTTTGAAAAACAAATCATTAACCCAAAAGAGTGTTTGTTGTTAGAACTTGATGACCGAGTTTCGAGGCAAACATCCAGCTATATTACAACCACATTTTCCATCAAGTCATTGATCTTTGCCTGGTTTGAGCAAGCTAGGTACACCAAAAAAATAAATGATGATCACGTTTTAAACTAAAACTCAATCTACAATCACGTTTGCATATCTCTATAAATAGGGTGAATACTTTGATTGAGATGTTGTATGCCTTACGACTTCTTTCTTGAAGTGGCGTTCATGGTACGAACCCCCGGCCAATCTTTCATAAACATCTTATCTTTGATATCATATATAAATAATCTAACTCAAAGATTAATTGTACTTCAAAACATGAAACTTTAATTGGAAGAAGCAGCAATAAGGCCTATATAGCCATTCAACATGCCAATTGAGACAGGAAGAAAAGTGATTACGGACTCATCTTTCTTTGAGCCAACACTTAAAACATTCAATAGTTATGTACTTAAAACTCATAGAAACCTCCTCAATTATCATCGATTACTTAAAAGCAGTGTTGTAAAAAGCGGCCTAGGCGCTAGGCGGCCATATACCTTGGCGATTTGAAGCAAATCGACCATAAAAATCGGCCAAGTCAAAAGTCGGTCAACAATCCGCCTAGGCCAGATCAACGCCGGTAAACAGTGATCGATGCCGGTCAAACGACATTTTTTAACTTAAAATTAAGGTTTTTTTTTTTTTTTTTCGATTTGGTTTTTTAATGGTGTGAAAGAAGAGAACTTTGAGATGTAAATGCTTTAGGCTCCTCCCAATGGTCACGGGTGAGAGGGTGAGAGGGCACTCCTCACGCTTGAGGCCCATTGTGGGTGAGTTGGGTGGCACGTAAGGCACAACAAACCAAGGGACTAAAGGTGAGCTTCTCACCATTGGGTTTGTGTGCAAATTGTGCCCCCCCCCCCCCCCCCCCTTGACAATAACAGATAGTTATTTAAAAAAATATATTAAACTTTACCATTTTTAATGTTCACAAACTCATCAGAAGAAGTTATTAGTCGGGACATGAGGTTTTTTAGCAGAGTGTTGTCATTTATTATGAATAGACGACAAGCAAATCGACCGGGGAGAAGCATCATAAGTCGAGATCGTTATGGTTCTCATGATCGTTTAGTCCAAGCCTATTTTAGTGCGAATCCGATGTTTTCGGAAGAAACTTTCGAGGAGGGGTTCCGAATGAGTCGATGGCTATTCACATAGATGGTTACAGAAGTAACTCTTCATTCTGCATACTTTCGTGATAATATTGACCGTACAATAAGAGAAGGCATTTCCCTGTTGATGAAGTGCACCTTCGCAATTTGTCAATTGGCATACGACACCGTTCCTGACGCCCTTGATAAATATTTGCAAATGGGCACAAACTGCTTGTGATGCTCTTGAAAATTTTTGTACGTATGTTATATAAATTTTTGGAGCAGAGTATTTGTGAAAACCTATCACCGATGTTGAAAAGCTATACGCGTTTCACGAACAAAAGCACGGGTTTTCAGGAATGTTACGAATGCAAGAAAGGGCTAGGAAAGATGTGGAACGGGCATTTGGTGTTCCAAAGAAGAAATGAGTTGTATTAGCCAATCCCGCACGACCGTGTCGTCAATAAAAAAATAAGGAATATGACGTATACATGTATCATATTACATAATATAATTATAAAAGACCAAGGGGAGGTAACATCTCCTTATTGGTATCCAGAGGAAGCACATCAACCGGAAGACCATACGATCCCAAGAACAAAGGCATAGAGTTATCAGACAAATCAAATCGACACAAGCGCATCAAAACCTTCATGCAGATTTGGTCAAACACCTTTCTCGTAATGTTTAATTTCAGTTTTTAATATTTATTTATTTATTTTATTTTTATTTTTTATTTTTTTTATTATTATTTTTTTTTTAATGTAATGTTTTTAATTTAATGAATAAAAGTTTTAGCTTTTAATAAATAAAAAAAATGGGTTGAAAGGTGATGCGCTTTAATTTTCTTTTATCAAATATCTAGCAGATGTATCCAACGAGATTTGACTCGCAACCTTTTCGTTGATATGCGTAATGCACATTCACATACCACTAAAACAAAACGTTCGTATAATAGCTTCGCTTAGGTTTTTTAGTTAATTTTTACATTATAAGTTTATAACAGTTTCGGCCCTCCCAACGGAATTTTCAAGCTACGCCACTGCCTAGAGTATCCGCTTTTTCCAATAAGTCATTGTATCTCTACTAAATCATCACGAAGTTGCTTAATAGGTTACACAAATTAATTATGCATGCTTTCGGTGTGTTAGCTAAGCAAAAAAGTAATATATACTCACGTTATGCCTATCTATATGGCCAAGGTGAGTGACTTGTAAAGATGTTCTAGGCCTCATGACATCCTTTTCCAGTTTTCCAATTAAAACTTCATGTTCAGAACACCAAACAATCTCTAAAATACATCACTTACTTTTAATAAAAAGAATAAAAAACATGATCTATCTTGGATTGGTCACTCTTCCAAACATGAAACCTTAAAAGGAGAAACCATAAGGCCTGCAGTCCTACACAACCATTTGACATGTCAATGGAGGTAGAAAGAAAAGTGATTATGTGTTTTTGTTGCTCAATTCGAGCTAACCCTTCAACTATGCAAGATTTAATTTAAGATGACAGTCAAGTCAAAAGGGACCATGTGTGATATCCAACATAAGAAAACAATGTATTGGGTCTATGTAGAGATGCATGGTTTAATCTTAGACACTCATATATAAAGTTTTCCATTTTATTGTTCATCCCCTTATTTGAATCGTGAAGTAATTTTTATTATAAACAGGAAAGGGATCCATTCCAGAACAAATAATATATCCTCATAATATAAAAGAAAATTTGAAGACTAAGAAAGAAAATAAAATTATTAAAGTGACGAAAACATACCATCTATAAACCCCTCTCAGTAGAGCAGCAAAGACAGATATCCAACCATTTCAATCAGCAAGACCTGAATTTCATAATGCAAACAGTAGCAAGCGGCACCAATGACAATAACTATGCTCAATTTGAACGAGGGAAACAGCAGTTGAAGCTAATAGTTACTCAACTTTAAGTCTATTGAAATTACTGCAATCAAAAAGAAGTTTATGTAAACTCCAAAACTTGCTAATAAAAAGATTGGCATAATGAAACTCTAGTCCTCCTTGAGATACTTCAAATCAAAAGTCATCATCAAAGAACATGCAGGAATTATATATAGGGTAGAAGAATTTAAAAAAAAAAAAAAAAAAAAAAAAAAAAAAAAAAAAAAAAAAAAAAAGAGAGAGAAGAAAGTAACAGCATAACAGAAATAATACAAAAAGGTGAGTTTAAGTCAACGAGTGAGAGGGATGGCTAATGTGCAACCTTACAAATTGCTGACTATAGATTGGCTTTCAATCCCATATTAATTTAGGATGGTTTGAGTGTTAACCCAAAGAAAGCTGAATATGTAACCTTCTTTTCCTAATAGTATGAAATAATAATTGATATAAAGGTTTATAGGGGAAAAAAGAGTAAAAAAAATGTCATTCTTTTTTCCTAATTACTGATTCTTTTTTTTTTAGCCTTTTCTAATCAGTGACTCTTTTTAAGACAAATACCGATGGCATTATCTCTGCATGAACGAATCATGAAATGACATAATGCCATGGACTTTTCCCTATTCTAGCTACGCGGAAAAGTCGAGCCTTTTTTGCTCTGATGTACACGGCCCAACCAGTACTACAATACTAACGTGGACTTTTCCGTAGCTATCCCAAGATGTTCACCAAACGAGATTTGAACCTGGCCACCTTGAGATGGTTACCAATGGTCAACTAAGTTTGTTTCTAATCACCGTGACGATTAGTAACAGCTAGCGGTATGTGTGTAAAGTACCCTAATTTAAAATATGCTGAAATTGCTCGAACACATTGGCTGACAAATTCAATTTTGGTCCGACATCCATTTCCGCCAAACTAAGATGCCTAAAAGAAAATATAAATCTGCAATGAATGAAGAGATAAAAGTAGAGTACAAGTTTTCCGACCTTTTGGCTGACTAATCCACAGGGTTTTAGTGATGATAGTCCCAAGCCTTTTACCACTAGGCCGCCCCGCCCCTAAGTGGGTAAGTAGAGTACAAGGTTAATTTCCCTAAATTTCCATAATATGACCCTCATAAGTCATAACACACAGATACATGCATACATTACAAGTAATTAAGTACACATAATATAAGAAGGTATACAATTAGGGTTTGCAAAATGAAAATGTTTACCAGTGAGTTGAGTTGAGTTGAGCTGCCGGAGAAAGTGGTGACCGACATATATAATTGGGGATTATATATTGAATCAAATGCAATAATATATAAATGAACGAATCCACATGTCGATCTTTAGCTTCAACAGCCCGAGTGTCTAATTTATCTATTCTAGGTTGTAAACAAAAATCATTTAGTTAAATACTGAATTAAAATTTATATCTACAAATTTTGTTTTACGTAATTAACCATTATTCCTCATCTTTTACATGATTATCATGAGAAATCCTTTTTTATAAACAAAACCAGTAAAAAAATTAAATAAAAAACTAAGATCGATAATTTTTTTGGAATTAGCAACAAGCTGCCTAGGTCGTTCTTGTTTTTTTAGGGATAGGTTATTAAAACACTCCCTACTAAGACGGCGAGTAGTTGCCCCCCGTTGGACCAACCCCATCAACCGGTGGAAGCTTGTTTTGGCAAAAAATCGACGCCCGTTGATTCAACGACGGGCGTTAAAGTTTGTTTGTTTACTTTTTTATTTAATTTTATTCTTTAAAATGTAATTTTATTTACTTTTATTTACTTTTATTCCGTTAACAATGAGTATGGAAAATAAAAAATATTCCGTTAACAAAAAAAACATTCCATTAAAAAAAAACATACATTAAAAAAAAACATACAATTTATTAAAATTAAAAAAACAAAACACAAAAACAAACAACCTAAAAATTAAAAATATTTGTTCCAACATGGTGCTTCGCGATTGTCCAGCTGGCGAGGTGCTTGAACTCGACCCCGCCGTGTCTCTCCTTCCACAGCTTCTTCGCGTCCTCCAGCTGGTCATCCTCGTCATTCAGCTCGTTGGCAGACTCACGATAACAATGTTCAAACTCGAACATGTCCGCCCGGAGCGCATGCCACTTGGAGGTGATCATGTCCATGTTCCGGTACTCGTTCTCTCTACCAAGCGAGAGGTGAAAATCGCGCTTCACCCTAGGCCAAAAGTCTTTTTTGGTATCATTAGTCTCCGCCCGAATGTCGGAGACATTCAATTAAGAAATGACCAATGCCATTTCTTCGGTTTCTTCCCATGCAGAACGAGAATCGCCAGCCATTTTTTTTGGTGATTGTGGTCGTTGACGGCAAGGTGGACTTTAGGGTTAAAGTTTGTGAGGTTAAAAGGTAAAAGTGTGGTATTTATAACCTATCGTTAACGTTAAACGTTAGGTCAAAGGTAAACTTTAACGCCAAAATAGGTAAACGTTAACGTAGAAAGTGTAAAAAAATTGAATGTTAACATTCAATTTTGACGCGTTAACAGTGGTAAAAATTCAATGTTAACAGTCAATCCTTATCTTTAACGCCAGGATTTTTAATTTTTTTTTTTTTTATGTTTAAGTAATTTAAATCTAATTTTTAATCTTTAACGATGTAATTTGTATTTTTAAAGTGTCAAAAAAAAAAAAAAAAAAAAAAAAAATCAAGAAAAAAAAAAAGGAAGATGTTAAATAAATAAATAAAAAGTAATCATCACACTCATAGCTTCGACGCCCCAACCCACTACTTTCATTTTGTAAACAACTTTCATTATGATACAATGGACACTTGTCGCAATTTGCCCCCACCCACACCCACACCCACACCACTACTCTTGGTCTAATAATACAAAGGAAACCTTCAAGGGAGGGTGTACTTTTGTAATTTTTTTTTTTTTTTTTTTTTTTTTTTTTTTTTTTTTTTTTTTTTGTCTTATATTGTCATTATATATTATATATATATATATATAATAAATATATATATATATATAATAATTATATTTATTTATATTATATATATATATATTTTTTTTGGAAGTATTATTTGTTTTTTTAATGTTTTTTGTATGTTATTTGTTATGTTTTATTATATGTATTCGTCTAATGTGTTTCTATTTAATTAAACAACAACAACAATAACACGTTAAACATTAACACATTAAACAACTACAAAAACAACTGTTATTATTCATTTAAACAACAACATTAACACGTTATTTAAAACAACAACACCTACTACACATGAAGATTATTTATCTCATCTAAAAGCTCATGGAGCATTGCACCCGACTGACATGCGTGATCCTCAGGATTCCTTGTCAATTCCAGTGATGCCTCCAGCGTCTTTATTCTTGTCATCAACATCTTGTTTTGAGACAACAACATCTTGTTTCTTGTTTCATGCTTGTCAATCTTATTATCTTTAGCTACGCAGTTTGAGCACTGCGTTGAAGAAGAGGCTGGACTAAAGTGCTTGTTTTGAAAAGCATCCTTCCACATAAAGTATCCACACCCATAATCTTCTGTTTTTGGCTGTTACATGTTAAGAAAATTATAAGAAATGTATTCTTAACAAACAAATTATTTACATAACTAAGCAAACGTATGATTATTTACCACTGAAAAAGGACATGCATAATACGGTTGACCATAAGTAGCGTCTTTACGGGATGTCCTTTCTATAATCAATCCTCTCCGACCGCGACACAAGAAAGGATTTTTTCGTTCCACCTGACCAAAGAATTTGTATAATAATTTACAACATAAATCAGTAACGTTATTATTAATTTAAATAATACAAACAGTTATTTACAACATAGATCAGTAATCGTTCACTATGTTTTGTCAGTATAATTATTTACAAAATAAATCAGTAATCATTTACAATGTTTTGTCTGTATAATTATTTACAACATAAATCAGTAATCATTTACTATGTTTTTCTTCGTCTATTCTCAGTATACATGTGTTGTCGATCGGAATATAAAGTTGTCCATTCGGATGCATTGCCAGCTCTGTACATCCCCCATTGTGGGTGAGTATCCGGAAGTGGTGAATTTTCGTCTAGCGTCACATAAATGAAGTGAGCACAGGCGTCATCCCCCACACGGGCAATCACAAGGGTATACACAATACATTATAAACTTAAAACAAACAAATAAACCCACTCCTTTTCCCACTCATCACGTGGAAACAGTAGATCTTGTTAATACAAATATCGTCCCAAAAACGTTATTTATATTTTACGATCTTTGCTTAGTTTTGTTAATGACAATTACAAAGTATATCTTTAAGTAAATTATAAATACTAGCTAAAGTCTCTTTAGAACACATTTTACATTTCACAAGTTTACTTGGAAATACATTTCATACATATACATGATTATTTCCTTAAAAGGAAACTTTATTTCTTAAATGACACAATGACATCATGGCATGCATCATACATGTAATCTTGGTAAGATCTTGTAATATCTTGGATAGATCTTCAAGTAAGATAGTTGACATTGGATGATCTTGATATGACAACTCAAAGATATGGAGAGATTGGAGAGATTTGGAAAATCTCTTAGCTGTCTTACCTCTGGCATGTCCACGGATCCCTTCGATATAAATGACGGATCCCTTTTAAGGGATCCGCCGGATCCGTCGAGTGTGTATCAGCTTGCCTATAAATAGCAAGCTGATCACTTGGCCTTCTCATCACTCATATAGCTAAAGTACATACTCATTCATATTACTAACATCATTCATTCATATCATTTGATCTATCTTTTGTAGCAAAGAAGATTAAGCATCAAGGTTCAACACAGAAGTGTAAACCTTTAGTATAGTTACTGTGTGATCTTTGTGTATTTCACACATCATTATTTGTATCATTTATCTCAGTGAGTGTGGTTAGTGTTTTAGTCCTCAAAACACAAAGAGTGTAGGGAGTGGTTGTACCCTTGTGAAAGAACTCGACATTTAGCTTAGTGTCGGTAATTGTATAGGCGACGTTGGGTTAGTTCTGCCCTGAAGTAGAACTCGGTGTTTAGCTTAGTACCGGAAAAGGAAGTAAGCAACGTGTAAAGGTTTTCTCCACCTAGAAGAGAGTTTGTTTCTTAGTGAAGGATAACTCTTGAGTTAGAGGCTCGAGGAGTGGAGTAGGGCAAGGAAGAGAGTCCTTGTAGCCGAACCACTATAAACATCCGTGTTGTGTGGTTTGATCTTTCCTCTCTTTACGTTTCATATATATTGTGTGAATACTTGTCTGAGCTTGTTTCCTTTGAATTAACATAAAGTAACAAAGCGAATTAATTTTAATCGGTAAAACTATTTAACCCCCCCCCCCCCCTTCTAGTTTTCCACAATTGGCATCAAGAGCTACGTTACTTAAGACTTTTAAAATATATTGTATTTTAAAACTTAAAACGATCCATGGATTTTGAAAACTTTAAAGAAGGACAATCTATGCAAAGACCACCTCTATTTGAACCAAATTGCTTTATATATTGGAAGAATCGCTTTGAGACATATGTAAAGTCAAAGGACATAGATCTGTGGTATATTATTGTTGAGGGTGATTACAAGCCCATTAGTAATGATATTTCGGGTGGTCGGGATGTAGGAGCTTCTCTTACTCGTCACAGTGATGAGCAAAAGAAGTTGATTGCCAAAAATAATGAAGCCAAAATGATGCTTTACAATGCCTTACCTAAGAAAGAATATGAAAGAGTTTTTATGTGCAAAATGGCTAAAGATATTTGGCAATCTCTTATTATCACTCATCAAGGGAACTCACAAGTCAAAGATAACAAAATTGATCTTCTTGTTCAACAATATGAACAATTTGTTATCTCTGAAGATGAGACCATTGATGGTGCTTTTGCTAAGTTTAATACTATCACTACATCTCTTAAAGCACTTGACGAATCTTTTTCTAGTAAGAACTTTGTCAGGAAATTTCTTAGAGCACTTCATCCTAAGTGGAGAGCAAAGGTGACGGCTATTGAAGAATCCAAGGATCTCTCAAGCATGACACTTGATGAGCTCATAGGAAATCTCAAAGTTCACGAAATGGTGATGGAAAAGGATTCAGAAATAGTTAAAGGGAAGAAGGAGAAAATAAAGTCCATTTCCTTGAAAGCTAGAGTTGAGTCAAGTGATGATGAAGAGTCTTGTTCAAGTAGCGAAGACGAAGAATATGCCATGGCTGTAAGAGATTTCAAGAAGTTCTTCAGAAGACGAGGAAAGTTCGTAAAACCACCTCGTGAAGAAAAGAAATCTTTACGAAAAGACCGTGATGATAAAAAGGGCAAGTTAGATAGGAAGTGCTATAGATGTGGAGATTCTGGTCACTTTATAGGTGAATGTCCAAAGCCTCCAAAGAACAAGTCTCAAAAAGCATTCGTTAGTGGAGCTTGGAGTGATAGTGAAGGAGATGATGATGAGCCTAAAAACAACGAAGTTGCACTTATGGCTCATGACACAGAAGAGGTACATTCTGACTCATACTCCTCTATAGATGATGAAACCTTAGAAATAGAATATAACAAGCTGTGTGATATCACATTAAAAATCATCAACAAAAACAAATTCTTGAAAACTAAAACAACACTTTTAGAAAAAGAAGTGTAT
This sequence comes from Artemisia tridentata subsp. tridentata, assembly GCA_021014915.2. Lineage (NCBI taxonomy): Eukaryota > Viridiplantae > Streptophyta > Magnoliopsida > Asterales > Asteraceae > Artemisia > Artemisia tridentata. Next base: position 160,832,798 of record CP139501.1, on the reverse strand, counting down.
TGGCTTAAAGAAAAAAAGATACGAATGGAAAAAGGGAAAAATAGTAAAGATACATGTGTCTCTTGTCAAGAACTAAAATTAGAATTAGATGCACTAAAAACTTCACAGGAAGATCTCATTAAGCAAAACTCTAAGTTTAAAAGGTTTGATAAAAACATAAGTTGTGCAGATGAGATAATGAAGATGCAAAAACTTCCTCATGATAAAACCGGATTAGGTTTTATGAAACTAGGAACCTTAAGTGACTTTAAGAAACAAACTGTGAATGAAAAAGAAACTGTTTCAACTAAGACAGAGGCTCACGGATCTGACGGATCCAATATTTTGGATCCGCCAGTTGTACCCAAGGGATCCACGAGTACAGAAGTTGAACAGAAGGTTCAGAAAACAGACCGTACTAAATTTGTTAAGGTCACTAGAAAACCTAGCACTAGTAAAACTAATAACAAGCTAAAACCAGCTGTGTTTATAGGGAGAGGTCAAGCTAGGAATGAGTATAGAGTTAAAACAACACAACAGAGACCTCAAACTAGTTTTCCCAAACACCCCTTTCCTAAGAGTAATGTTAATTCACAACATCATTATCAAAATAATTGGAACCAAAATATGCCTAGAAACTTTCAAGGTCCCAATTACATGCCATATAACTATTATCCTCCATTTGCTTACATGAACCATGATAATGTTATGTTTAACACAAACGGACCCATGAGATATTGGGGACCAAACGCTTGAGTCTTTATTGAACTTAAGTGTGCTTAAAAGTTGAACTTGAACCTGATGAGTGGATCAAAGATAGTGGGTGTTCAAGACACATGACGGGAAACAAAAGCCTTTTCTCCACTTACCAAATGTACGACGGAGGTAATGTCACATTTGGTAGCAAGCTTAAAAGTAAAATCATCGAAAAAGGTACAATTTCTCATGACTCTCTCTCTATTGATGATGTTGCTCATGTTGATAATTTAGGTTTTAACTTACTTAGTATAAGTCAATTGTGCCGTAAAAAGTATAACGTCCTTTTCAGTGAAAATGGTAGTAAAATACTTAAAGATGGCATAACAGTAGGAAAATGTGTCTTAAAGAATAACGTTTATGTTATGAAATTAGATAAAACACCGAAAGACAAGCTTTGTCTTACTTCTCTGGACGAAAACTCAACCTTATGGCATCGACGCTTAGGTCACGCCAATATGAGGTTAATTCAATCCTTATCATCCAAAGAACTCGTTAGGAACCTACCTAAGTTAAGATATGACCAACACTTTTGTGATGCTTGCAAAATTGGGAAACAAGTGCATAATAGCCATAAGGCTAAAAACATGGTATCCACATCTAGATGTCTAGAATTATTACATATGGATTTGTTTGGCCCGTCGGCTATACAAAGTTATGGAGGTAATTTTTACACATTAGTAATAGTAGATGATTACTCTAGGTATACATGGACTAAATTTTTGAAAATCAAAAATGAGGCCTTTGATAAATTCGAAATTCTAAGCAAGAAAATTCAAAATCAACTAGGATATAACATAGTATCTATTAGAACTGACCATGGTCGAGAATTTGACAATGAAATCCAATTCGGAACATTCTGTGATAAAAATGGAATAACTCATAATTTCTCGGCTCCTCGAACTCCACAATCTAATGGTGTAGTAGAACGGAAAAATAGGACAATTCAAGAAATGAGTAGAACTATGTTAAATGAACAAAACATACCTCAAAAGTTTTGGTGTCACGCAGTAGATACTTCCACATATATCCTAAATAGAGTTTTAATTAGACCATTTTTAAATAAAACTCCTTATGAACTTTATCGAGGTAAAAAGCCTACTTTAGGATATTTTAGAGTGTTTGGAAGCAAGTGCTTTATTTTAAACACTAAGGATTATCTCACCAAATTCGACCCAAAGTCGTATGAAGGTGTATTTCTAGGATATTCACAAACTAGTAAAGCATACATAGTTTTGAACAAGGAAACCTCAAGAGTCGAGGAATCATTGAACGTAACATTCGATGAATGTCCACCTCCCTCTAAGACATCACCTTTGGTAGATGATGACTTAGTTGAAAACCAAATGGTTGATAATCAGGAAAATGTTGAAAATGATAAAGAAGATGAACCAATAAAAAGAGATTTAGTCAACATCAAAGAAGACAAAAGTCATCCATTAGAAAACGTCATAGGAAAACTCAATGAAAGAACATTAAGATCTAAAGCTCAAAATGAAAGTAATTTCTTTTGTTTTGTTTCAACAATAGAACCTAAAAATATGAATGAAGCAATAAAAGATGAATCTTGGGTCATTGCGATGCAAGAAGAATTAAATCAATTTATTAGGAATGACGTTTGGACATTAGTTCCTCAACCTAAAAATCAAACCATTATTGGTACCAAATGGGTTTTTAGAAATAAAATGGATGAAAATGGCATAGTATCTAGAAACAAAGCTAGACTAGTAGCACAAGGCTACAATCAACAAGAAGGAATAGATTACGATGAAACATTTGCACCCGTAGCTAGACTTGAGTCTATTAGAATACTACTTGCATATGCATGTGCACATGATTTTAAATTATTTCAAATGGATGTCAAAAGTGCATTTTTAAATGGCTTTATAAATGAAGAGGTATATGTAGCACAACCTCCCGGCTTTGCAGATTTTGAAAAACCAAATCATGTTTACAAATTAAAGAAAGCTTTATACGGACTTAAGCAAGCACCAAAAGCTTGGTATGATCGACTTTAGACCTTCTTAGTTGACCATAAGTACTCCATGGGCCTAGTAGATAACACTCTCTTCACCAAGAAAAAGGGATCACATATTATCATCGTCCAGATATATGTGGATGACATTATATTTGGTTCAACTTGTCAAGAGTTATGTGATGATTTCTCAAAAATCATGCATGATGAGTTTGAAATGAGTATGATGGGGGAACTTAACTTTTTCTTAGGTCTCCAGATAAAAAAATTAGAAGATGGGATATTCTTCAACCAATCAAAGTATATCAAAGATATGCTTAAGAAGTTTGGTCTTGAAGACTCAAAACCAACAAAAACACCTATTGATGAGGCGAAAAGTGTACCGCTTTTAGGGGGTCATTTAAGCCCTAAATCGTATTTATTTGATCAAATACTACCCTAAATCGTTCCTTTTGTCATTTTAGGTACTTTGGAGAAGAAATCTGGAAAAGGAAGCATTTTGGACTTTTTTGGAGCATAAAAGTGAAGAATTCGACAAAATGCCAAAGCTGCTGGAAAAGTACACGTGACGGCGTCAAGGATTGCTCCTGACGGCGTCACGGCTTGGCAAAAGAGGTGGATATGACAAATACACGTAACGCGCCAGAAAGTTTTACAAAAAAAGTCTGACAGCGTCACCCTTTAAGGTGATCAAGGCCGTCTCGTGCTAAGACAAAGAGAGATGGCCATCAGGATTAAAGAGTGACGGCGTCACCCTTAACCTTGACGCGTCAACCCTGACGCCAGAGAGGATTTTGGAGGATTAAAAAGGGACGGCGTCAAGAAGGCCATCAAGAAACCCTAACCGCGGCGAGGTGACGGCGTCACGCTCTATAACGTGACGCCGTCAGATCTGTTTCCCTATATATAGTTTTGTAATTTTTAGTCATTAGTGTGCAACTTTGTGAGGAGAAACCCTAAGAAGATTTTTCTGCCATTTTTAAGGGTTTTATACCCTTGGATCTCCCATGTTCAATTGAAGATAAGTAATCAATTAATCATTCAATATGTCTATGTGTTGTTTGATTATATCTTGTTCTTGTCTTTTATTTAACATGCTAGGCTAGATTTATCTTGTGTTTGCTTAGATCTAATGAAACCTAACTATTGATTATTGGTTGTTGGTGTGTTATTAATTGTACTAGATGATTGTTTATCGATGTTAGGCTTAAGAAAACTGGCTAACCTCCTATACGGTAACTTGCTTGAACGTCTTAAGAAACATGAACCAATGCGTACTAAGGTTATTATGGTTGTATTTAATGCATGAGCGAATTCTAGTGATCCCATGTTAGGAGCTTCTTAGCCGGCTCGACATAGGAGTGAAGTAGGAGCTTGTAGAGTTGGGGAAGTACGTACGCCACCCCACGATTGGTATTAAGGAATACACCCGTCATCCACGCAATTAATACACACTAATCAACCGGTAAAAGATAGTTAGGGAGTAAGGAAATCTAAGTAAACACATTTCTCTCCATATAAGTTCCACAACCTTTTCATTTTCAGTTATTTTATTTTATTTGCAATTTTAGTTATTTGGGTTAGTTGACTAGCAACTAATTCCGCCCACTCCTTCAAACCCGAGATTTTACTTGCTTTTATAAAAATATATAAAAATACAAAAAGAATCTTCTCTCACCCTTAGACCTATTAGAGTAGTTTTTCAATCCTAACGACACTATTCCCCTAGAGAACGATCAATCCCCCGGTACTTGCCACTACACTATACTACATCGGTCAGGTACACTGCCTGGTGGGGATTGCAAGCCTCTTGAGATCCCTCGAGAGGTAAAACCTGTTGTAAGGTCGCAAAACCACGCATCAAGTTTTTGGCGCCGCTGCCGGGGAATAGTTATTGTTTAGGTTGAATTTTTATTTTATTTAGGTCTACTCACTAGATTCCTTTCTAGTGAGATTTTTATTTTATTTTTCTAGGTTTTCTTTAGTCTATCTTTTTTTTTTCTTCGTTTCTTTGTTCGTAACCATTACCATCCGACATCATGGAAGGTGGTAATATCCTCGATCCCAACAACCCACCACCACAACAACACCCACCTCCTAGAGCCCGTACCTTAGGAGACTACTCTCGTCCTAGTCACCATGGCTATCGAAACACCATTGAGCTCACTCAAGGAGCCAATGTCACTCCCTTGCGATCCGACACCATCCGGTTGGTGCAAAGCGGATGAGCATTCCATGGACTTCGTTCCGAAGATCCTAATCAACATCTCAAGGACTTTCTCAAAATCGTTGATTCCATAGACCTTGATGTTGCCACTCGAGAGACGACCCGACTGCGTCTCTTTCAATTCTCTCTGCGGGACCAAGCTAGTCAATGGCTAGAGCGTCTACCCGCAGGATCCATCACCTCTTGGGATGATCTCACCACTCGTTTCCTCGCTCAGTTTTTTCCACCAGGAAGAACTACCAAGCTAAGGAATGATATCTTGATGTTCCAACAACGTCAAGGCGAAACCCTCTACGAGGCATGGACTCGATTCAAGAACTTACTCCAAAAAGTCCCTTACCATGGCATAGAACTTTGGCTCCAAGTCCAAATCTTCTATGACCACATCAATCTCTCCACGAGGCAAACCATTGACCAATCGGCCGGTGGTAAGCTACGTGATCTAAGTGCGGAACAATCATGGGCTCTCTTGGAAGATCTTGCTCTTTATGACAACGAAAGTTGGAATGATCCCCGTGATTTGAATAAAACGGTCAAGGCAATATCTTTGCCTTCGAACAATTCAAGCACTTCCGACCGTAGGATCATAGAACTTGAAGACCAAGTCAAGTTTCTTATGAAATCCTACGAGGCTCCTAAACCTTCAAGCTAAGTGAACAAAATCACTTCTTCGTGTGAATTATGTAGTGGTCCCCACGACACTCGTAATTGCATGGAACTCCCCGAACAAGCTTTTGCGGACTATGCATCCTCGCGTACCGACGGAGCGGGAGACAAGTGGTACACTTTTAAACCCGAGCCAAACCCCTACGGTGATTCATACAACCCCTCATGGAAAAAATCACCCAAACCTTAGGTGGAAACAAAACCAAAACGCACAACAAACCAATTCCTCCAACCCACCTAATCGTTTCCAATCAAGCGGTTCCAACTCGAACCGTACTTTCAACAACAATCCTTCCAGCAATGGTAGTACCAATAACTTTGAAGGATTGATGTCCCAATTTATGGCATCTCAAGAAGCTCGTTTGGCCAAGTTTGAAGCCGAGTTCAAACAAAAACAAAGCGAGATGACCAATAAGATTGACACTTTGTTGAAAGCCCTCAATGACCGAGAAATGGGAGCACTCCTTAGCAACACAGTCAAGAACCCGAAACTAAACGACAACGCCATTTCATCGGTTACGTCTCCTAGTTCTTGTCTACAATATTATTCGGTCAATTCCATGAGCACGTGTTTCAAACAAACCCAAGTCATCCAAAAGGACCAACAAGTTAAGATATCTAACACTAAATTGGTCAATAACATAGTTGAAACACCTCCCACTCAAAACCTTGACGAAGAATTCAAGGAGCTCCACCTTGAAAGTCCGGTTATTGATGTGTTGGATGAGAAGAAGCTCAAGTTAGGCGAAAAAGGGACCGCCTTTGTTCAAAACAAGCTACCTAAGAAATTAGATGATCCGGGCCTATTTGTTCTACCTTGTAAGATCGGTAATTCGGAGGCTTATGACACATTAGCCGATCTTGGATCAAGCCTTAACCTACTTCCGTTACCTCATCTACACCTCTCTAAAACTAGGAAAACTTGAAGAAACCGAGGTGATAATAGGCTTAGCGGATGGAAGTGTTGCTTACCCAATTGGAGTAGTCAAAGACGTGTTAGTACACATAGGAAAACTAACCATTTTAGCCGATTTCCACGTCCTTGATATGGTTAGCGACCCTACATGCCCCTTGTTGATAGGTAGAGGATTTTTGGCGACCGCTAGTGCTATGATTGATTGTAAGGAATCTAAGATAGCGGTAGGAGAATGTGATACTTGGTCAGTCTATGATGTGAAGAAACATGCCTATGATACTAGTGAGGAACCAACACCCCATTGGTTAGAATTAAACAGGAGACCATCTAGATATGGACCCTGGATCGATGGAGACTTCATAGGACCCCAACGCCCATTTTACCTAGAAGAGGACTTTGTGAACCGAACACATACGGTAGAGAAACTCTTGGCTAGGGACACCGAATTGGATCCATTTGAAGACCCTCTAGTTTTTAGGAAGATGATTGATTTCCTAGGAGTTTTGCCAATTAACCTAGGGATGAATAAGTGGACTTGTGAGGATGATGATCATAAGTGGGATTGGGACAAACCACCCAAAGATGGAGATGGGTCATGGCATATTAAGATGACATTGTATGACCCGGATGGAGAGAGGTTTGAAAAGATATATCGTACTATGCGGACCAATAGAAAACTTCAATCCAAGCTTAACCCTAAAGATGTCCTCGATGACGATCTCGCTTACATAGGTTAAAAGGACTTTGAGTCTAGCTACAAGACTCGTTAATAAAGAAAAGCGCTTCTTGGGAGGCAACCCAAGCTTTATTTGCTTTGTGTGTTTATTTATTTGTTTGTTTGATTTTATTTGTTTCCGTATGTATGTTTAATTTTTATTATTATTGATTCATGTTCGAAACTAAATTGTGAAAATGCTTTATCTTGTTTTTAACTTCGTCTTAACTACATATAAAGGTATTTTGCAAAAGATAAGTGTAAGGGAAATTCAAATCGGTTTATTAGAACAAATGAACATGAATCATAACAATATTAAATTAGCATACATATTAGTAATTGTTTGAGTCAAATGCTTGTATCGAGTCATAATGATATTTTGTAGGAATTCCAGGAAGTAAGGTATAGGTTTTTCCAGAAATTGTCCGGAAACTTAACATGAGAATTCTGTCAGATCATTTCTGACGGCGTCAGGTTTTAATTTTCTGAAATTTTTGAAAGTTTTGTTTTTCTACCGGAATCATAAAAAGTTTTTATTAAATCTCTAACTTATAAACTCCAGGAATCTGCAAAATAATCATTCCACAAGCATTATATCCTTATACAGATTTATCCCGCCGATGTTATGCATGTTTTCTCGTTTGTTTTCTCAGGATTAACAGGTTATTTTGGACAAGGAAATGTATGTGGAATCAAGCTTTTGGCGTTGCTTTAATCTTGAAGCTTCAACATTACCTTGGAAGAAGATCTAACCATGTTACCCCTTTATCCACCGAGCGAATCAGGGGAGTATTTGATTTCATTCTTTTACCTTATTTACTTTTACATCTTTTTATTTGAACATTGGGGACAATGTTCATCTTAAGTGTAAGGGGGGGTAAAAGTACGATACCTTAGAGAATACAATTGCACTTGATTTTTGTTTGTTTAATGGTAGATGTGTAATAAAACTGAGAAATACCTGTTAAGGCAATTTTAGTGCCAAATTTAAAATTTTTTACAACATATAGGAGTGAAACTTTGGTCTTAATGAGCGTCTCATGGATAGAAATTATATGACTAGCACAAAACCGTACCACTAAAAAATTTTCCACCCCCAAATATGTGAGGTTCGCCCCTAGAATTGGTAGGAAAAGCATTTATGCTATGATGTGTGTACCGGTAGCACTTAGATTCTAGAACTTGCGTTAGGACCATTCCGAGGCCACAAGTGAGACTACATTCGTGTAGTTAGATTTACTACATGATAAGAGGCATTAGGATTAACCCATTGTTTTACACCTGTGTTTTTGTTATAATTACATTGGCTACATTGGTCAAGTAATTCTCCCACACCCTTTGCGTTGTACTCATTTTTAGTACACGATACCCCTAGTACACCCCTCAGAGCCTATCTTTCGTTTCTAACTTTAAGCATTTTACTTAAAGTAAGAATTTGTTTACACCCCACTTAAATGTACACCCAAATTGCCTTAGCCTACCTTGTATGCACTCATTTTTAGTGCATTATTGTGACAACATTTGTTTAAACCCCAAGTTAATTATCTAATTGATTACATGGTTGCTAAGTCGAGTCATATCCTTGTACATATTGTTTTGGGACGATTGGGACTCATGGGTAAAGTACTAGTGTAATGGAGTAATGGGGAAGAACAACATTATTACCCCCATATGTACTAAATATTTTAAATGTACTCAAAGTGTTTCGATTATCTTAATTCGAGTCATTAGAATAGTTAATTGTAAAGTATGTAAAAGTTCAAGTGTAAGGGGAGAACCGAGGCCCCTACGATGTATTATTTTGGATGGTAGGGCAAGAGTGTATGGAAAAAAAAATCAAGAAAAATACAAAAAAAAATGAGAAAAAGAAAAGTAGAAAAAACATACGGACTACTATCCCGTTTCATTTCATGTTTATTTTATCTTTTTGTTATTTTCTTTCATTAGCTTAAGTCGAGTCTAGTCTTGGCTTAGCAACGCCATATTGTACATGTAATTAATCAAGATCTTTAACTCGCCACCAGTAAAATATCCTTTATCCAACAAAACCGTGTTTATCATATCCTTACACCTAACGTTATAACCCATTTAAAAGCCCTCTTTGATAGTTTATCTTAGGTGCTTACGCCTAGTGGAGGAAGTTTTTGATCCTTTCCCAAGCCTATGGTAATCTATTTGCTATGACAGGTAGTGAGAGATATTATCCATTTTCATTTATTAGATATACTTTTATGACACCTGAGAGATGTGAGTATCTAAACACTACTTGTGAGGTGCTAGTTTGTAATCTCCGTGCTTATTATGATTAAAGTGGAACGACTATTTGTTGTAATTACTTTTATATTAGCGTTAAATGACCCCTAACTTGTATTTTGATTAGAATAAAAGCGCATTTGCTTGAGGACAAGCAAATCTCAAGTGTAAGGGTATTTGATGAGGCGAAAAGTGTACCGCTTTTAGGGGTCATTTAAGCCCTAAATCGTATTTATTTGATCAAATATTGCCCTAAATCGTTCCTTTTGTCATTTTAGGTACTTTGGAGAAGAAATCTGGAAAAGGAAGCATTTTGGACGTTTTTGGAGCATAAAAGTGAAGAATTCGACAAAATGCCAAAGCTGCTGGAAAAGTACACGTGACAGCGTCAAGGATTGCTCCTGACGGCGTCACGGCTTGGCAAAAGAGGTGGATATGACAAATACACGTGACGCGCCAGAAAGTTTTACAAAGAAAGTCTGACAGCGTCACCCTTTAAGGTGATCAAGGCCGTCTCGTGCTAAGACAAAGAGAGATGGCCATCAGGATTAAAGAGTGACGGCGTCACCCTTAACCTTGACGGCGTCAACCCTTGACGCGCCAGAGAGGATTTTGGAGGATTAAAAAGGGACGGCGTCAAGAAGGCCATCAAGAAACCCTAACCGCGGCGAGGTGACGGCGTCACACTCTATAACGTGACGCCGTCAGATCTGTTTCCCTATATATAGTTTTGCAATTTTTAGTCATTAGTGTGCAACTTTGTGAGGAGAAACCCTAAGACGATTTTTCTGCCATTTTTAAGGGTTTTATACCCTTGGATCTCCCATGTTCAATTGAAGATAAGTAATCAATTAATCATTCAATATGTCTATGTGTTGTTTGATTATATCTTGTTCTTGTCTTTTATTTAACATGCTAGGCTAGATTTATCTTGTGTTTGCTTAGATCTAGTGAAACCTAACTATTGATTATTGGTTGTTGGTGTATTATTAATTGTACTAGATGATTGTTTATCGATGTTAGGCTTAAGAAAACTGGCTAACCTCCTATACGGTAACTTGCTTGAACGTCTTAAGAAACATGAACCAATGCGTACTAAGGTTATTATGGTTGTATTTAATGCATGAGCGAATTCTAGTGATCCCATGTTAGGAGCTTCTTAGCCGGCTCGACATAGGAGTGAAGTAGGAGCTTGTAGAGTTGGGGAAGTACGTACGCCACCCCACGATTGATATTAAGGAATTCACCCGTCATCCACGCAATTAATACACACTAATCAACCGGTAAAAGATAGTTAGGGAGTAAGGAAATCTAAGTAAACACATTTCTCTCCATATAAGTTCCACAACCTTTTCATTTTCAGTTATTTTATTTTATTTGCAATTGTAGTTATTTGGGTTAGTTGACTAGCAACTAATTCCGCCCACTCCTTCAAACCCGAGATTTTACTTGCTTTTATAAAAATATATAAAAATACAAAAAGAATCTTCTCTCACCCTTAGACCTATTAGAGTAGTTTTTCAATCCTAACAACACTATTCCCCTAGAGAACGATCAATCCCCCGGTACTTGCCACTACACTATACTACATCGGTCAGGTACACTGCCTGGTGGGGATTGCAAGCCTCTTGAGATCCCTCGAGAGGTAAAACCTGTTGTAAGGTCGCAAAACCACGGATCACCTATGTCCTCCGAAACCAAACTCACAACGGATGAAGAAAATGAATCCGTAGATAACACTAAATATAGGGGAATGATTGGTAGTTTACTCTATCTTACGGCTAGTAGGCCGGACATTATGTTTAGTGTTTGTCTATGTGCACGTTTTCAAGAAGATCCCAAAATATCTCATCTTGAAGCCGTTAAACGGATATTTAGGTACATCAAAGGCACTTCACATGTAGGATTATGGTATCCCAAAGGAACGGGTGTAGAAACCATAGTGTATGCCGACTCAGACCATGTCGGTGACTATGTTGATAGGAAAAGTACTAGTGGTATTTGTACTTTTGTAGGATATTGTCTCACCTCATGGTTCGCTAAGAAACAAACAGCCCTCGCAATCTCAACAACAGAGGCAGAGTATGTGTCTGCAGGAAAGGCGTGTCAACAAGCACTGTGGATGAAACAAGCTCTAGTAGACTATGGAATCGAACTCAACGACATCCCCATTCTTTGCAACAACAAAGGAGCTATCGACCTCAGCAAAAATACGGTACAACACGCTAGAACCAAACACATTGAAATACGTCATCATTTCCTACGTGACAATGTTCAGAAGGGAAATATCTCAATTGAGAAAGTTTCCTCAGAGGACAACATTGCCGACATTCTCACAAAACCTCTCAAAAGAGAACCCTTCAACTACCTCAGACTTGGATTAGGATTAATGGAACTTAGTGATTAGAATAGATAATAGCATAAACCTTAGTTTAACCTAACTCGACACTAAACCAAAAACTGTGTTTTGATCCCGCGGATCCAAACGATAACAAAGGCGGATCCTTTGTTAGGGATCCGCCGGATCCGTCACATGCACAGGTTGATATATTATAAAATATATAACACCATGTACTATTCATCAGTCTCCTAAAACTTATCACCTACTGAATACGTCCCATACTTCACAAAATTCACAAATTAAGCCATTGTTCTCAACCAAATTCTGCTCCAAACATCACTGTAAGTATCCTTATCATGTTTATACTCCTGATCTGCGTCTAGGATTTCTATTTCATGCACAAAACCAAACCTTGGGGTTATGCATAATTCTTGAAAAATCATGAAGCATACTTTCTAAATTGCATAACAAATCATGTTTTTCATAGTTAGGAATTGCATCTGATAGTACATTGTCATCATTCATCAAAAACCCCATGAGAAATTTTTGCTAAAATATTCTCACGACTAGGAAAAACGGTTTTTGGACATTGTTCATACAAATACAAAAATGTTAGGTTTTAAGCATCACTTGCATCATGTCTCTTGAATGCTAAAGGGAATACATAACTAATATGTATTTTCGGGTACATTCAAATGTAGCTACATTGAAATAGGAGCGTTTGGATTATCTCTTGTTTTACTATAAAACTTGCATAAACATATTTTTCATGCATCAAAATGAGTCGAGATAATCGCACCTCCACATTGTCCCCATATAGGCACACACTAGACATATATATTTCTTTTTGATAATTTCAACTAAACTATATACATATTTTTCATGTCTAGGATAATCATGCCTCCCGTCACCAACTATGATCACAAACACACCGTCAACTACCTACCTAAACACCATAAAACAAAAGGACTTAGTGACCAACAGGTTGAAACTTTCAAAGCCTTAGAAAAACACTACGTACATGAGGGTAGGTTTGTAGAGTCCTCATTCTATGAAGGAACAAATCTTAGGGAATAACTAGCGGCCATTCACTTTGACTCCCTCCTAGATATCGATGAACCAATCATTCCACGATTCATTTTAGAATTCTATGCTAGCGTCATTCTAGAGTCAAATGATCATGGTTACATTAACATTCGCTTCAGTGTCAATGGAACATAATACAACATCCCCTTAAATCAATTCGGTGAGGTCCTAGGAGTTCCAAGTTATGGAACAAGTGTCTATACCGATAAATGGTCATTAACTATTATTGAGTCAAATCTTGAACGAACGGCACCATATGCCACTCCTTTAGCCTCAAAAGAAGTCATTCGTGATCATCTCTTCATTCCTAGAAACAACCCCACTAGGATGTATCGAGGTAAAGAAGTAGCTAGAGATCCGTTTGCTATAGAGCAAAATGAGATTAAGCCCGAGTTTAGGAAATTGGAAGAAGGCTTAAGGGCAAATGTCATGTGTACGGTAGGAAACCGTGATCACATCAATGCTTGTCTTTGCCACATGATGTACAATGTGTCAACTCGTCAGCCCTTCAATCTTGCTTACTATATCGCCAAGAGAATGGCCGATATTCCGGTTCAAGGAAAAATGGCATTACCCTATGGAATGCTTTTAACCCGTCTTTATCAAGCATTTGCACCCATTCCTAGAAATGCCTTAGGATTTGTTCCGGATTATGATGAGATCCAAAGCACCTTTGCTCCCTTAAGCGACCATCGGGTAGCGCTTGATAAAGGCAAACGCCCTCGTATTCCAACCTCATCATCTTCATCCTCAATGAGTGACGATGACGGCTTACCAAATTCAAGACTTCCTCCACCCGAGTACTTGAGACAACTTCCACCAATTCAGAATGAATCACCTGAGCATCGTCAAATGAAGGGAATGGTGAAGAATTTAGGTCGATGGATCATGAAGCTTCACAAGGGAATGAAGAAGTTGAAGAAGAAATTGAGTTGATAGGAGTGTTTGGAACTAATCGTTTCTAGACAATGTTATGTTGAATGGTTACGTTATTAACTTGTTATGATACTACTTGAATTATGTGTGAACTAATCAATCCTTGCAGGTCGATAACACTTAGTGTTATCAATTTTCCAAAAGTAAGCCTATGTTTGGCTTAACTTCTATTAAGGTAAATTCATATGATCGGATTATTCTATGATTAAATATGTGTTGGTATCATCATATTTAGTTGTTTTGCATTACATATTAGATGATAGATATGCTCCAAGAAAATTTTCGGATTTTCGTCGAAAAACGCGAAATATGACATTCTCTCTGTGATGTTTTAGCACTTTTGCCAGACGGATTCGGCGGATCCCTAACTTTAGATCCGCCAAGTGTTAGCGTTGGCTCCGTGAATTGACAACCTGCGGATCAGGCGGATCCCTATTTAAGGATCCGCACGCCTTGTCGTTTGGATCCGCAGGTATAACAGTCAAATTCTTAAAACTTTTCGACTCATCCCAATTCTTTGATTTTAGTCTCTAGTGTTCTCTAGATTAGGTTCACTGATCACTAATAACACTTAGAATAATTAGGAAATTCTTAGAAACCTAATAACAAAATTTCCCACCAAAATTTGAATTTTCAAATCTTAGGAGTAAGTTACCTTTCTGTTTCAAGTAAGGAACCCTTTTTAGGGATCCTTCAAATCCGTGGGTACATCACATCACAGGATTTTCCACTACCCCTTAGCATTTACTGCATATCTTCTTCTTCTTACTCAACATAAGTTCTATGGATTGACTTATGTGATGTGATTTGCACAAATTTTTGTTCCAAATCATTTAGAACCAACATTCTCTATTGGATTCACATCAAATCCAAACACACAGACTCATATACCTTCTGCCTATAAATTAGTGCTTTAGGATCATCACTTCACACAACAACCATTTCCTCTCCTGTACATCTTAGCTATCATACTTCAACATGACTAAGTCAAACAACTCTTCCACATCCAGACCTTCAAGAAGAACAGCCAGCATTAGTGTTAAACCTTGTTGTTTTATCAACTTAGCTAACTCCTCATCTGAGGAAAATTCTCCTCTCAATATATCATCACCCATTGCTAGTGAAAATTTCCTTACACTCTCCACCCCAACACCATCAAATGTTGTTATACAAACACCACCACCAACCATTACTCCAATAGCCACTACTCCACCACCGGCACCAAACCAACCTGTTAGATCACCATCACCACCAAAATCACCCAAACTCCAACCTTTGGAACTATTTAGGACTCCTCCTACATCACCACATCTTGATGACTTAGAAGAACTTTCACCAAAATTACCCAATCTTCCACCCATGACCTTTGAAGGTCAACAACCCATGCTTTTTCACCCGGTTTACCCGGATATCCATGGCCCTTTATACCATGGTGCACCATCATCCCAACCTCAACCACAACCTCTATCACCCACATCCACTCTAGTTGCCATTGACGAGGCAATGTGGATGAATATGCCTTAAACCCAAGAAGAGATTAGTGAAGAGCTCAACCGTCTCTACACTCTCTCGTGTATAGTTGATTACCGCCTAAATGAAGCCATGGACATCCAAAACATCCTCATGAACTCCCTCCAAACACCACCAACAACCAATGAACAACAACAACCACCATCCAACAACAACAACAACCAACCAACACCACCACCACCACCACAAAACTTGGAGCCTAGTCTTCCTCCCGGTTTTTCAAGTCATGAATGCGCGCATTGTGAGAGAACATCTCACTTGGCCCAAAGGACCAACATTTTGGTCCATGAGCTTCAAAACGAGATGAGGTTCATCTTGAACCATGTTCTCGAGCATCTCAATGCCATCTCTCATCCTCCTCAATAGGAGCTTTTTAGTCTAGTTGTTATTGGTTTAGGACCTTTTATTTTAGGATGTCTTTTTATTGTTCTTGTAACATCATTTCATCATTGTGACTTTTGTCACAAAATTTTCAATATCTATGAATGTGATGTTTTATGCTTATGAGTGATCAACATATTGCATATTATCATTATCTTTGATAACTAACATCTTTATATAGCTTGTTGTACTCTATATCATGATTGCTTTAGGTACAAATCATCATCAGACACTTACTTTGACTTTTTAAAGTCAAAACATATTAAATGGCTTGTTTGGAAGAACACTTCACATGCATTCTACTTCTTCATTGAAGTTATCCATCACTAACACTTCATTTGCAGCATATCATACCTTTCAAATGTATACGTTGGTACTCTTATAATGGGGAGTATACACCGAGGGGGAGCATATCATATTCTAACCATTTGTTTTGTAGGATCATGCATCATTACCTTGTTACTCCATTTAGGGGGAGTATCAAACAAGGGGGAGCTCTTAAAGTTCTCAAAATCGCATTCCGCTACGCAACTCTTCTTTTTGTTTCGACAAAAAGGGGGAGAAAGGATTAAGTTTGCATAACTATGAATCATCACAGTACATACACCTTTTTGCATAAAAATAGTTTTCAAAACAAACTTAATCTATATTTTAAAGAACTCATGCTATACTTATTCTTTTGCTCAAAAATATACTTTATGTTTTGTCATCAACAAAAAGGGGGAGATTGTTAATACAAATATCGTCCCAAAAACGTTATTTATATTTTACGATCTTTGCTTAGTTTTGTTAATGACAATTACAAAGTATATCTTTAAGCAAATTATAAATATTAGCTAAAGTCTCTTTAGAACACATTTTACATTTCACAAGTTTACTTGGAAATACATTTCATACATATACATGATTATTTCCTTAAAAGGAAACTTTATTTCTTAAATGACACAATGACATCATGGCATGCATCATACATGTAATCTTGGTAAGATCTTGTAATATCTTGGATAGATCTTCAAGTAAGATAGTTGACATTGGATGATCTTGATATGACAACTCAAAGATATGGAGAGATTGGAGAGATTTGGAAAATCTCTTAGCTGTCTTACCTCTAGCATGTCCACGGATCCCTTCGATATAAATGATGGATCCCTTTTAAGGGATCCGCCGGATCCGTCGAGTGTGTATCAGCTTGCCTATAAATAGCAAGTTGATCACTTGGCCTTCTCATCACTCATATAGCTAAAGTACATACTCATTCATATTACTAACATCATTCATTCATATCATTTGATCTATCTTTTGTAGCAAAGAAGATTAAGCATCAAGGTTCAACACAGAAGTGTAAACCTTTAGTATAGTTACTGTGTGATCTTTGTGTATTTCACACATCATTATTTGTATCATTTATCTCAGTGAGTGTGGTTAGTGTTTTAGTCCTCAAAACACAAAGAGTGTAGGGAGTAGTTGTACCCTTGTGAAAGAACTCGACATTTAGCTTAGTGTCGGTAATTGTATAGGCGACGTTGGGTTAGTTTTGCCCTGAAGTAGAACTCGGTGTTTAGCTTAGTACCGGAAAAGGAAGTAAGCAACGTGTAAAGGTTTTTGTTGGGAACACGTCTCAGATTATAGAAGTATCGATCATGTTTTATATTAGGTTGCTTTAGTCTTTATGTTAGTTTTAGTTTACAGCCTGTGTAGAAGGCCCATGGGCTGTATGCTTTTCTTTATTTGTTTGTTGGGCTGCGCCCCAAAGTTTATTTCCTGTTTTGTTCATGGGCTGCGTCCCATTGTCTTTCATTTCATTTAGGGCTTGGCCCATTTATCTTCATGTACTATTAATACTCTTCCTATTGTAGGGGAAGAGTTGTTGGTTAATTACATTATCAAAGTTTATCATTCTTGTGTTTAACCTACAAATTCTTTCTCTCTAAATCCTCCTAGTAACTTGTGAATTCAAGTTCTAACAAGTGGCATCAGAGACAAACAAGGATTTAAGATTTTTTTTTTCTTGTTCAGTTACTGTTCACGTATTTCTCCGAGTTAGGAGAATTATAAATTTTCCGAGTAAGGAAAATTTTTCATAAGTCCCGAGTTATCTGATATTTTCCGAGCAAGGAAAGGTTGCAAATTTTTCCGAGTAAGGAAAATCTTTCATAAGTCCCGAGTAACTTTTTATTTTCCGAGCTAGGAAAGGTTGAAAATTTTCCGAGTAAGGAAAATTTTCCTAAGTCCCGAGTAAGTGTAGTTTCTTCCGAGTTAGGAAAAATTACACTAAGTCCCTTAAATTGCCATTTTTCCGAGTTAGGAAACAAAAGGAAATCTTCCGAGTTAGGAAAATTTTCCACCAAGTCCCGAACAGTGATAATATTTCCAAGATAGGAAATTGTCCCGAGTAAACAAAAATTCTAACTCAACTTTCCGAGCAAGGAAGTATCGAGTTACTGAATTATCGAGCAAGTACATTTTTCCGAGTTAGGAAAGAATTTTTTTGTTGTTTGCCTTGTAATTTCCAAGTTTGGAAGAAACGTTATTTCTAAGTGAGACCTAATTTTTCCGAGTTAGGAAAGACGTGAATCTTCCAAGTTCTGATAATTTGAAAAACTCCGAGTTAGGAAATTTATATATCTTCCGAGTAAGGAACTTCCGAGTAAGGAATTTCCGAGTAAGGAATATTTTATAAATTCTCCGAGTAAGTTGTTTTTTAATTTTTTCGAGCAAGGAACATTCTCTTAGATTTCCTAGTAAGGAAAAGTGTTATCTTACTTAAGTTATTTTGTGTATTCCGAGTAAGGCAGTTACCGAGCAAATTCTTAAATTATTTCCGAGTTAGGAAATACTTTGTGAATCTTATTTCCTTGGAACGATCCAACATCCACAGGTTACAACGATGTCTCAACCACCATACAACTACTACTTTCAAAATCAACAACAACAGTATCAACAGCAACAACCACAACAACAACAATATCCTCAACCGAATTATCCTCAACCACAGTAAACACAACAAGCGTTCACACAACAACACCGGTTTTTCCCCCAACAACCAGTTCCTCAACAAATTCCACAACAGCAGATGCAGAATTACCAGCAACTACCTCAAAAGCAGCCTCACTGGTTTGACAAAATGTGCGAGGCTATTAGCAGTCAACAGTCCCGACACGAGGCCGGATCTCTTGACACCCCACCTATGCTCACACCAGGCAACTACGTGCAATGGTCGAGTCGTTTCCTTCGATTTATCGAGCAGAAAAAACCCCATGGAAAGTTCATGAAAAAGGTCATTCTGGATGGACCGTACCCATATCCTTCAACCACTGTTCCAGGTGATAACACTATCATTCCACCAAGAGCGGCAACCTCTACCCCTATCCCTTTTGCTCAACTCACCACTTAACAGGTCCAACAGCAAGAATCAAATGAACTGGCAATGTCTTATATACTTCATGGGATTCCAAATCCTATCTTTCGCAGCATTGATGCGCAAAAGACAGCTAAGGACATGTGGGAACATGTACATCTTCTTATGGAAGGCACTACCTTAAATCAAGAGGATATGGAGTCTAAACTATACATGGAGTATACCAACTTTATGATTGAACAAGGGGAATCGTTGGAATCATACTACCACAGGTTTACAAATATTGTCAATGACTTGGACCGTCACAACATCATACTACCTAAGATTGCCGTTAACTCCAAGTTTCTGGGATGTCTCGGACCAGATTGGCAGAAGTACGTGACGTTCGTCCGTCAGGCTAAAAGGATAAACGACGTGTCTTATGGATTGCTGTATGATTTCCTTAAACAGCACCAATCTGAAGTTGACAAGGATAGAGCAGCACGTGGAGGTTTTTCACCGGAACCCATTCCAAACTCACTCGCATTAATGGCTCAGTCACAGTTTATACCACAACCTCCATAGAGTTTTGTCCAACCACCACCTGGTCAAAATTTACCCCAACCACAACATCCGACAAATCCAGCCTCACAAACCACATCTAATCAACTCGTTCCATACGGAGGGTCATCACAACAAATGGTTCCATATGAAAATACCGAGGCTAACAGTGATGACGACGACGCGTTCAAATCATTGAATGAAGGATTTGTTTTGATTGCCAGAGCCTTCAGCAAATTCTCAAACAAATCCAACAACCGTCTAAGGTCTTCTTCTAACACCAGAAATCAGGCAGTTGTTCAAGATGGCCGAGTTGAGATACAAAACCGAGCTTCAGGGAGATCTGGATCGGGTAGCTACATGGCTAATACAGGTGGACAAAGGTCCAATTCTACTGGAAGTAATAGGGCACAAGGTGTGGAGACTGGAAGTTCTGGGATTGGTAACACAGGGATTAAGTGCTATAACTGCGGGGGAAAAGGTCACGTAGCCAACGCATGCCCCAAGCCAAGAACTAGGGGAGCAGCATATCACAAGGAAGCTCTTCTTCTGGCTCTCAAAGATGAACGTGGAAGCACTCTCACTGAAAAGGAGCAAAGCTTCATGGCGAATGCTTATTCAGATGATGACATGGAGGACCTGGAAGCAGCTGTTATGTTGATGGCTAATATGTAGGAAGTGAACATGGGTGAAACAGGCCCGGTCTATGATACCGATGGCTTGTCTCAGGTACCAAATTCAACATTCATAATTGATGAAATTGTGTCACCCTTTGAATCTGCATCAGCCGAAGACAATCTTGGACAAATTGATTCATCCTTATCCTTTGAAGTCGATGATCAAATAAACGCCATTGTTAAATTTGATGATGATCAAATTAACCCCGTTGTTTCATTTGATGATCCTCTGTCCGATGATAATAATGACCAATTTGAACAAGAAAGTCTTTTGCCTGACTCAGAGCTCATGACCTTACTGCTGACCACCAAGACTCAGTTAGATACCCTTAAATCCCAAATTGATAAGTGTAATGAAATAAACAGTAATCTAAAAGCAAATGTCGCATTGTTAACTAAGGATAATGAGTGCTACAAGCTACAACTTTCAAACTTTGAAAACCAAGCAAAACGAGAGAAAAGCTTTTTGTCTGCATTCCAAGATTCATATGTGCAAGTACAAAATTTAGTACATCAAGTTTGTGAATTGACCGCTTCCAAGAACGAGATAATATTACAAAAAGAACAAGAAAAATTTGACTTTCAAAAACAAGTCGACATTCTTCACTCTGAAATTAATCAAACAAAAACAGAGCTGTCCACTTGTCAAAATAATTTTTCTGAACATCGTGAAAAATCAAGGAAACGAGTCGATTCATATATTGAGGAAATTCTTGACTTGGAATCCAAACTTAAAGAATTTCAAAACGTTGTGTATAAAACTGGCAAATCAATAACCACCATACAAAAGCTAACGGTAAAACCAAATCCAAAAGGATATGGGTTTGCTATTGGCAGTGATACACCAAGTTTTCTACATAAAGCACTCAAAGAAGATCCAAAGTTATACAGTGCTGATCATTTGTTTGATGATTCTGTTGTGCGTGTTGTTGTTTATACTAGTGAGGAGGAAATTGAACAGGCGGAGGAAACTTTATAAAAAATGAGACAAAACCCTTATCATAAACCATATGATTATTTTCAAGTACCTCATATTAGTGAAACCTTCGTCCCACAAAAATCACAACCATCATGGTTTATTGAACCAGATACATTTCCTGAAGTAGTCCCTGTAACCAATGAGGCACAAATAAATAAATCTTCACAAAATCCAGGTGTCATTTCTTCTACGCCAAAACCACATCGTGTCCTCCGATATTTTCAAACCTTTTTGGAGGACATAAAACTTTTATAAGATGCAATTGAACGTAACTCAGAAATAACAGTCTCTACTTTTCTTTCTCCTTTTGAAAAGGAAAAGAGAGAGGTTTTTCAACAACAATTTTTACCACACGTTCAACACCTGAGACTTTGTGCCACGCATTGGGAACAGGAACTGCAATCGGACATTGTATCCATGATGAGCATTTTCAAAGCAAAAGACGATAAAATCTTGAAACAAAAATTTCATAAGAAAAATTTGGAAAAAGAAGTTGATCGACTTTTGGAAAATGTTCTATGTTATGATGTTGTTTCTGTGATTATGAATTCTATTTATGAGGATAGTAATGAAATGATTGTTGATGCTCATTCTGATGATATTAAGTTGTTGAGAGTAGATATAAATAATTTGAGACATGAAAATGAGAGACTCAAACAAATCAATGATGATATGAAAAAATGATTTTTCAAAAGAAGTTCACAAATTCAACAAGAGGTTGCATTGGTGTCAAACTCAAAGCCTCGCCTTTGAGTTAAAATTTCAACACCAAAACACATCGTTGTCGTTACAAAACAGTCATGCTTCTAATAATCTGACTGAGAAAGAAAATATTTTTATAACAAGAAATTTCAAAATATGAAAAAGACATCGATGAAGTTTGTGAAAACCGAAATAACCTTCTTCGATTAAATCGTGAATTGGATTCTAAAATTCAACAACAGAAACACATCATCATTGAATTGCGAGAGAAAGGTACTGTACGTGAAAAAGGGAAAATGGGAAACAAGAATGTGATTAAGCCAGGCATGTATAAAGTAGACAAGATACCTAAGAGAACATCTAACCAGACCACTAATGTGAATACTTCCACTTCTACAGGACTAGGCACCTCTAAGGTTAGCAGATCCATGGCTCCCGTGAAGAATAGTGTTTGGAAACCTAAGAGCAGCTCCCCTAAGGACCAAGAAGTAGAAGTTCACACTAGGACTTTGAATAAAAAGCAAGTTATATCTTGAGTAGAATCAAGTTCTAAAACATGTAATTCTAATTCTGATGTAACGAATGCTGATACTTTGGATGTTTTGAATAATGATCGTATTGATGCTTATTGTGTGTTTTGTCGTATGAGTGTTTTGTCTGGTAATCATAAACGTTGTTTTGCAAAAACCCTTTTGTCTCGTAAGCAGAAACGTACTACTGGCATTCCCTCTAGGCCCCTACCGCTGCCAAGTCAATCTTAGGGAAACCGCCAAAAGTAGTTTCTAAGAATCCCGTAGACAAGTCCAAGACCATAGGCCCTAAAAGAAAAATCCAAACACCTAGTGCGTTTACTAGGATGAAAGCGGAATCTAGTTGGAATTGGCAACGTTGGCTTCAGAATAAACCTAGTTTTAATTGGTTACCCAAGAAGCTTAATTCTAGTGCTACTAACCCAACGGGTTCTACCGTTACTGTCTCTCCATCTGCATTGTTTTCTTGTAATGCAGGTGATACAGATCGTACTATGGATTGTTGATAGCGGGTGTTCCCGACATATGACATGCAACTTAAATCTTCTAGTAAACTTTGTTGAAAAGTTCATAGGAACTGTCAGATTCGGGAATGATCAGTTTGCCGCTATTATGGGCTATGGGGATTACGTCAGCGGGAACATCGAAATCAGTCGTGTGTACTACGTCGAAGGCCTTGGTCATAACCTCTTCTCCGTTGGCCAATTTTGTGATGGTGACTTGGAAGTCGCATTCAGGGAGAAAACATGCTTTGTTCGAGATCTACACAGACATGATCTCATGAAAGGAAAACACGGTACGAACCTATACACCATTTCATTATCAGATATGACCGCCTCTTCTCCAATATGCTTACTCTCTAAGGCACTACCCACAAAAGCATGGTTATGGCATAAGCGTATGTCACACTTGAATTTCAAAACAATGACGGAACTTGCACGTCATAAGTTAGTCGACGGTCTTCCAAGATTTCGGTATGCCAAAGATCACCTCTGTCCGGCATGTGAACAAGGCAAGAGCACTCGTGCTCGTTTTCCTCCAAAAACTAAGCACAGTACAGATCATGTACTTCAACTTCTTCATATGGATTTGTGTGGACCAATGAGAGTGCAAACCATCAACGGTAAACGTTACATTCTGGTAATCGTAGATGACTTCTCTCGATGGACATGGGTCTACTTTCTTCGCAGCAAAGATCAAGCTCCTTCGATGATCATCACCTTTCTCACAAAAATTCAGGTTCAGATCCGTAACACAGTTCGCAAAGTCAGAACAGACAACGGAACCGAATTCAAGAACCACACTCTCCGAGAGTACTTTGAGAAAGTCGGTATTGAACAACAAACATCCATTCCTCGCAGCCCTGAACAGAATGGAGTCGTCGAAAGACGTAACAGAACGTTAGTCGAAGCTGCAAGGACGATGTTGATCAACGCTCAATTACCTGATTACCTTTGGGCTGAAGCTGTCTCCACTGCATGCTACACCCAAAACCGTTGTATGATCACCAAAAGACACAACAAAACCCCGTATGAACTCGTCTACAAACGAAAATCGAACATTAATTACTTTCATGTATTTGGGGCCCTCTGTTACCCAAACAATGATCGTAATGACCTTGGTAAGTTGAAAGCAAAAGCGGACATTGGAATTTTTGTTGGCTACTGTGAGAATTCTAAGGGATTTCGCATCTGGAACCGTCGAACTCGACAAATTCAAGAGACGATACACGCTCATTTCGATGAACTCACGGATTTGGCTTCTGAGCAAAACAGCTTAGGACCCGACTCTAACCGTCTCAACTTTCCTGATCATTCAGCTGTACCACTGTCCTTTAACCGTAAGGACTTAGAAGATCTGTTTGCTCCACTGTTTGATGATTCGTTCATTGGTCGTGCTCCTACCGATACCACCAGTTCCGCTGCAATACCTGTTCAAGTACAGGCACCTGTTACACCAGTAACATCGACCATAGTTACTAACAATGCACCACCTACGGGACCATCATCATCAGTCGATCAATCAGCCTCTACTACCAAGACTGCCGCTGAAAATCCAACCTCACCCTCTGTAGTACCCACACCACCTGACTTTGACGGAGACACATTATTTAATCCATTTGCTCCGGCTCCCACCATTCCAGAGTCTGCCGAGTCATCGACGAGCAACTTGGATCCGTCAAACATGCACCAAAACTTTCAACACTACCCTTCCACCCACAAGTGGACAAAGGATCATCCGTTAATAAACGTGATTGGTAATCCAGATAATCCGGTGATGACACGCAAGAAACTCCACACAGACGGTGAACACTGCATCTATGCACTCACCGTTTGTCAAACCGAACCAAAAAACATTAAGGAAGCTCTCACTTACGACAACTGGATTAAGTCAATGCAAGAAGAACTCGATCAGTTCAAGCGTCTAGAAGTGTGGGAATTGGTAGAGAGACCAGATGGAGTTTATGTTGTCGGCTTGAAATGGATCTGGAAGAACAAGTTGGGTGCGGATGGGACAGTTATCCGTAATAAATCTCGCCTGGTAGCTAAAGGATACAGCCAAGAAGAGGGAATCGACTTCGAGGAATCTTTCGCACCAGTGGCAAGAATTGAAGCCGTTCGTATGTTTCTGGCATATGCAGCTCACAAGAACATTACTGTATATCAAATGGATGTGAAGACGGCGTTTCTGAATGGACAGCTCCGGGAAGAAGTGTACGTCACACAACCAGAAGGCTTTGTCGACCCAGAACATCCGAAACATGTTTACAGGCTCAAGAAAGCCCTCTATGGCCTTAAACAAGCCCCGAGGGCATGGTAAACTGTCAGCATTCTTGATTGCTAATCATTTCACTAAAGGTTCTGTTGATCCAACGCTGTTTATACAAAAACACGGGGAGGACATTTTAATTGTTCAAATCTATGTGGACGATATCATTTTTGGTTCTACACATAAGAAATACTCAAATGCTTTCGCAAAATTAATGAAACATAACTTTGAGATGTCCATGATGGGTGAACTAAAGTTCTTCTTAGGACTGCAAGTTCATCAATCACCCCGTGGTATTTTTCTAAACCAGGCCAAATATGCACAAGAAATTTTGAAAAAGCATGGCATGTCAAGTAGTGATACCTATAATACACCGATGTCCTCATCATCCCCCAAGCTGGATGCTGATTTACATAGGACACCAACTGACCCTACCAAATACCGTAGTATAATTGGGTCACTCATGTATCTAACAGCCAGCAGACCAGACATAGTCTTTGCCACATATTTATGCTCCCGCTATCAGTCTAGACCAACTGAACGACACCTCTCTGAGGTTAAACGAATCCTTCGATACATAAAGGGAACCATTAACTTGGGGATCTGGTATCCGAAGGATTCTGGCTTTGAACTAGTTGCTTTTTCAGATGCATATCATGCAGGATGCTTAGATACAAGGAAAAGTACTTCAGGGGGAGTGCAATTTTTAGGTGACAAACTCGTATCTTGGCAGTCGAAGAAACAGGATTGTACATCACTGTCGTCAACAGAATCCGAATACGTAGCCATGTCGGCATGCTGTGCTCAGGTCATCTGGATGCGGTCACAGCTAATGGATTACGGATACGTGTTCAACAAGATTCCGTTATATTGCGACTCCAAGAGTGCCATTGCTATTTCGTGCAACACCGTGCAGCATTCCAAGTCCAAACATATCGCTCTTCGATATCACTTCATTAAAGAGCACGTGGAACAGGGTACCGTTGAGCTTTACTTCGTGGGTACTGAATACCAACTGGCTGACTTATTCACCAAAGCCTTGCCTCATGCAAGATTTGTTGGATTGGTTCATCAGATTGGTATGCGATGTTTGACTCCGGAAGATCTGGATAACTTTCTCAAACAAAGTTAAACGAGTCACACATCCTGGCTACTATGTACATATTTTCTGTATAAAGTTTTTTTTTTTTTTTTAAAAAAAAAAAAAAAAAAAAAAAAAAAAAGTTAAAAAGTTTTTTCTCATCATTTAGGTTAAATGTGTTCACCCCTCATAACACAAGGGCTTAGTGTGTCATGTTTGCTAATTTTTTTTACCCCTTCAACTAGGGTAGAAAGTTAAAGGGTTAAAAGTGACACACGTGCAAACATCTTACCCTATATAAGCCCATGTCTTAATCTTTTCACAAACCTCACAGTTAACACTTAACACACACATATTTCACGACTCCCGCCAAAACCCTACCTGTTCATACGCACGATTTTGATTTTCAGGAATACAAATTTGTAAGTGTTAATCATGATTTATTATGCATTGTAGTCACTATGTTGAAATACCCTCACATCTCTGTGGTTCAATTGGCTAGTTCACGAATTAGGGTTCTTAGCCATAATTTGGGCATTTCTTCTTGGTTATGATTGTGTCTAATTAGTTGTTTCCATGATCATAACAATACGTTTTAAAGTGATCTTTCAATGTTTAATTGCATTGCTTTACATCATATGATGCGTATAGAGATTATGTGGCTTAAATAGGTCGATTACATGGCTGGGAAATTCTGTGTTTGTATTTTTGTGAGATTCTTGGTGGGATATGTATGTTTGTGTATTGTGAGCATGCGCTAACAAATTCATAACATGAATTGACCATATGTTATAAGTCGATTACTTATTGGTCATATATGTGCTGTGGAATGCCTGGTTTATGGCTTGTTATGAGTTTCTGGGTATATGTTTGTGTTTATGAATTGTGGTTAAGTTGTTTGTAATTAGTTACTTGTTGATTAACATGTCCTATGTGCGTTACTTGCCTGTTTCCGAGTAAAGTTTGTATGTTTGCCGAGCAAATCATAATTCCTCCGAGTTAGGAGAGTAACTCTGGTTCTTGGACAGTGTTTATAAACCTTTCCGAGTAAGCTTCTTTATCTCCGAGCAAGGAGCTTAATTGTCTCCGAGTAAAGTGTTAACTAAGCTTTCCGAGTAAGGTTTATTAGCTATCTCCGAGTAACTGATGTTCCTCAGACTTTCCGAGTAAATGTTTTATATTAACCTTTCCGAGCAAATATGTGCACCATGTCTCCGAGTAAAACACACTCCGAGTTGGGAGGATTTTGGGAAGTTTCCGAGTAAGGAAACTTGTTGTCTCCTACTTAGGCCGGATATTTCCAAATTTTGACAAAATCCTCCGAGCAAGGTTTTTTTTTTTTTTTTTTTTTTTTTTTTTTTTTTTTTTTCTCCAAGAAAATGGTCATGTTTCCGAGTAACTTATATTTTGCATACTTTTTGTGTCTGTTTGCTGCTGTTTGCTGACATATGCTGCTCAGTGCTGATCATTGTCTGTT
The DNA here is from genome assembly GCA_021014915.2 of Artemisia tridentata subsp. tridentata. NCBI lineage: Eukaryota > Viridiplantae > Streptophyta > Magnoliopsida > Asterales > Asteraceae > Artemisia > Artemisia tridentata. The sequence goes on along the minus strand of CP139501.1, from coordinate 160,804,924 downwards.
TATGTCATGTATGTGTGTATGTGATTGATATTTTCTACCTTAAAAAATCATTTCGGCCGTATTGAGAAAATGACATAAATCACTAACACTAACATTATTCAACACCATCTATTGTGTGGTTGTTTGTGTTTGTGTTTACAGGAAAGTCATGTCTCAAACTTCCATTGCAAGGTCGGTTATGATACCAGAAGACGATGAGCGCGAGATCAGCAAGTCAAATTCAAGAGCAGATTTCGATGTCATGAATGCCACAAGTCTTGTCAGATAATGGTTGAAATACTGAAGCGCCATTCCGTCAGCCCTGTACTGACCAAGACGGCGAGTGTACCAGAGGTTTACATGCATCAGTTCTGGCACAAGATGTTCGTAAGCAACGATAAGAAATCTATGGCAATTACCGTTAATGACAAGCGAATCAGGTTCGATGTCGGCACTCTCAGGACTATCCTGGATCTTCCTTAACCAGACACCACTCCTACTGGAGTTTTCCGCAAAGATCCCACTTTCCAGCAGATTGTTGATAACCTGAATGCTATTGGATATGATGACGACATTGAGGAACTCACCTCCAGTTCTAAAGTCGCCCGCAAGTATATTTCACAACCATGGCTAACACTCTTCACAATCTTAAGCCATTGCATCACTGGGAAGGAAACAGGTTTAGAACACCCCAGACTTGAGCACCTCAAGTTCTTTCACGGTGTCATTAACCTGCATCATGTGGACTTTGCTCAATATATCTGGACCGACATGATATATCAGTACGAACAGTTTGTTAAGAAACCGAAATACAAAGTTCCGTTTCCTCGCTTCACCAAGTTAATCATCGCCTACTTCGTGGCACAACATCCTGAAATTGATAGCCGCCCAAGTGAAGAGTATCACATGGAAAGCATGGATCACGTTCTCTCTACTCTCAGGATCCATGCTTCCAACACAACCAAACGCGGGGCAAGGATTCCTCCCAAACTATTGACTGACCCTGTCAAGGAAACTGAAGCATTTGACTGGTACGATGATGCTGAGAAAACTGGCATGGTTGGTGTCACACCTAAGAGGTCTAAGGCGACAAGAGGCAGAGGTCGCGGACGGGGTAAAACTGTTATCTCTTCCACTTCACGTACCAAAAAGATTACCCGTGAAATAAAAAAGAAAGTGACACTTCGCGATGAATCTTCAGAAGAGCAAGAAGGTGAAGAAACCATAGATCTAAGGGAGGAACGTCGAAAATCAATGATCAAGCTCAAATCTGCCCTGGCTAAAGGTGATAAGAATTTGGGAGCAGGAAAGGGTAAAAACATCAAGATCACTGACACATCATATGAGAAGCTTGAACCTCCATCCACTCGAGACGAGGAAGAAGAACAGTTCAGAAAGGCCAAGGAAGAGAGTATTGCCAAGTATAAAGCTGATAAGAAGAAACATAGAGGAAAGGAACTGGGTGAAGGATCAGCTTCACACCCACGGGATGCATCGGGTTCAGAAGAGGACTCAGAATCTACACATAGTCAGACCGTTGGTAGTTCGGATACAAAGTCTGACGATGAGTCTCACTCTGATGACAGCAATGAAGCTGCTTCAGACTCGGAAACAGATAGTGACAAGGATAAGAATGCTGAAGATGAAGAGCACGCTGAGACTGATAAAGATGATGAGAATGTATCAGATGATGAAATGATTGCAGATGACAGTCAGACTGAGAAAGCTAAGGATACAGATAATGCTGAGAGTAGTGACGCGTCTGATGCGGAGAATGATGAATCAAATGATGATGAAACGGATAACAGGGGTGACGAGCGTATCCCTACCCCACCTGTGAACCCAGAGGGTGAAACCTCTAAAACAAGAACACCATCACCAGTTAATCAAACCACACCTACCGCACCACTACCCGCAAATATTGACAAGCTGAACGAGTTAGAGGAAAGCTTGCAACTCAACAAAAACAGTTAGAAGCACTTCAACGAGACATGAATGAGTTTAAAGGGTACAACATTGAGACAGCGTGTGATCACTACATCAGTAACACCCTGCCTCAACAGATCACCGACGAACTTACTGATGTCGTTCCCGGTCTCATGAAGCAATATGTGAAGAAGAAGCTAGATCGTGTTGTAGCTCATCGACTTAAAACCACGCCAGTCACACTACATACTCTACCGGTCGATACACCACTTTCTTATTACAAGGAAAAATTACTTGAAGGTATCGCCGATAATCCAGCTGAAAAGGAACTTCGTCGTGCTCTAATCAATTCAATTAAGAGAGACGAGAAAAAGAAAGACAAAGAGGGTTGCAAGCAAGACAAACCCCGCAAACGTCGTCGCGATGATCGGGACAAGGACGACCAAGCCAAGGGAAAAGGGAAAAGACAGAAAAAGGATGGTTCTTCTAGAGCTCAACCTAGCAAACGTCCTCACTCCGCTGGCTCTGAGGGGTTTGTTCCACAAGATTTGGGTGCTTTCGATGACCCTGAACCACATCACGATATCCCATTGGAGCAGCATCATACTGACATTGCTCCTCTCAAGTTCACCTTTGTTACAGCACCACCGCCGCCGGATGCAGCTTTGTTACCTGCACCGGAATGGGTCAACCCTGATGCAGTGAAGCAAACATGGTTTGAACAGATGGTAGATGCGAATCCTGATTCTCCAGCTGATGTTCCTACTACCGACTCTGTTGTGGATTTCACGAAACGTCTCAAGAAGGTTATGCGGGTTCAACAACTAGAACTTTCCAACATTGTCAAGGTTCGAGAAGCTGGATACACTAAATTCAAGACTGTTACAACCTCCCATTTAGAGTTCGAATATAATTTGGAACAGGTTGCAAGGGCAATGACCGAGAACGTGACTTGGGATCCTCTTGAATCTTTAAATCTTCGTGACTATTCGAAACCACTACCTCTCATCGGACCCCCTCACAACCTTCAGATACCCAAGAAGTTTTTCTTCAATCGAGACTTGGAGTATCTACTCTATGGCAATACCGATCCGGAAAAACGTTATGCTACATCCCTGACAAAGTGTCCTGCAGCTTCCTACGTCATAGATGGATTTGAGGAACAAATTGACGAATTATTTCTCAAAGAAGTCGAAGAATACAACGACGATGCACTTCTAGGTATCTATCACTGGCCTGATATGCGTAAATGGTTTTACAAGTGGAAGCTAGCAAAACCGACTAACACTCCTGTGTATCACCTAAGTCGGATACTTTCCATCGTCAGCGCTGAAACAGAGTTCAACTATGGCTATAACTTCCTGACAAAGATCACTGTTCGCAGACAGGATGGACAGCAATACAGCTTCAAGGAATCTGATTATCCGTACTTGAATCTAAACGACATTGAAGATATGTATCTTCTTAAGATTCAAGGCAAGTTGGAGCATTTACCGGGTCGTCTTCAATATGACATCATCAATTCTCTTCTGATTTTCATCCGTAGTATTGTAATCAGACAGCGAGTTGAGGATGTTCATCTTGGGGTGGAAAGCTATCAACGAAAGTTGAACTTGGTCAAGCCAGATTTCCAACCAGAGGGGGTCAGCGAATGGACTCCTTATACATTCCGGGATAGACCATTTGGGTTGGTATATGTACGGGATCCAAACCAAACGCGGTTCATGGGTTTTTTAGATATTCCTAAGTTCGGTGACGAAACATTGATTCGGGTTAAAGGTGAACTAGAAGAGATTATGGAGAAGCATCAAGCAGGTTTGGAAGTCGGATGGTTGCGGCACATGTGGTGGTCTAGCAGAGATGTGAGACAAGCAAGGAAGTTCATCGCTAGCATCGATCGAAAGCTCAAGTTTCGTAAGCAGATGAGGCGACTCGAGAGTTATGTGGGAGGCCGTCCAAAGTTGCCGAACATTCTCACATTCCAACGACCTGCATAAACTACTAGTATCCTTGGTTTACATTCATTTGGAACATTCATCATTTGTTTAGATTTGACGATGGCTTGTGTACAAATAACAGTGCACAACCCGTTCTTGTAAAGAAAGGACCCTGAGGTACGCTTCAGTGCCTCAATCCTGATCAAAGGAGCGAAAGCTTCTTACTTATGAGTAGAATTAAACCAGAATTTTTTTTCTAAGTTTTCAAAAATTCTGCTCATAAAGACAAGTATTCCCTCGTTAAGGGGGAGTATTTGAAACTAAATCTTTGTTCTGAAACCAAAGTTCTTGAAATTCTTCCCGTAAACCTCAAAAAGAGCATATTTTAACCAACTGTTTTTCAAAAACAACATAAGTATGCTATTTTTGAGGGGGAGAATAAGTGATGATTAAAATATGGTAAATGAAAAGTTGTAATCTCACAAGAGCTTGACTCAGAATTGACCCTCGAATTGACGATAGCTAAAGTCAGTAGTCGAAAGGACATGTCCGGGATGGGTAATAATTTCAAGCCAGTTTATCTGGTGATGTAAGCGTGTCTCGCAAAGGACGTGTCTGAGTAGAATGTACCAATTTCGAGCGACTTTCATTGAATCTGATCTGGACGGGTAATAATTTCAAGCTAGTCTAACTAGTGATGTAAGCGTGTCTCGCAACGATCAGGTTCATTGAAAATCAATCAATTCAAAAGTGCTAACTCTACCCAACATGTGCAAATTTACTTTAAACACTTGTAAGCACATGTTAAGGGGGAGTATTTCTGAAAATACCAAAACTCTCAAAGTGTTAACAATTTGTTTTCACAATCATAAATGCTTTGAGAGATTTTCAAAAGGTTTTGGTCTATGGCGATAATAGGTTAGTCATAGAGTAATAAGGTGACAAAGGTTAGGAATAACCGTCCTATGATCCGCCAGAACCGGAGGGATCTACCCAAGGACAATCCCAATAGTTTAGAACTAGAAAGTCCTAGGTATTAAAAAAAAAAAAAAAAAAAAAAAAAAAAAAAAGGAATAATGAAATGAAAGGAGAAAGAAGGGGTTGAAGAATTAAAAAGAAAAGTAAAGAAAAGGGTGAAAAGAAATAGCCCTCCATATTGTTCAACCTTAGGGCAGAAACCGGGTTCAATACATATGCTACTGGGTGTTACTACGGTAACTCCGGTATTGAAGATTAAGACGTCATGGACCCAGTGACGCACTGCACTAAACCTTCTAGCCACTCAAGTGTCTCTCAAAAGACACTTGTTTCATTTCACACGGAGATCCCTACATAATCTATCAACCTCTCACTCCGAGATGTGTTGATATTGAAGAGGAGGCACTCTGCTCCACGCCTCCGACGACAAACAAATAAGCACTAATCGAGTCTAGAGCCACGAGATACATCAAAAGATCTCATAGGAACACTTAGAATTACACTGGTTGTTCTACATTAATGGGCGCCAGTTGTAAAATTAGGAAGTGTCCTACGCAGATCTTAGCAATCTGCCGAGAACATTCTTGAGAGAATTCACAATTGTGATTCTCAGTGATTGAATGGAAATCCTGCCAGGGTCAACATCAAACAGCCCTGACAGCAGGTCACTTCGGTAATCCCTTGTGGGTTACGCTTAGTGTTAGCTCCAAAATGGTCTACAGTCGTGGGGTGATCTCCAGCGACTCACTGAATCGTGGGTGCACTTCGGTGTGTCCGTGTAAGCCCTTTCGAGGGTATCCGGTTCAGAACGGCCTGGGTTTGGATTAGAGAAAGTCTTCACACTATGCTGTTGATGATCTCGAAGTCCAAATCTGTAAGTGCCGGATTGCTCGTGATGTACCTGCGGATTCACAAATCAAAGATTGAATGAGAACTAGCTGAAGAACGAAAGTCCAAAGACATATGAACATGGTGGAAAAGACGAGAAGACGTTGGAGTTAAGCAGATCGTTACCATACCACATCACTTAGTCAAGAAAGCAGGACAAAGATACTGATGACGTCAGAAGCCAAAGAAGCAAAGACGACGTCGAGCAACCTTGATGATCAATACTTAGGGGGAGATTGTTGGGAACACGTCTCAGATTATAGAAGTATCGATCATGTTTTGTATTAGGTTGCTTTGGTCTTTATGTTAGTTTTAGTTTACAGCCTGTGTAGAAGGCCCATGGGCTGTATGCTTTTATTTATTTGTTTGTTGGGCTGCGCCCCAAAGTTTATTTCCTGTTTTGTTCATGGGCTGCGTCCCATTGTCTTTCATTTCATTTAGGGCTTGGCCCATTTATCTTCATGTACTATTAATACTCTACATATTGTAGGGGAAGAGTTGTTGGTTAATTGCATTATCAAAGTTTATCATTCTTGTGTTTAACCTACAAATTCTTTCTCTCTAAATCCTCCTAGTAACTTGTGAATTCAAGTTCTAACAGTTTTCTCCACCTAGAAGAGAGTTTGTTTCTTAGTGAAGGATAACTCTTGAGTTAGAGGCTCGAGGAGTGGAGTAGGGCAAGGAAGAGAGTCCTTGTAGCCGAACCACTATAAACATCCGTGTTGTGTGGTTTGATCTTTCCTCTCTTTACGTTTCATATATATTGTGTGAATACTTGTCTGAGCTTGTTTCCTTTGAATTAACATAAAGTAACAAAGCGAATTAATTTTAATCGGTAAAACTATTCAACCCCCCTTCTAGTTTTCCACAGATCTATATCTTTTCTTCTTCCTTAGCCTGTTCTTCCTTTTCTATTTTTGATCTCCCTCACCACACAACAAGGTATCTCCTTTGACCAATACACGGTGAGGAAACCCAGGAAAATCCCACCCTCTTCACCCATCACTATCTATAGCCAACCTAATGATACTTTTGCATTTCCCCTTTTGTTTTGTCGGATCTAAAATCCGATTCAAAAGAGAGTCAACTTCATTGAATCCAGGCCAGGAAAGGGAGATTAGCTAAAATGGGTGAAACCTCATCCTTGGATGATCAAAAGGAGGTCAAGAAATTTCCATGGATCACTCATTAGGAGCACCGATTCCAAGGACAAGCAACCACATCACAACCCACTTCACCTCCACTATACACTTCAGTCGAAGGAATTAAGGGAAGAAAAAGGGGTGTGTGGCTACTTGGAATCGGGTTGGGCTCTCATCCATTCCTCCTGAAATCGATCCATTATCAATCCTTTGTAAGGTTTGAATTTATTCTTGTTGTTTTGAACTCTCGAATTGAATATCATTTGTTGTCGATATGAATGTTCTTTTAGTCAAAAGTTATGTCGATTCATTATGTTGGTCTTGGTGTGGTTAAGAAAGCATTGAAACTGATCATGATAGAATACAATTTAGAAACCGGTTTTGGCTCAGAATCATGTGTTACTGTCCATAATTGGGTTGTTATGCTCACTCTCATTCACCTTGTTAAAAACCGAAACTTGAACCAAAAGGTTGTGCTAGAAATCCGAGGAAGAATATTTAGGTAAATCAAGAGTAAATCGTTGTGGTTAGGTTGTGTCGAGTCGATATGCTAAAGCCTAGATTGACCCTTGGTTGTCTCGCGTTGTCTTGCGGCTGTACATTTCTCGTTCACTTATAGGTACCGCCAATGAGGTCTAAATGAGTTTTGTTGAGTTAAGAGTTTTATTATTAGCCATATTGTGGTCTAAAAGTATGCTCGCAAGGTGTTTGTGTTCGGTTTGAAAGATAATGTGTGACACTCTAAATAGGAGTTAGGTCGAGTAGAATGGGATACTCAAATCATGGTCTTTTGCCGTTTAGCTTGCTCTAGTGTTCGGCAATTGAGTGGAGTTTTACTCGACTCAAGGTTAAGCCAAATACTCATGGTCTAACCATGCCATGAGGTCTTCGAAAATTATTCAAGACCACATCACTTTTAGATGTTTTCTTGAGTCCTTTGTCTAGGTAGCATTCAACGTGTGTGTAAGAAAAAGTGCTACTCATACTTTGCGCGTTGAAACCAAGTGACCTTGTGAAATGGTCACAAGATTCATCTCAAAATTCGGTTAACACCCACATCCCTTTGCCTTGTTTTGAGTCGACCATTGGGTCGTTGACAACACCCTTAGGTGCTCGGATATGTAGGACTACAATGGGTTCACGAAAAGACCAAACCCATATAACTTAGGACCTTGTCAAGCCTTTGTTTCTAACCCTTTATCACTCGCCAAAAAAAAACTGCTCAAATCCGATAATGGTATAAACTCATATTCCATGTTCTAAAACTCACATATACTGATGTTGGTTCCAAAAATTTTGCACTGGATCTATGGTTAATGATACTCACTTTTACACATGGGCCGAAGCCCATAAGTGTTGCTTTGGTTATTATTTTTGTCCCCACACTTTAACAGGCCGAAGCCCACTTATTATGTAAAACAACCAGGCAGCTGGCCTTCATAAGATGAGGCCCAACATAATGTGCAAAAAAAAAAAAAAAAAAAAAAAAATCGAACCTATTCTTTTACTTAGCATGGGCCACAACCCACCCCATTACACGCAAAATTACTGCTGTCAAAATAAATTGTTCAAACACACGAGACGTGATCATTGCCGTCGTTAAAAATTTATTTCAATTACATATTAAAACAACACGACGAACCATTGTTTCACTACATGTCCTAAACATATAACAACTTGATATGTATATGTATGTCGTACGGAGTAATTTAAAATCCGACATGAGTTTTAAAAAGAACACTTGATGTACAAATCGATTTTGAGCACATAACTTTCATGTTAAACGATATAAATATATAAACGACTTGAAATGCTAAAATGGGAAACATAAATAAATTTATTGTTTTCATAACATATTACTCGACATTGTTTTACCAAAACTCATATAAATCATTAGTTTGTGAAGAATTTATTTTTCAAACACAAATTTTAAATTTGTTAAAACAATAATTTCTTGTAAACATGAATTATAACACATCATGAAAGAATGTAAACCTTGATTTCTTTACAAAGACCATATGTATATACGGATGTATATATATACACATACACTCACTTAACGCCAACGTTCTCATATGTTGTTCACGTTTGACATACGATAGTAATTATCCTTCGTGCGTAGTTTTCCGATCTCTGTCAATTCGAAGGTTCACTAGTCTTAATCTTTTGTACGCTTGTACACTCCAATGAGCCAATATCTACAAATTTTAAAAACATTGTTCAAACTTAAATGCTGCCACACCAGCAACACCAACATGAACTCTTTAAAACGTTTGAAATTCTTGAATTTGAACTGTGAACTAAAATAAACCTTACTAATCTAGGTCGCGTGTCGGTGCTGAACTCTGTCTGAACTGTTTTGTGATCTGACTACTATTTATCAAGGTGAGTTTATAGCCCCACACTATTTAAACTTGTTTTACTATTGGGGTGAGAAACATGCAAAACAACTTTTAAGACCAAACTATTGTCTATGCTATTACGTGATTTAGCCTAAGCCCTATTATGTCCCTTTTATGCCCAACTCATGAACCGTCAATTCCTGATGGGAAGCGCGAGTGTTATAAATAAATCTATTATGAGTAACGTCCCCGTTCGGGTTGACCGGTTAGGCAAACGAACGTATACCATGTCGAAACTACAAGTGTCTAGGATATACACATGCCGGGCCACTGATATTTAACATGCTTCTAGAGCATGCACACAAGTTATAGCTTCAGTTGCATGAAATTAGTGCTAACGTAATAGACTGTATTTTTATATGCCATTGCATGGGTTGTAATGTTCATATGCTAAACTCCTGGTCCAACTGTTGATTTACTGCTTATTGATAAACCTATGAACTCACCAGCTTTTTGCTGACTTTTTAAGCATGTTTTTCTTAGGTGTCTGAGCTGACTAATATGACAAGGTGGTGGCAGGGTAAGGGTCATAGTTTACTGTCTGAATACTGTGGATTTTTAATTATGACTTGTTTTTGTCTAGGACAACTGAAATTGTGGGCTACACTTTATCAATTCAAAACAATGTTGTAAACAATATTTTCATGATTTAATGAATTAAAACGGAGTATGTATTCCGTTTTTTATTACCTTGTGCTGTGATTATCAATTTAGTAGCACACGCTATACCAGATTTTGGGGGTGTTACTGATTGGCATCAGAGCCTAGGTTATAGAGAACTAGGTACATATAAATCCTAAATTATAACCGCTTTTTACAAAAACAAGTCCCTATGACCGCCACTTGCTTGCCTGCCTTGCTCACTATTTGTTTGATGATTACTTGTCTTAGCTGCTTATTAAAAATCAGTTGATTTTGCTCAGCTACATGTATTATATGTATATTTATACATACGTAACTTATACTACTTATTACAAGTATTTTCGATATACTTACACATATATACCATTTTGTCACAGACTATGTCTTCACATCACATTCCTCTGATCTCGCCAGACTCCGTCGATCCATATATGCAGGTGTTACATGCCTTTAACGCACCAGACCCTGATCACACTGAGCCTGTACTCACCTCAACATTACCTATACCTACTACAGATCAGACTCCCATCCAGCTTACCCCCACTACTACTGATACTACCACTCCATATATCCACACTCATCCTGTTCGCCGTACTACCAGCATGAGAGTCCCAGGATATCGAATGCGGTACTCAGTCTTACCATCCTTACCCCAAAGGAGGACCCGAGCTGTCTATATGGGTACCTCTACTACCCCCATATCTCTTTCACCAGCATCATCCCTAGATCAGTCTCCACCACATCAGAGGCTCAGGAGGGCTGATGACTCTTACTCGACCGGGGTGCCAGAGAGGATGGAGGAGCAGACCGGGCAGGTGATTACTGGACAGGTACTAGCTGAGAGTACTCTTGTTGAGAGTACAAGGATTGACGCTGTTTTGGATTCAGGGGTAGAGCAGAGGGCAGTTGTGCCCCAAATCAGCATAATACTGGAGAATGTACCTAGCATTGGTGAGACTGGAGAGGGCTTGAGGAGAGCCCAGGATGGGACAGGTGATGACGCAGAGCTACCCCATGAGATCAATTCAGATCATGTGCTTTCTTCACATTATTTTGTACCTCTGGATTCCCTAGCTACCACAGAGACCGATGTCATCACGCAGATTCAAACCCAGCTAGACCTACAGACTGACATACTAGGTCTCCACTCTGATTTGTTTGATGAGTTATACCCAGCACGTGTTGAGCAGTACGATGATGACTTCATCAGACTCTATGCTAGGACACACTCTAACAGTCGAGATATCCTTGAATTGGGTGACAGATCGGGTAGACTCGAGCAGACACAGGTCATAGCCCGAGAGGCAGCTCAGATGATGCATGGGAGGATGTTAATCCTCGAGGCCCAGGTTGCAGAATTGTTGAGGGCTAACTAGGCTCACCGCAGGGAGAACACAGAATTGAGGACCCGTCTTGTCGAGATTGAGGCACAGCTTGGGGAGTTTGCTTTTAGATTCCGACACCTGGACAGGACCAGAGACCAATCTTAGTTCTCTTAGCAGTCATGATGGGTTCCCACTAAACTGAGTAGCCGTCAGTTAGTGGAATTTGTAGTTTTTCTTTATCTGTATTCAAAACTTATGCTATTCCTCTATGTTTTCGAGCTTGTAACCTTTTGTGAACCCGAATTGATTTAAATCTATGACAAGCTTGATTTATTACTCCATTATGCCAACTTATTTATGATTGATCTTACTCATATACTCTACCTATGATTATACACTTGTGCGATAATAAACTCTCGAAATCTCAATTATCACTATCTTTCTGATACAGCAAAATGCCTCCAAAAAGAACAACCAGAACCGCTCGTGCACAACAAACAAATCCAGGCCTAGCTAGGGCAACTGCAGCGGCTTCACCTGTAAATTGAGCCATGATCGACCAACTGGTAGAAGAACGGGTGGCAGCGACACTGGCTGCAGCTAACAACTCGACAACTGATGATGGGAATTCGAGACCCACAAACAACAACACCCGAGGCTGTACTTATCAAGACTTCCGGAAGATAATGACTGGAGGTTTTTGTGGTAACGAGGGAGCAGTTGTTCTGGTTCGATGGATTAAGAAGTTAGAAACGGTATTCCGAATTAGTGTTGTTCAGAAGAGGACAAGGTTAAGTATGCATCGTTTACTTTTCAGGATGCAACTTTAACCTGGTGGAACAATTACTCGAAATCAACTGGTTACGACACTGCATATGCAATGTCGTGGGAAAGTTTCAAGCAGATGGTTCTTAAGAAATATTGCCCTCGCAATGAGGTGAAAAAGTTGGAAGTTGAATTCTGGAATCTCAAGGTACAAGGTACCAATATGGCTGTGTATAACCAGCGTTTTCAGGAGCTTGCCTTACTCTGTCCCGACATGGTCCAAACTGAGACCCGTCTACTGGAGAGATACATTAGCGGATTACCCGCGTCTATCAAGGGTAATGTTACAACTTACAAGGATGCTGATCTCCATGAAACCATGGAAGTAGCCAATAAGTTGATGGATTAGGTGATCGAGGACTCAGCTGAAACGGTTGCAACAAACAAGCGTAAGTGGGATGACCATTTCCGCAACAACAACAACCATCACCCAAACAAGAAGCAAGATGTTGCTAAGGTCTACGCTGTTAGACCAACAGAGAAGAAAGGGTATCCAGCTGAGAGAAAGGGATACGCCGAAAAGCACCCGTTCTGCAATCGCTGTAAGCTACATCACAGCGGGCCATGCACAGTGAAATGCCGCAACTATCAGAAGGTTGGGTGATGCGTGGTTTTGCAACCTTACAACAGGTTTTACCTCTCGAGGGATCTCAAGAGGCTTACAACCCCACCAGGCAGTGTACCTGACCGATGTAGTATAGTGTAGTGGTAAGTACGGGGGATTGATCATTCTCCACAGGGAATAGTGTTCGTTAGGTATGAAAAACTACTTTAGTAGGTCTAAGGGTGAGGGAAGATTCTTTTTGTATTTTTATAAATTTATGAAAGCAAGTAAAATCTCGGGTTTGAAGGAGTGGGCGGAATTAGTTGCTAGTCAACTAACCCAAATTACTACGAATGCAAATAAAATAAAATAACTGAAAATGAAAAGGTCGTTAAACTTATGTGGAGAGAAATGTGTTTACTTAGATTTCCTTACTCCCTAACTATCTTTTACCGGTTGATTAGTGTGTATTAATTGCGTGGATGACGGGTGTATTCCTTAATACCAATCGTGGGGTGGCGTACGTACTTCCCCAACTCTACAAGCTCCTACTTCACTCCTATGTCGAGCCGGCTAGGAAGCTCCTAACATGGGATCACTAGAATTCGCTCATGCATTAAATACAACCATAAAAACCTAGTACGCATTGGTTCATGTTTCTTAAGACGTTCAAGCAAGTTACCGTATAGGAAGTTAGCCAGTTTTCTTAAGCCTAACATCGATAAACAATCATCCAATACAATAAATAACACACTAATAACCAATAATCAATAGTTAGGTTTCATTAGATCTAAGCAAACACAAGATAAATCTAGCCTAGCATGTTAATTAAAAGACAAGAACAATATATAATCAAACAACACATAGACATATTGATTGATTAAATGATAACTTATCTTCAATTAAACATGGGAGATCCAAGGGTATGAAAACCCTTAAAAATGGCAGAAATTCGTCTTTAGGGTTTCTCCTCACAAAGTTGCACACTATGACAAAAAATTGCAAAACTATATATAGAGTTTAAGGGCTGACAGCGTCACGTTATAGGACTTGACACCGTCACCTCGCCGTGTCTAGGGTTCCTGGATGGCCTTCTTGACGCCGTCCCTCTTTAGACCTCCAAAATCCGCTCTGGCTTATCAAAGCTTGACGCCGTCAGAATATGGCTTGACGCCGTCCCTCTTTAAGTTAAACCGTGATGGCCTTGATCACTTCAAAGGGTGACGCCGTCAGACTTTCCATTGTAAAATTCTCTGGCTTATCATGAGTAATTTTCATATCCACCTTTTTTGCCAAGCCATGACGCCGTCAAGGGCAATCCCTGACGCCGTCAAAGGTACTTTCCAGCATAATTTTAAGACTTTGTCGTTTCCTTCACTTTTATGCTCCAAAAACGTCCAAAATGCTTCCTTTTCCAGATTTCTTCTCCAAAGTACCTAAAATGACAAAAGGAACGATTTAGGGCAATATTTGATCAAATAAATACGATTTAGGGCTTAAATGACCCCCTAAAAGCGGTACACTTTTCGCTTCATCATTGGGCATATGGCCAGAGACTGTAGGTTGAGAACTCTTGCCACTGCACAGGCAGCACCAGAACAGAACCCAAAAGCCAATGTGACTTGTTTTGGGTGCGGGAAGAAAGGGTACTATAAAAATGAGTGTCGTGAGCCACGAAATCAAGTTGTTGGAGGAAATCAGATAGCTGCTGGTCAGTAGGGAAATCGTGGTAACGATGGAGGAGCCCGCGGAAGGGTCTATGCAGTGTGCAAAGCAGAAGCACAAGATGACCCGAATGTCGTGACGGGTACGTTCCTTTTAAATAACCGCTACGCATCCATATTGTTTGATACGGAGCAGATAGGAGTTTTGTTTCAACTGCATTTAGTACACTACTTGATATCGCCCCGACCACCTTAGATAACGTATACAATGTGGAACTAGCTAACGGGAACGTAGAAAGAGTAGAAACTATCGTAAGAGGTTGTACCCTAAATTTGTTAAACCATCCATTCAACATCGATCTTATGCCAGTAGAATTGGGTAGTTTTGACGTCATTATCGGCATGGACTGGCTATCAAAATATCATGCCACCATTCTTTGCGACGAGAAAATCATCCGACTTCCTTATGGAGACGAAGTTCTAAACGTTGAAGGTGACAAAAGAGGTCGAAGAAACGCCTCGAGACTAAACGTTATCTCTTGCACAAAGGCACATAAATGCTTTGAGAAAGGATGCCTTCTTTTCCTAGCACAAGTCTCTGAACGAGAAGAAAAGGAGCAGGAGGAAAAATGTTTGGAGGACGTTCCAATCGTAAGAGATTTTCCAGAAGTCTTTCCCGAAGACTTACCTGGACTTTCGCCAAACCGATAAGTCGAATTTTGAATCGACTTAATACCTGGTGCCGCACCCGTGGCACGGGCACCTTATCGGTTAGCTCCGACTGAATTGCAAGAACTGTCAAACCAATTATCGGAACTCGCGCAGAAAGGATTCATCAGACCGAGTTCTTCCCCTTGGGGAGCTCCAGTTCTTTTTGTCAAAAAGAAAGATGGATCTTTCAGGATGTGCATCGATTACCGCGAACTAAACAAAATAACCATCAAGAACCATTATCTACTCTCGAGAATCGACGATCTGTTCGATCAACTCCAGGGTTCATGTGTCTACTCCAAAATCGATCTGAGATTCGGATACCACCATCTTAGGGTTCGGGAAGAGGATATCCCGAAAACGGCTTTCAGAACTCGCTACGGTCACTACGAGTTCCAGGTTATGCCATTCGGCCTAACCAACACACCAGCGGTATTCATGGATCTAATGAATAGGGTGTGCAAGCCGTATCTGGACAAATTCATGATCGTCTTTATCGACGACATTCTGATATACTCTAAGAGCGAAAAGGAACATGAGGAACACCTCAGGCTAATCTTAGAGCTATTAAAGAAAGAAGAATTGTACGCAAAATTCTCGAAGTGCGAATTTTGGATTCCAATTGTTCACTTTCTAGGACACGTGATTGACAGTCAAGGCATACATGTAGATCATGCAAAGATCAAGTCGATAAAGGATTGGGCGACACCCACAACACCCACCGAAATCCGCCAATTCTTAGGACTTGCAGGGTACTACAGGAGGTTTATCGAAGGATTCTCAAAGATTGCTAAGCCCTTGACTAAGTTAACTCAAAAGAACGTAAGATTCGAATGGGGAGATAAAGCGGAAGAAGCTTTTCAACTCCTTAAGAATAAGTTGTGCAGCGCACCAATCTTAGCCCTACCTGAAGGTAGTGAAGACTTTGTGGTCTACTGTGACGCCTCACACAAAGGGCTAGGAGCTATCTTGATGCAACAAGAGAAGGTGATAGCCTATGCTTCTCGATAATTGAAAAAGCACGAGAAAAACTATACTACACATGATTTGGAATTGGGATCAGTAGTGTTTGCACTCAGGATCTGGAGACATTACCTTTACGGTACTAAATGTGTAGTTTACACTGACCACAAGAGTCTGCAACATATCCTCGACCAAAAAGAGCTCAATATGAGGCAACACCGTTGGTTAGAATTGCTCAGCGATTACGATTGTGAAATTCGATACCATCCCAGCAAAGCAAACGTAGTAGCCGATGCTCTTAGTCGAAAAGAATGGCTAAAACCCCTGAGAGTACGATCATTGGGTATGACGATAATCTCACCACTCCCAGCAAAGATCCTTGAGGCTCAGGCCGAGGCACTCAGGGAAGAAAACAGACCTAACGAGAAAATTTATGGGATGCCTAAAAACGAAAATGGATTCGTAAAGAGGGCTGGCGGAACGTTATGTTTCAAAAACAGAAGTTGGGTCCCACTTTGTGGAGGGATACGTGACTTCATCATGCACGAGTCCCATAAATCTAAGTACTCCATCCACCCGGGAGCTGAAAAAATGTATCTCGATATGAAGAAACTCTACTGGTGGCCTAACATGAAAGCTGACATTGCAACATATGTCAATCAGTGTTTAACATGCTCCAAGGTCAAAGCTGAACATCAGCGACCATCGGGTTTACTTGTACAACCCGAAATTCCCGAATGGAAATGGGAACGCATAACAATGGATTTCATTACTAAACTGCCAAAGACATCTAGCGGTTACGACACCATTTGGGTAATCGTTGATCGTCTCACAAAATCCGCCCACTTCCTACCGATCAAAGAAAACGATAATATGGATAAACTTGCACGGTTATACGTGAAAGAAATAGTTGCACGACATGGAGTTCCAATTTCTATCTTCTCCGACAGAGACAGTCGCTTCACGTCAAACTTATGGAGATCATTGCAAGATGCATTGGGTATCGATCTCGATATGAGCACCGCATATCATCCTCAAACAGATGGTCAAACCGAAAGAACCATCCAAACCCTAGAGGACATGCTACGAGCGTGTGTGATAGACTTTGGAAATGGCTGGGATAGGCATCTGCCATTAGCCGAGTTTTCCTACAATAATAGCTATCACACAAGCATCAAAGCTGCACCTTATGAGGCACTTTATGGTCGAAATTACAGATCACCTATATGTTGGACTGAAGTCGGAGAAAGTCAACTCACTGGTCCCGAACTAGTACAGGAGACCACTTAAAAGATTGTGCAAATCAATAGCCGAATGCAAGCGGCTCAAGACCGTCAGAAAAGCTATGCTGACAAAAGACGGAAGCCACTTGAGTTCCAAGTTGGTGACCGCGTCATGTTAAAGGTCTTGCCATGGAAAGGCGTGATTCATTTTGGCAAATGTGGGAAATTAAATCCCCACTACATTGGACCTTTCAAAATCATCACCAGAATCAGGCCGGTAGCTTACCGACTCGAGCTACCATCAGAACTCAACTCTATACACAACGTGTTTCATGTGAGCAATCTGAAGAAATGTCTCTCAAATGAAACGCTTGCCATTCCTCTGGAGGAAATCCAGGTGGACGAGAGACTGAATTTCATCAAAGAACCTATTGAAATAATGGATCGGGAAATCAAACGGCTTAAGCAAAGCCGCATCCCTATTGTTAAAGTTCGTTGGAACTCTTGAAGAAGTCCCGAATACACGTGGGAACACGAGGACGAGATCAAGCGCAAGTACCCACACCTTTTCTCAAATTCGTCGGATAACTCTAAGTGAAAACCGAGGACGGTTTTCGTTCTAAGGCGGGGAGGATGTGACAAATGGTAATTTTCACACTAATATTTTAATAATAAATGTTTATTTATTATTACGCAACTGTCAAACTGAACAATTTTGTGTTTACATATTTATTACGGGAAGCAAACCCGCATGCAGTAGCGTACAATAACTCACCAAATTATTTAAATTTATCAATAAAAGTGAAATTATCACTTTCTGACAATCTCAGACACTAACGTAACAAAAACGAGAGGTTATCTTGTTTTTCTTAAAAACCGACACCACACGCGTACCGACAACACATTAGTAAAGGTTGAATTTTAAAATTCATTTTCAGGAGTCAACAAATTTATTTTACATTAGTATTGTAAAACGACTCCAGATTTATATTTGTCACGTTTACGTGAAACCGAGGTACCACGATTTTACCTCAGCTAAACAGGACACGGGGTATACACAATACATTATAAACTTAAAACAAACAAATAAACCCACTCCTTTTCCCATTCATCACGTGGAAACAGTAGATCTATATCTTTTCTTCTTCCTTAGCCTGTTCTTCCTTTTCTTTTTTCGATCTCCCTCACCACACAATAAGGTATCTCCTTTGACCAATACACGGTGAGGAAACCCAGGAAATCCCACCCTCTTCACCCATCACTATCTATAGCCAACCTAATGATACTTTTGCATTTCCCCATTTGTTTTGTCGGATCTAAAATCCGATCCAAAAGAGAGTCAACTTCATTGAATCGAGGCCAGGAAAGGGAGATTAGCTAAAATGGGTGAAATCTCATCCTTGGATGATCAAAAGGAGGTCAAGAAATTTCCATGGATCACTCCTTAAGAGATCACAACCCACTTCACCTCCACCATACACTTCAGTCGAAGGAATTAAGGGAAGAAAAAGGGGTGTGTGACTGCATGGAATCGGGTTGGGCTCTTATCAATTCCTCCTGAAAATCGATCCATTATCAATCCTTTGTAAGGTTTGAACTTATTCTTATTGTTTTGAAATCTCGAATTGAATATCATTTGTTGTCGATATGAATGTTCTTTTAGTCAAAAGTTATGTCGATTCATTATGTTGGTCTTGGTGTGGTTAAGAAAGCATTGAAACTGATCATGATAGAACACAATTTAGAAACCGGTTTTGGCTCAGAATCATGTGTTACTGTCGATAATTGGGTTGTTATGCTCACTCTCATTCACGTTGTTAAAAACCGAAACTTGAACCAAAAGGTTGTGCTAGAAATCTGAGGAAGAATATTTAGGTAAATCAAGAGTAAATCGTTG
The DNA here is from genome assembly GCA_021014915.2 of Artemisia tridentata subsp. tridentata. NCBI lineage: Eukaryota > Viridiplantae > Streptophyta > Magnoliopsida > Asterales > Asteraceae > Artemisia > Artemisia tridentata. Next base: position 160,785,878 of record CP139501.1, on the reverse strand, counting down.
TGGTTAGGTTGTGTCGATTCGATATGCTAAAGCCTAGATTGACCCTTGGTTGTCTCGCGTTGTCTTGCAGCTGTACATTTCTCGTTCACTTATAGGTACCGCCAATGAGGTCCAAATGAGTTTTGTTGAGTTAAGAGTTTTATTATTAGCCATATTGTGGTATAAAAGTATGCTCGCAAAGTGTTTGTGTTCGGTTTGAAAGATAATGTGTGACACTCCAAATAGGAGTTAGGTCGAGTAGAATGGGATACTTAAATCATGGTATTTTGCCGTTTAGCTTGCTCTAGTTTTCGGCAATTGAGTGGAGTTGTACTCGACTCAAGGTTAAGCCAAATACTCATGGTCTAACCATGCCATGAGGTCTTCGAAAATTATTTAAGACCACATCACTTTTAGATGTTTTCTTGAGTCCTTTGTCTAGGTAGCATTGAACGTGTGTGTAAGAAAAAGTGCTACTCATACTTTGCGCGTTGAAACCAAGTGACCTTGTGAAATGGTCACAAGGTCCATCTTAAAATTCGGTTAACACCCACATCCCTTTGCCTTGTTTTGAGTCGACCATTGGATCGTTGACAACACCCGTAGGTGCTCGGATATGTAGGACTACAATGGGTTCATGAAAAGACCAAACCCATATAACTTAGGTCCTTGTCAAGCCTTTGTTTCGAACCCTTTGTCACTCAACAAAAAAAAAAAAAAAAAAAAAAAAAAAAAAAAAAAAAAAAAAAAAAATTGCTCAAATCCGATAATGGTATAAACTCATATTCCAAGTTCTAAAACTCACATATACTGATGTTGGTTCCAAAAATTTTGCACTGGATCTATGGTTAATGATACTCACTTTTACACATGGGCCGAAGCCCATAAGTGTTGCTTTATTATCATATTTGTCCCCACACTTTAACAGGCCGAAGCCCACTTATTATGTAAAACAACCAGGCCGCTGGCCTTCATAAGATGAGGCCCAACATAATGTGCAAAAAAAAAAAAATCGAACCTGTTCTTTTACTTAGCATGGGCCACAGCCCACCCCATTACACGCAAAATTACTACTGTCGAAATAAATTGTTCAAACACACGAGACGTGATCATTGCCGTCGTTAAAAATTTATTTCAATTACATATTAAAACAACACGACGAACCATTGTTTCACTAAATGTCCTAAACATATAACAACTTGATATGTATATGTATGTCGTACGGAGTAATTTAAAATCCGACATGAGTTTTAAACAGAACACTTGATGTACAAATCGATTTTGAACACATAACTTTCATGTTAAACGATATAAATATATAAACGACTTGAAATGCTAAAATGGGAAACATAAACAAATTTATTGTTTTCATAACATATTACTCGACGTTGTTTTACCAAAACTCATATAAATCATTAGTTTGTGAAGAATTTATTTTTCAAACACAAATTTCAAATTTGTTAAAACAATAATTTCTTGTAAACATGAATTATAACACATCATGAAAGAATGTAAACCGTGATTTCTTTACAAAGACCATATGTATATACGGATGTATATATATACACATACACTCACTTAACGCCAACGTTCTCATATGTCGTTCACGTTTGACATACGATAGTAATTATCTTTCGTGCGTAGTTTTCCTATCTCTGTCAATTCGAAGGTTCACAAGTCTTGATCTTTTGTACGCTTGTACACTCCAATGAGTCAATATCTACAAATGTTAAAAACATTGTTCAAACTTAAATGCTGCCACACCAGCAACACCAACATGAACTCTTTAAAACGTTTGAAATTCTTGAATTTGAACTGTGAACTAAAATAAACCTTACTAATCTAGGTCACGTGTCGGTGCTGAACTCTGTCTGAACTGTTTTGTGATCTGACTACTATTTATCAAGGTGAGTTTATAGCCCCACACTATTTAAACTTGTTTTACTATTGGGTTGAGAAACATGCAAAACTATTTTTAGGACCAAACTATTGTCTATGCTATTACGTGGTTTAGCCTAAGCCCTATTATGCCCAACTCATGAACCATCAATTCCTGATGGGAAGCGCGAGTGTTATAATAGATCTATTGGGAGTAACGTCCCCGTTCGGGTTGACCGGATAGGCAAACGAACGTATACCATGTCGAAACTACAAGTGTCTAGGATACACACTTACCGGGACACTGATATTTAACATGCTTCTAGAGCATGCACACAAGTTATAGCTTCGGTTGCATGAACTTAGTGCTAACGTAATAGACTGTATTTTTATATGTCATTGCATGGGTTGTAATGTTCATATGCTAAACTCCTGGTACAATCTTCTGCGGCGATCGACAGTTGGAGTTCATCGAACATGAGTTCCAAAGCATATTTGGAAACTTTATAACACAATTCTGCAAATAATGGTATATTACATTTATTCATTTTCTCGTTTTTACTTCTATTAAAAGTTTCCTTTATCGCAATGAGAATCTTATTGATTTCGTACAAATACCCCTTCTCTGATTTGGTTCTTTTTTTAACAATAACAAAACCGATCCCTCGAACTATATTTTGCACCCAATCAGTTAGTTGCTCGGGATAAATGAACACCTGAAAATACATTACAACTTTTACAACTTTTATTTTTTTTAACAAAATACTTTATTTTTTTAACTTTTACAACTATTATTTTTTTTAACAAAATACTTTTTTACATCTTTTATTTATTTAACTTTTACAACTTAAAAAAAAAAATACTTTTTGTTACAATTTTTTTTTTACATTGTCTTTGAAAAAAAAAAAAAAAACAAAAAAAAAAACTAAACTAAACTAAAACCGCGTCCCACCCACAGTTTTTTCCCTTATCTCCCCCCCCCCATCTTGTCTGTCTCACTCTCTCTCTCTCACTCATTTCACACCCCACCCACAGTTTTTCTCTAACTTTCCTCTCTCTCTCTCTTACAAAACTGCTAACCATGGTTTCTTGGTGGTTTCTGTGGTGGTTTAGATCTGTGTTAAAATAATTGATGGTGGTTTCTTGGTTAGAATTAATTGATAGTGGTTTCTTGGTTAGAAATCGTTACATCTTTTTAGATCTTTTTAGATCTAAAATAATTGATGGTGGTTTCTTGGTTAGAAATCATTGGTTTTTTTGGTAAAAAAACTTATTATGAAACAGGTTGGTTTTTTTGAAAGATTATTATATCTGAAATCGTTGTTTCTGTGGTGGTTTAGATCCGTGGTAAAAACAATGGTTGTTTCTGTGGTGGTTTAGATCCGTGGTAAAAACCATGGTGGTTTCTGTGGTGGTTTACATCCGTGGTAAAAACCATGGTTGTTTAGATCTTTGGTGGTTTAGATCTTTGGTAAATATGTGAAACCATTAAAAACCATGATGGTTTCTGTGGTGGTTTAGATCCATGGTAAAAACCATGGTTGTTTCTGTGGTGGTTTAGATCCGTGGTAAAAACCATGGTGGTTTCTGTAGTGGTTTAGATCCATGGTAAAAACCATGGTTGTTTATGTGGTGGTTTAGATCTGTGTTAAAAACCATGGTAAAAACCATGGCTGTTTAGATCTGTGGTTGTTTAGATCTTTGGTGGTTTAGATCTTTGGTAAATTTGTGAAACCATTAAAAACCATGGTGGTTTACTGGTTTAGATCTTTGGTGATGGTGAAACTGCTTATGTGATGTTTTTGAGCAGTTTTTGATCTTTTATGTGAAACTGCTTACGTGAAACTTTTATGTGAAACTGCTTATGTGAAACTTTTATGTCAAACTTTTATGTTTTTGAGCAGTTTTTTTTATCTTTTTGATCTTTTATGTGAAACTGCTTATGTGGTGGTTTAGATCTTTGGTTCGGTATGATCTACTAGCAGTTTGAGCAGTTTTTGATATTTTATGATAAGCAGTTTGAGTAGTTTTAGCTTTTTTATGAAACTGCTTATAAAAAAACCGAGATACGGCGATGATGATTTAAAAAAAAACTTATCGATTGGCATGGCATAACTAAATGGACGGCAAACACTTTGCAACCTTCAAATTTGCAGCCATATGATTAAAAATAATAATCTGAGCCATCTCGATTTATCATTTTTTTTATAAACGTTACTCATTTTTGAAAGTAATATATATGTAATAGTGTAAAATTATACATCGTTCGTGTAAAACGGTGATGTATTCATCGTAAATTCAGCTTCTTCTTTTTTTTTTTTTATCTTCTAGCACTAATTTTTTTTTTTTTTTTTTTTTTTAATGTAACTTTTGAAACTGCTAGCAGTTTCTTTATAATCTCAAAACAAGAAGAATGTTGAATAGTGAAGCCTGGTACAAACTCACCAAAAACGTGTTTCACAAAAAAAATACACTCACATAACTTTCAAAGTATTACAAAAGTTAAAAAACAAAAAAAATTTACAAAAAAAAAAAAGAGCAAAGTGTAAAGTGCAAAAAAAAAAAGTTTCAAAAATACTCTTGTGCAATGAAAGTATGAAACAAAGAGCATAACTTTTGTAAAAATGGACACTAATGGACACTCTTGTATACAGGCAAACAAAGGACAAATGGACAAACACGAAAACCAAAAAAATACATGAAGTACAAGCTAGTATAGGGAGTGTTTTGGGTAGGGAGGGTTTGTATAGTATGGCCTTTTTTTTATTGCAAAATTGATTCTTTTGAGAACAATATTTGTAGATGTAGGTGACATAACATTAATATTAGTATACTACTATGCATAACTCGTCGAGACTCTATTGAGGAGTTTCACCGCCTCAGGTGCAAGGAAATCAAAAGTATCAAACACAAAGGTATAAACACGTGTTGATTTTCAATGCATGATTTCTCGTGTTTTATCACTTTACATGAGGGCGACTTTCACACCAGCATGTCCCACTGTAAAACACCGACTTCTCAAACCCACGAGAGGAGAAATCCCGGTTAGATCCACACACACACACATGTTTTCCTTCAACCCATCCAAAAACCAAAACGTTAGCTGGTCTAAGTGTGGATCTTCCATCCAACTGGTCTGACAAAAAGTTCATATGTATTTCTTTCTTGGCTGAGATCCCGACACGTCTGCATACGTCAAAAAGGACGTCCCTAACCATATCGTGTCGGTACTTGAAGCCCGGGTGCTTTTTACAATGAAACGAATGTTCCCTAAAGAAATCCAAACATGCATGACGACAAACTATATAATATCAACATAAAATTAGGGAATTATGAGGCGATAATTATTAAACAATGCAATAAATTATTTGTTTTCGATGCTATGTGCGTGTATTACACTATCATCTATTTATAAACATTTATAAAGTATAAATGATCTCCACATGAGTGTATAAAATCAAGTGGATCTGATTAGTAAATAGAGTTAGCAGTAATATTTTAAAAAATGATTCAGAAATGATCATTGATATATTCAAAATTATCTTTAGCTAAAAGGGTTACAACCGCAGGCTATAACAATGATTCAACATTACATTTTCTAAGCCAAAATGTATAGGTTTGCTTAGTAAAACATATAATAATTATATTTAACTATTCAAATAATGGAACGGGGTGTTACAAAATGAATTATACACACATATCAAACACACCTCGATCAGCACCCGAACTATTTTCACTAAACCACTGTGAACCATGCCCCTGATGAGTTTGAAATGCATTTTTGTGTATATCATCTTCAAACACCCTAATATGATGGTAACCACTTCTCAAGTCAAGCTTCAAAAATCTCAATCTATCATGTAATTCATAAAGCAATTTCTCAATTATTAGGATGGGGGATTTCTCTTCAATGGTGATGGCATTGAGTGCTTGATAATCCATGCAAAATCTCAAGGTATTCTTCTTTTTTTACCAACAACACTGGAGAGACATAACAACTCACATTTGTCTAATGATACTACTTAACAGCATATCCTTGACCAGTTTCTATCTCGGCGTTTCTAATGTAGAGATATCTGTAGGGCCTTTACTCACTAGCTCGCTACCAGGCTTTAAGCGAAAGCGTTGGTCGTGGTTCCTATTAGGAGGAAAAGATTAGGCTAGTCACTAAAGGCTTTGGCATTATTCAAAGAAAAGACTTGATCCAAGGAATTAAACAAGTATGATGGGAGGCGTACAGTTTTTCACGTTGACCAGCCGTGACATGACGTTTGTTGTGAATCGAGTCTTTTAGTTTATGCATGCTCTTCGACAAGCTGTCAAAAGAAGACTTTCATACAAAGAGAACTATTTGCGATGGGTTCTTTTACGCAAATAATTCCTATGCAGAAAACTCAGAACCAAAACTCAGAACCACCAATAATCTGCTTGATTGTTGTCATAATAGTTATTGGGAAAATGCTAAAAAAATACATCGAAGTTGTCATTTTATGCCATTGTATGGTGCCACCTTTTTTTTTTATAAGAAAATGATTAAACTCTTGAAAGCGTCTCATTGTGGGTATAAACGTCACATCATTAGTCCTTTATACTAACGGCCGTTAGTAAATAACTTACAATTCCGTTTTCTTACGTTTTTATACATTTTCAGCCGTTTTCGTCCGTGCTTCTACGTTTTTTACACGTTTTCGTCCGTTTTTGTCCATTTTTTACACGTTTTCGTCTGTTTTTACACGTTTTCATCCGTTTTTACACGTTTTCGTCCGTTTTTATCCGTTTTTTACACGTTTTCGTCCGTTTTTACACGTTTTCGTCCGTTTTTACACGTTTTTGTCCATTTTTTAAATGTTTTAGGGTCTAGGGTTTAGGGTTTACAAATTTTTATAAAAATTTTCCGAATTTTTATAAATTTTTCCGTTTTTACACCTTTTTGTCCGTTTTTTACACGTTTTTGTCCGTTTTTACAAGTTTTCGTCCGTTTTTTACACGTTTTCGTCTGTTTTTACACGTTTTCGTCCGTTTTTACACGTTTTCGTCCGTTTTTTTACACGTTTTCGTCCGTTTTATACATTTTCAGCCGTTTTCGTCCGCGTTTCTATGTTTTCGTCCGTTTCCATCAATTTTTTTTGCGTTTTAAAAAATTCGAAAAAAATTTAAAAATTCGAAAAAATTTATAAAAATTTGAAAAAAATTATCAAAATTCGAAAAAAATTATCAAAATTCGAAAAATTTACAAAAAATCAAAAAATTTTGAAAAAACTTATAAAAATTCGAAAAATTTATAAAAATTCAAAAATTTTATAAAATTTCAAAAATTTTATAAAAATTCAAAAATTTATAAATTTATAAAAACTAAATTTTTTTTTGAATTTTTATAAATTTTTGAATTTTTATAAGTTTTTTCGAATTTTTATAAATTTTTCGAATTTTTATAAGTTTTTTCGAATTTTTATAAATTTTCCGAATTTTTACAAGTTTTTTCGAATTTAAAAAAAAAATTCGAATTTTTATAAAATTTTCGAATTTTAATGGTTTTTTTCGAATTTTTATAAAAACGGACGAAAACGTGTAAAAACGGACGAAAACGTGTAAAAAACGGATAAGAACGGACAAAAATGTGTAAAAACGGAAAAATTTATAAAAACTCGGAAAATTTTTATAAAAATTTGTAAACCCTAAACCCTAGACCCTAAAACAAATAAAAAAGGGACAAAAACGTGTAAAAATGGACGAAAACGTGTAAAAACGGACGAAAACGTGTAAAAACGGATAAAAATGGACGAAAACGTGTAAAAACGGATGAAAACGTGTAAAAACTGTAGGATATAACCATCTTGATTGTGTGTATGATTCGGGTGGTCTTGGTTCATGGAAGATTAGATCCATGGTTTAGAGTTAGAGAGATGAGATGAACTAGAGAGAGGGAGACTCTTGAGAGAAAATCTGGATCTATTAGATTCAATGTGTGAAAATATGCAAGAGTTCCAACCCTCTCCTTGTGTGGAGAGGGCTATATATAGTTCCTAATACTTGTGCCCCTAGTGGGCTGTGAAGTGAGCTGACAGTGGGGAAAGCCCCGACCCACTCCACAAATATATGTAACTACACTAATAATACTAATATACTAATAGTACTAAACTACTATAAATAAGCCTACGAGCTATGTGAATGCTAAATAGATGCTCGGGGTGACCGAACCTTCATCAGAATATTTATATTCCTAACAATCTCCCCCTAAGGGAGGTCACCCCGGAAATAATAACTTGAATTCTAGCATTTTGACTTCTGAAGTTGTCTTCATAGCTCGTAGTCTTTGATTCTTCAACGTCTTTGATCATTGTGCTTTCAGCAGTGAACTTTTGATGACCTTACCTTTGTCTTGGATGATTTTGAGTATTCTTCGAAAATATCATCCAACATGTATCTTCAAGCCATCTTTCAGTAGTATGTCTCCACGTGATGTGTAAATCTTTGAGCCGACATGCTCACACTATTTGATGTCATGATCTTTAGCATCAGAGTTTGCAGAAGCCGTGTTAAAGGTCTTTTAGGTTGATCATGACTTTGTTGAGTTACAATGATGATGTAGTGTGAGCATGTGGTAGAGGATTGGCATCTTTTCATCAATCAGCTACAACCGCATTCAGCTGCAACCTCAATCAGCTACAACCGCAAACAGCTGCAACAGCAATTAGCTTCAACCGCCAGATGTTCCTGCATACGACAGTTAGCAATAAAACGTCCGGTACTTACAGGTTCGGACTTCGAGATTGTTAACAGCATAGTGTGAAAACTCTCTCTAATCCTTACCAAGACCGTTCCTAATCGAAAACCCACAGAGGGCTTTTTAAGATCGAACCGTAGCACATCAACGATTAGGTGAGTCGCTGGAGATCACTCCACGACTGTAGACCGTTTGAAACCGCCGTGATCACTAAGCGTAATCCCCAGGGAATTACCGAAGTGACCTGCTTTCAGGGCTGTTTGATGTCGACCCTGGCAGGAATTTCCATTCAATCATTGAGAATTACATTAGTAAATTCTCTCATAAATGTTCTGGCAGATTGCTAAGATCTGCGTAGGACTCATGAGTTTACAACTGGTGTCCTTAATGTTGAACAACCAGTGTAGAAGTAATTTGTGTCCCTATGAGATCTTATTATGCATCTCGTGGCTCTAGACTCAATAGTGCATTTTGATTTAGTGAGCGGAGGCTGGAGAGAACTGCCACCTTTTCAATATCATCTAACTCGGAGTGAGAGAGACAATAGAAATGTATTGAACTCTGTGACAATCGAAACAAGAGTCCTTTGAGGGACCTTGAGTGGCAAGGGAGGGTTGTGCAGCGTATCACTGGGTCCATGATACTTTGTCTTCAATGCCAGCAATCAACTAAGTGATTCTGACAACATATGTATTGACCCGGTTTCTGCCTAAGTTGTAAGGAGGGCTTCTTTCTTTTCACCCTTTATCCTTACAATTCTTTTTCATTCTTCAACCCCTTCAGTGCTTACCGAGACTTCATTACTAGAACCTTGTTGGGTTTGTTCCAGTACTAGCTCCATCTCAGTCGGCACTCTTCCCTTACTCACTTTTCTCCTTTTTAATCATACCTAAGGACTTCTACACTAACTAGTGGATTGTCCCTGGGTAGATCCCTCCGGCTCTGGCGGGATCGTGGGAACTTGTACCTAACCTTACCATCCTTATAACTCCATACATTAATAAAATGGTCGGTCTTTGGTATTCTTCCACAATTGCCATAAACCAAATCCTTAAAAAATCTCTCAAAGTGTTCATTATTCTGAAAACACATTTTTGCTAACACTTGAGAGTTTTATATTTTTCAAATGCTCCCCCTCAACATGTGCTCAAATGATTGTTTTATAAATTTGCACATGTCAGGTGAAGCTCGCACTTTTTAAATTGATCAACTTTCAGTGAACATGACCGATTCGAGACACGCTTACATCACTGGTTAGACCAGCTTGAAATTATTACCCGGCATGGTCAAGTTCACATAAAGTTTCTCGAAACGGTACACTCTACTCAGACACATCCTTTTCGAGACACGCTTACATCACTGGTTAGACCAGCTTGAAATTATTACCCGGCCAGGATATGTCCTTTCGATTGATGACAATTTGTGTTTCGTCAATTCATTGGTGAAGTCTGAGCCTTGCTCACATAGAATGCCAAATCCTTTTGTCCATTTGCTCCCCCTCAATATGTGCATCGATATACGAAAGAGTTTAGCACATATGGGAGAGCGTACACTTAAATCCAAAACATCACATTTTCATCAGGTTTCATATTTAAATCACATTCTCTCCCCCGATCAAAAATTTCAAACCTTTTGAGATTTGTGATCCCAATTGATTTAAATAATTTAGAAAACATGTGGGAGAAAATGTGTCTGATTTAATGTTTTCTGATAATGAGACATACAATGCTCCCCCTTATTCTAAGAGGGAGATTCACTGCTTGTTTTGCACAAAGTGACATTTATGACACGAATGATATTGACCTTTTTGCACAGATGATGTGATCATCCGCTTCTCTGAAGGAGTCATTGGTCAACATCGATTATCCATCCACCAACAAGAACGTCCAAGTATTGTAGATCCCCACTTGGCCAGATCGGAACAAATATTGCTTTGTTTCACTGAAGGTGGTGGTGGTGATGACGGTGTTGTTGTTGTTGTTGCTGCCGATGTTGTTGTCGTAGTGAATTCCGAGCCAATCAATAAAGTTTGAACGTCTGATCAAATGGTTAGAATGGGAACTGGTACATTCATTTTGGCTATGGAATCTGCATAAGAATATCAACACAGATATACATACATACAGATACACTATTCCTAAATAGTTACCCTTCAGCAGCTTGCCACATTATAATACCAAGTTCATCTTATAATCAAACCACAATCAGAAACTACGTCAAACCACTATCTAGCAAGAAAAGCAAATACCAATCATGCACATGGCAATTCACACAGATATCAATATTCAACTCAGGAACTTAGGAACATGATTCTAATATGATAGCAATATACCTAAGTGATTCCTGAGAACATATGCACACTATCAACAACAATTAAGCAGCAGAGACAAGCAACATTTGAGACTCATTCACTTAGATCATACAAATGTCAGTGGAGCATTCAAGAACATCAAACGCATCGGGTTTTCTAACTTCTTTCAGATTTTGAGTTTTAATGTATCTAGGGGATTAAACGAGGATTCCAAAGAGATACAAATGAACCTTCTAGTTATATGAAGCTAGGATACTATAAGCAAGTTGCACATAATGTCCTAAACTTTCTAGCAACTAACACACTTGGTCATTTGATATATTTAAGCAATTTCCTCTTCAACTAATACCCCATTAACTGCAAAACCTTTTTTAAGAATCATGAATTAATCAAGAAACCCGTTTGATGATATAAAATTTGAATTCACTCTCCCCCTCAATCAATGACCTAGTTAAAGATTTGTAGTCGTTGATTGAGTGACAAATTTTATGCATAATCCAAGTGTAAACAAATTTCATACAACACATATCCACCAAGTGTCTCACAAATAATTTTCAGAAGAATCACATAATGAAAACTATTTGCATACACAGAAGATTTCTCTTCTTTTACCAGAAATGATGCACTGAAACGTACATCAGATCGAAGAAACATGGATATGAAGTAATCCATGCCCAGGTGAACATCACCCAGTTGGAGGAACAGCCGTCTTTTTGGCGACGTGCTTTCCCCATTGTGAAGCGCGGGTTGCTATCTGAAGTAATAGCAAGCCATATAGACATGTTTTAACCATCCATTTTAACTTCTGCTCGAGCTTTATTTAAAGACCCGTGCCATTATTGAATGACATTTCTAAGTCCGTAAATGTTATCGATAAACAGAAGACATGCCTAGGTGAAACTATTTTTGGTATTTTCTATTTTTTAATTTTTATGGTTTTTCTGATTTTACGTTTCTCAATATACAATTAGCATGATTTCTATGTATCTATTTACAAAATGGTATAAGATATGAACAAAAAATATGAAGCAAATATATACAAGGATACGAACCAGAAACCATTACTTCTCAGCATCCTGAATCTTCTCCGCATTCATCACTTGACTTGCTGAAGAGCAATGTGAGCACTTTTAATCAGGGATTGATTCTGGCTTTTCACTCTCCCCTAATTAGTGCTCTCCCCCAATCTGACAACCTTTCTGATGAACACCCATAATAGGAAGAAGACTTTGGATGAACGCCCATAATATGAAGAAGTTTTTTGATAACCAAATGCATGCCGTCTTTAGTCTTCTAACACTCCCGTCCTTGAGTAACGCCGTCAAAAACCTTGGGCATCTTTTCGATAGTTTAAGTTGAGCCTCAACTGAAATCTAGCTTAACCCCACAACTCATCAAACAAGAACTGTCATGAGGTTAAGCTAAACCACAAATTTAAGCCCAGTAACAACTTGATTTCAGCTTAACCTCACAACTCATCAAACAAGAACTGTCATGAGATTAGGTTAAAATCAAGTTGGACCTAACCTTAAACTACAGAACAACTTGAACCTAACTTAACTCCACAACTCATCAAACAAGAACTGTCATGGGATTAAGTTAAATATCAAGTTGTAAGAAAAGAACTCAACATTTTTTAATGTAGAGAAGACTGTAGACTCGACCTTCTTCAAGATTGCCCAATATAGAGGAACAGAATACCGACCATCTTCATCTCACCAAATGCCTTTCAGTAATCTTACATGTAACCCATCAACCCGCAGCGTACACATGAGACGATAACACACAGCAGAGAATGAAGAATAGACTGACGACTCGACCTTCTTCAGTCTTTAGTATAACACCAAAGTAACAAGTTGAACCACTGATCATCTATAGTATGTATCCTCTTGGATATTAAGCCCTGATCACGTGAACCTGTTGTGCGTCCTTGATGTACACATTCTTTCTCCCCTGATGGTTACGATTAATCAGCCCATGACGTAAAAGCGAAACGATAATACCAAGGTAACAAGTTGAACCACTGATCATCTCTGCGGTTATCAACACCGGAATAACTTCAACTCGGAAGCAGTATAAAGCCCGATCACGTGAACCTGTTGTGCGTCCTTGGTGTACACATTTCTCTCCCCTATGATGGTTACGATTAATCGGAATCATCATCATGATGTGTACATGTAGCCTAATGACGTATACATGAAGCATTGACTAGAAACCCTTTGTTGCTGATTGAACCAGCCCGTGAGACTATGTAGATTAGCATTCCATGACCATGTTCTTCAACACCTTGATAGACGGAAGAAGTAGTGTTGGAGAAACATGGTTTGCACGACTCCTGAACTGACGTATTCAGGAGTCATATGACCAATTCTCAATCATCAATCAACATGAAGAATAATATTCACCCTTTCCCCCCCTCAAAAATTGCATATGCCTGCCAACTGCAATTTTTGGTTGAATATGTGAATAAAAGTATACTCCAATATGCGCCGATCCACTTGAAGATTGAATAAGCATGGAAAGAGCATGAATCTTGTTGATGAGAATGGCCATAAATAAGAAGATTTCTCTTCTTCCAAAGATAAAGCGCACTGAAGCGTACACCTTTCTTTTCTTTGAAGAACGAGGCCTGAACTGAGGTATTCAGACGTCATAATGATGAAGAGTGAGGCCTGCACTGATATGTACAGACGTCATTTGATGAAGAACGAGGCCTGCACTGAAGTGTACAGACGTCATTTCTTTCTTTTCTACTTCTCTCCTCTAACTCGATACCAACCCTCTTATCATACTGTCGGCTTGATGTCGTGACTACTGAAGGAGAAAAACCCAATATGATGAACTTGAGATTGAAGTAACATAACCCGAACTTGTGACTTAAACTTGTACTAATGCGAGACAAAGAGCGGTGTAGAGACTTCGTGCAACATCGAATCCCTAAGTACTCTATACTCTTCAACCAACCAACCATCAAGTATTAGACGTACATCACCTCTTGGATATCCACAACTTCGTGTGACACTGAGCACTACAACGTGACTCCTTAAAGTGATAGTTATTTTGTAATAGGGAGAAAGAAAAAAATAACTAGATATCCAAGTCCTCGTCATTGTAAATGTTGAAAGCTCGAACAAGGATCTCGAAGAATCTTCATCCAACCTCCCCGATATCTTCAGATACTAAGTACACGCACCCATGAAATTTCACTTCAGCCTCAAATAAATAATAATGAACTAACCCCGTAGTCACATCTTGTCGATTAAATGCCTCGATCCAGCCATTTGTGATGTAATAGCTGAACTTTGATAATGGTTTTAACCCAATCATGGTCAAGAGCGCATAGTCCATCATCACGGGATTTTACAAATCTATGATTTAAACCGAGAAATAAGTTCTTTCTCGGGATTTTACAAAACCAAGAAGAAACCGTGAGGCAGTAACAGATTGAATGTGGCATGACTGATTTGGTTTTGGTGAACATCAGTTTGGGTTAAGAATATCTTGTGAGAATTACAGTTCACATCACAACTTTTAAAACCTTTGTCCAACTAACCAACCTTGTACACAGATTAGTGACCACTTGATGAAGGAAACCCGATATACCAATACTGAAAACTGAAGTAGAAGTCCCCAAATTTGTTACTTAAGCTTGCACTAATGTTGGAAGAACGGTGTAGAGAATTAATGCTCCAAGCAAATCTCTAAGTGCTCAATACCCAACCAAAGTATGAGACATTAACACCTCTTGCGATTATCGACATCGTCATTGACGTGTGACATTGAGTACTCCAATAACTCTTAAGTGATAGTTACCCCGACTGCTGGTAACTAGATAACCCAAGTCTTCAACTTAAATTTTGAGCACGAGCAAGTTATCATTGAAGGTCATGCATCCAACCAACCCCGACTTCAAGATAAAATAAGTAGACACCTTCGTGAAATTCAGCTTCAATTTCAAATGAGGAATACCAAATGAACTTCGTGATCATCTTGTGCTGTTGACTAGCCAAAAGGAGAAGAAACATGCGCTAATTCTCCCCCTCAAAAAGGACATGAAATGACCTTTTTGCCAAAGTTGAGAGTCCGTGATGGTTGTGAATTTGTCAGGCACAATACATGGAAAGAGACAAATAAAACTATTGCAACGAAGATGGTGATTGAGACTCTCTTGAAGTAAACCCTTACTTGTCTCCTCATCAATAGTTTAGCAGATTAATAAATTCCCTGAAGCTCATAATATGCCAAAACCGCTTGATAAAATATGTTTAACTTTAGAATGTAAAAGGTTAAACCACGTCTCTGAACAACCACCTCTTGTCTTTAAGTCTGACCACCTCTTGAGAAGATCTTGTACTACAATCCCATTAGAAGCTTGAGAAACAACAATCACTTGATGAAGCTTGATAAAGGACAAGTTCGCGACTTATACTTGCACTAAGTTTGTGATTTAGAACTTATATTGAGCACAACAACGTAACTCCTTTAAATATAGGTAGTGATATATACCCAACCTTCCATCCTTTATTGTATATATCCACTTCTTGAACATCCAGGTCTAATCACCTTAAATACGCTCGAGCAAGGGTCATCAAACATCGTGCATCCATCCACCCCGAGATGTTTGTGACACTAAGTACACCAACCCGTGAATTAACAAACCAATCAAGTTACCATAATTTCCCAATTCCTGCCGATCTTGAAGCACAAACTTATCCCGAAAAATTGGTCACACCCCGTAAGTTTTATTAAGTCTAAATCCAAGTCCAGCCTATTTGTCCAAAATTAATTTCACGGGATTTTACAGCTCTTGAGATTTAAACCGAGAAATCGAATCTTTCGCGGGATTTTCTAAAACCTACAAGAGAAACCATGAAATCAATAAGAACAACTAAGAGTGAATTGCAATACTAATCTTTAAAATTCAAGTCAAAGAAGTCAAATCACAACTTGATCAGATCGCAACAAGTCAAGTCACAGGTTGTCAACTTGCAACAAGTCAGATTGCAATCAACCAAATCACAATTAGTCAAATCGCAAGTGTCAACTCGCAACGTCAAATCGCAACTGGTCAGATTGCTATCAGTCAAGTCGCAACAAGTCAAAACGCAACTTGACAAATCGCAATTTAAACAAATTGTTATTTGTCAGCTATAACTCAAATAGCAAAGATCAAATTGCAGGTTCACTCAAGTCGTAGGCACTAATAGAACAATGCTGCTAAATCCACAACTCTGTAATCGCGTTGACGTTCATATACCCAAATATAACCGAATCTTGATAATGTTTGTTGCTTTGTCGTTATGAGCCACAAGTAACCATTAAGCCACTAACAATACCAAAGAATTTGTTTAATCAAAATGTAGCTCATTTCAATCCAATAAAAAATGGATGAATCATTATCTGAAAATGCAACGCAGGCCCAATCAAAGTCAAGCAAGCCCATTTAACCTCAGTAACAATCCCGATCCAAATCCATTGCTTTGCCCTAATCATCGGGTATTAATAACACCTTTACACACCATAACCCTAATTTTATTAGTAACCACTCAACCCAAATCACTTGTAGACTCCGCCCCCTTCCTCTTTCACTATCATCAATCCTCCCAGCAGTCAACTCTCATCTCCATCTCACAGATGTTCTGATCTCAAACCCATCAATACTATTCTCAACCGATCATCACAAACACACAACCTTACCGTGTATTATATAAACCCAACGCAAGAAGACTTAAGCAACCCTTTTCATTTGCATATCAACAATGGTTACAAGGTCTCGAAGAGGTCTCGGGTAGGTGTATAATTTCTTCATGTGTTAGAGCGACGAACGAAAAAGAAGATAAGGTAGTTGTGTATGTTTTTCTTGTGGTTAAGATGAGGTAGTGATAAAGAAGAAGTTTGGATTTAGATTAGTTGTTGTACTCTTGTTGGATTTAGATTTAGTTGTTTCAGCGAGTTTGTCACATACTTTGTTGTTTTAATCGTGGTATTGAACTGTATTGTGGACTTAGTATTTGTTGTTGTGTTGTTTTATTAACCGTTGTCCGATTAACAGTTGATTAGGGCAAAACGTAAGAGTAATAAAACAACCAGCAACCGAAAAAGTGGTCCCTTTACTGGTTTTGTCTCTTTTCCGTTTACGGTTACAATCCAAAATGCAAGTAGCAAGATAGACAAACCGCATGTTTTCTTTAAATTTTGGCAGCATGCCCTTTCTTTTGTTTGATAATTTTTTCTTGAGTAGACAAACCGCATAGACAAACCGCATAGAGACAAACCGCAACTTTGACCAGTCAAAGCTGTCACTTTCACCCAGTTTTGTCCTTTTCCCTTTTTGGCTACTATCCAAAAAATATACACAAACCGCATACAAGAACATCATTCCCAGATTTCTTTATACAAACTGCTACCAAAAACAATCCACAAGAAACTTTGATGTTCATGCAAGACCAGTGAAAGAACAAGATATACCTACA
Source organism: Artemisia tridentata subsp. tridentata (assembly GCA_021014915.2). NCBI lineage: Eukaryota > Viridiplantae > Streptophyta > Magnoliopsida > Asterales > Asteraceae > Artemisia > Artemisia tridentata. Next base: position 160,768,513 of record CP139501.1, on the reverse strand, counting down.
CGACTTGTGATGCCCAAACCACATAACATGACATGATATACTGGACTGACTTTTGAATTCGAGCACAAGAAAAAATAAAACAAAAGCAGATCTACAAGTACTAGCGTCCACCAATCATTGAAAAATAAAACAAAAACCACATGTGGTATACACCACAAATCCAAAATATTCACGCACATGAAGCCCATAATCACAAAAGTCAACAAGTGAAGCCATTCGAACAAAACAAAAAAATTATGGGTTAACAGTATGTGTAATATGATTCGAACAAAAAAAAAATGAAACCGACACACAATCAAAACGAACCTAACCATGGCTCTTGATACCAATTGTAGGATATAACCATCTTGATTGTGTGTATGATTCGGGTGGTCTTGGTTCATGGAAGATTAGATCCATGGTTTAGAGTTAGAGAGATGAGATGAACTAGAGAGAGAGAGAGAGGGAGACTCTTGAGAGAAAATCTGGATCTATTAGATTCAATGTGTGAAAATATGCAAGAGTTCCAACCCTCTCCTTGTGTGGAGAGGGCTATATATAGTTCCTAATACTTGTGCCCCTAGTGGGCTGTGGAGTGAGCTGACAGTGGGGAAAGCCCCGACCCACTCCACAAATATATGTAACTACACTAATAATACTAATAGTACTAAACTACTATAAATAAGCCTACGAGCTATGTGAATGCTAAATAGATGCTCGGGGTGACCGAACCTTCATCAGAATATTTATATTCCTAACAAAAACAGACGAAAAAGTGTAAAAAACGGACAAAAACGGACGAAAACGTGTAAAAAAAGGACGAAAACGTGTAAAAACGGACGAAAACGTGTAAAAACGGATAAAAACGGATGAAAACGTGTAAAAACGGATGAAAACGTGTAAAAACAGACGAAAACGTGTAAAAAAGGGACAAAAACGGACGAAAACGTGTAAAAAACGGACAAAAATGGACGAAAACGTGTAAAAATGGACGAAAACGTGTAAAAACAAACGAAAACGTGTAAAAAACGGACAAAAACGGACAAAAACGTGTAAAAACGGACGAAAACGTGTAAAAAATGGACGAAAACGTGTAAAAACGGACGAAAACGCAAAAAAAATTGATGGAAACGGACGAAAACGTAGAAACACGGACGAAAACGGCTGAAAATGTATAAAAACGTAAGAAAACGAAATTGTAAGTTATTTACTAACGGCCGTTAGTATAAAGGACTAATGATGTGACGTTTATACCCACAATGAGACGCTTTCAAGAGTTTAATCATTTTCTTATAAAAAAAAAAGGTGGCACCATACAATGACATAAAATGACAACTTCGTTGTATTTTTTTAGCATTTTCTCTAGTTTATTTGCTAAATACATAAAAAGACATGCACTCACACAAACAACAATTACCTTTAAACCAATGTTTTAAAAACCGGACCGGACCGGCCGGTTCGACCGGCCTCCGGCTGGTCGGCCGGTTTAAAAAACCCCGGTTTTTATAAGTCCCATTTACTGTAGCGAACCGGCCGGTTTTTCCGGTTTTGGCCGGTTCGACCGATCCGGTTCAACCGGTTTTGACATTTTTTTTTTTTTTTTTGATTTTTTTTGTTGGGCGGTTCGGCCGGTTCGACCGGTGACGGAAGTATGGCCGGTTCCACTAAAAAACCGGTTTTTAAAACATTGCTTTAAACCACACTCATCTATACATAAAAAAATTAAATAGATACGCATGCACAAAATGACGCAACATGATTTTGTAAAAAACTATACACTGTTGCGGCTTTGCACGAGAATCGTCCATTATAGTTAACGAGCTGGGAAGCCCGCGCGTTGCGTCGGGATGCTTAGAAAGGAATTTTTTGTTCGATGTTTTGTGTTTATGGGGCGGTGTTGACACATTTTTATAAAAGGAGTTCTTACAAATAGATTAAGAGCATTACAAATAAGACTCGACTGATAACAGTATCATCCCTAGAATTAGTGTATTGAATTTATCATCATATTATTTGTTTTTAGAATTAACTAAAAGTCCTATACTTTCCTTGCTGTGGTCAGTGGAATCTCATTCATAGCAGCGACAATTTAAATAAGAGCGTATATATGTATCATTTATATAGTGGAAGATAGGGAAAAGAAGAAAGTTACATTTGTAGTATGAAATTTCAGCTGTAATACAACTTTTACTTTAGGCTTCTCAAACTTCTATTTGGTAGTCCTCAACATTATTATGCAACCATGGACTGCCAGCTCTTGGTTTCAGTTTTTTTTTAGTCAAGACGTTTGTGAACAAAACAATGCCGAAGTTGGATATCAACAGAACTGAAAAAAAAAATTCAAGTATCACATTAAAACTATTTAATCATACCTAATGGTCTTAAACTACTTGCATAAGTAGATTACAAATGTATACTTACCTTATGTAAATTAAATCTGAAGCTTGAATATGTACGACCATATTGGTTGCAAATCCATTACTGATGACTTGTAAAATTTAATGCAAAATACCGCATATGCTCAATTTAGTGACATCGACAACCAAGACTGTGATAAGTTAATAGTACCTTTTATGTGTATCTTATGCAGTCTGAAATGTAGGGATAATGTTACTGGGGTGTGTCTGAGTTCCACTGTGGCTAATTATTCGCTTGAACATGTCATCAAAAGCTCCAGCTGCAAGAGGATACGATCTTTTGGCTGGGCAAGAAAGCTGCATTGATTTGCTTTCTTTGCTTCTGCTATTGAAGCAAAAAACCCCAAGAAAATTTCATTAATTCTCATTCTTCTTTGGCGACATTGTTTGCTGTTCCATGGCTTCATATGTAGCAACCCTAATAACACATTTGTAATTATTTCAGAATTTTCATGACAACATAGAAAAAAAGATAACATACTGGTTTAACCTAACTTGTCTGCTTGTCTCATTTTGTCAGATTCATGTATGCACTTTGAGCCTAATTGTGCATCATAACATGGTATCTGCAGCAGCGTAAGCATGCAATTTCTAAGCAGTAGACGTATATGCAATACAGATTCATAACACTGCTTTTAATGACTCTACGGCATGCTATGGAGGTTGGACAGTTAGGAGCACATGGAGCTTTAAAACTTAGGGGCACAAAGATAAAACACAATAAACAAACATAAAATATTGTAACAGAATATTTACTCACTGAGAGATATGACTGATGAAATCTAAACTTGTCTAGGCTGCAAGGTCTTAATAATGAATGAAAATTTGACCTCAAGAGTCAAAGTCCAGTTTTTTTTTTCTTCTTCGATTTTAAAAATCAGAACCTTATAATACCTGTTTCAAGAAGAACGGTGGATGATGATCCGTTTGCTTCTTCAGCAGGTTCAGGTTGAGAGTAACCCATCTTTGCTGGAGTATAAGCTCTGTATGTTAATCATTAGTGGTAAGTTAATGTAACATAGTATTGTACCTTGTATAATTGAAGCATAATGTAATTGAGGAACCATTGATGGCGAAAAAAAATCGATACCTTTAAACATCGATAAGAAAAAAAAAGCCAAAAATCTCAGCTCTCGTACAATGCTATTTTTAATAACTACAGCCTCAAGAAAAAATAACATGTTTAGTCAGATTGGTATGCTAACTAAGTTATGAAAAGTATATTACATGAATTTGATAACCACATACTTTTGTACTAATGTTTCAAAGTGACAGAAGGTTCCTCTTAGGCTCAGAATTGCTTGTGCAGAACCATATAGTAGGGTATCCGTTCCGTCATGGCTGCAAACACGAAGTTGTGTTGCCTCGCCAAAATACAGATTGGTTAAAATTATATATGCACAAAAGCAATATCATCATCATCATCGCCATATAAAGTTTTTTTCATCTGAACCCATACAGAGAACCATATGCACAATATCAATAGCATCATTATCAATATATGCTTGCCATAGTTGCAAGCTTACCAACCCTGTTCACATTTCAATCCCACCATAGCATTCAAGATACAGGTCGCTTTTACTGTTGTGTATAATTAAGAGCTGTTTTCCTTCCTCTTCTACCATTTTCCATATCCTACTACCATAAACATGTACTTGCAACAAATAAGTGGCTCAGATCTGTATGCAAAGTTTAAGTCACAAAATTATCTTTATTCCGTAGTGGCTGCTAACAAACACAGTTGCATAGTAAATATTTAAACTATGCCATCCGGTTGTTGCCCCGCCAGCTTACATTGTCTATTTGTGTCAAATTACAGATATCATCATAGTCTTATGGTAAACATAATGGGTTTGCATACCTGTCATGGCTGCAAACACTAAGATGATAAAGATCCCTTCATGTCAGATTTGATAGGAGCCACAAATTAAGATTGATTACTATCAGTTATCAGATTCAGGTTGGATCAAGAATTTGGGAAAATGAAATTTCTGGATAGTGTATCTTTCTGAAGAATGTATGTATCTTTCTGCATGTATCATTATATAGATATTTGGTGTTCTGCCTATATGCCATCCGGTTGTTGCCCCGCGAGCTTGCGGCTAAATTATTTAAAAATGAGTATGATCAATGCTGTTCAATCAGCCAAAAAAAAATTTGGAAAAGTAATTAGCACCACTTGCTAGGTTGCTGAGGCGATCATTTTTTGTACTCTACCATCCATTCACATAGTATCTTTACAATCATTCCAACACAACATACTGACACTTAAAGAGAATCACAGGAAAAAAAAGTCCAAAAAAATGGGAATATTTGGCTCAGATCTGTTTGCAGTTTTTAATTCACTAAATTATCTTTATTCCGTAATGGCTGTTAACAAACACGGTTGCATAGTAACTATTTAAACTATGCCATCCGGTGGTTGTCCCGCCAGTTTACGACTAAATTATTTCAGATTACAGATATCATCATAGCCAAAAGCTGCTGGATAAAAGGGTTTACGAACCTGCTATGACTGCAAACACTAACATGATTGTGATGCCACGCCAAGATACAGACCGTTTTAACCGATCATGTTCCAGCAACATATAACCTATACAATGGTTATGATCTATTTGTCTATATATACAAAAACATAGTGCATCCAGAAAGATGCATATATTTTCCGAAAAGATACACTATCCAAAAATTTATCATACCCAAAAACTGTTGGATAAAAGGGTTTACGAACTTAACATACAGATTGTTTTAATCGATTTTCTTGCACTCTACCATCCATTCACATAGTATTCGAACAAAATGGAAATATTTGGCTCAGATCTGTATGCAAAGTTTAATTTACTAAATTATCTTTATTCTGTAATGGCTGCTAACAAACACGGTTGCATAGTAATCATTTAAACTATGCCATCCGGTTGTTGCCCTGCCAGCTTACGACCAAATTATTTCAGATTACAGATATCATCATAGCCAGAAATACATTATCCGAAAATTTATCATAGCCAAAAATTGCTGGATAAAAGGGTTTACGAACCTGCCATGGCTGCAAACACTAACACGATTGTGATGCCACGCCAAGATACAGGCCGTTTTAACCGATCATGTTCCAGCACCACGTAATTCATACAATGCTGATAACCTACAAAAAAGGGTATGTAGTTTTAAGAGCAAAGGAAACGGTAGCAACCACAAATGATGCATATCGCCTGTCCATATTAGCAAATGAAGAGTATTTGTTCACAAATAAAAAATTCCAAATATTCTCCGATTGCTAATATGAACAGGGGATGTATAAGTGATTGTTTATTATCCAAGTTTGCCTTCCTCACCTGAAATCATTAAAAAGAAATGACAAAAATGGTTATAAAAAGGTTGAGATAGTTAGTAACAGCTAAGGGGTTTAGTTAAAAATTAAGTTTATACACACCTTTTGACAAAATGGTTATAAAAAGGATGGGATAGCTGTAGAATTTTACCCAATTTACAAAAGCATATCCACATATGTAATTATTTCAATGTAACACTTTTATCCTGAGTTTTATAATCAAACAAATCAAACAAACATATTAGTCAGACATTTTATCAAACACATGGTGTGCATTATAAGAGGGTGGGACTTACAGGGCAACAACTATAGTGTAGGCAAACACCAAGTGGAAGGAGGAGTAGTGCCAATTTGATTTAGATTGTTTATTCAAATTGCTTAGATTTTGCTAACTAAGAATATTAATCGCAGATAAGCAGCTGTAAAGGTAATCCAAACACGCTTGTAAAGTGTATACATGTGTATCTGATAACTTTACCTCAGTAACTACAACAATCATCAAAATAATAAAGAATCACCTACATACATGAATAATCTGGAAAAATTTTGCTAACTAAGAATATTAATCGCAGATAAGCAGCTCTAAAGGTAATCCCAAACACCTTCGTAAAGTCTATACATATCGAAATAAAGTAATCCCAAACACCTTCGTAAAGTCTATACATATCGAAATAAAATTGAAAATAAATTACCTTGTGGATATACAAATTTGCATAATTTAATTTTGCCCCAAAAATTAGGGTTATACACTCACCGGCGTTGTGTGTGTGTGTGTTTATGTGTGTGTATAAGTTTATGGTAGTAGCATCTGGAAAATGGTAGAAGAGGAAGGAGAACGGCTCTTAATTACACACAACAGTACTTAAATAGTGAAAAACAGTTTTATGAACAGTACAAATTACTTTGAGAGATACTTATCAGCCACACATTTGCCCTCTAATGACCACCTTAATTACTTTTCCAGATTTTTTTTACCCGTTTGACTTCCCTTGACCATACTCATCTTTTAATATATTGGATATGGATATATTGGATAATGGATAATGGATAATGAGTTAAAGTAATTAAAACGTACATGAACATTTAAAATAATATTATTATATGAGGGTATAAAAGTCTTTTGCTATAACATTTCTTGTATAGCTCAATCATAACATAAACCTGAAATTTTAGAAAACCTCCTTGTATAAGCCAATAACCATATAAGTTTGCCTTATATAAACTAATAATTTCCTAAACCCTTAAATAAGCTTAAAAAACTTACAAATACCCCCTTATAGGAAATGGATGATGTAGATTTGTTTATATTAACAGGTAAATAGAGAGGGATACCAAAGTTATGAAGAAACAACAATTTTTGTTATGGTGTATATAGCCTAGTTGTTGTTTTCGGATTTTACTCATATTGTTCTAAGACATTCACTTGACACGAAATTTGAATCTAAGTCTTTTCTAGAAACTAGCTTATATGGGTTTGTGATATTTTAGTATTAATACTCGCTTTTAACAAGACTTGTGACGCTTTATGATAATATTTATCCAAAAATATAAAACTAAAGTACATAGATTCGTAGCAAATGATAATATAGGCCCACAAAAGAATGGCGAAAAAGAATTGTTTGAAAATATATCAAAGTATATCTCTATTGAAAGATAAATAAATGTTCGTCGCGATAGCATGATTTATTTTATTTATTTATTATTATTATTATTTTTTTTTTTATCAATTATTCGTTTCAAAGATAATTTGTTTTTGAGTAAACTGCAAAAATCATCCCTGTGGTTTGTGTAATTTCGCAAGAATCATCCCTATCTCAAACGTTTAGCATTAAACATCCCCAAGTCCACAAACGTTTAGCATTAATCATCCCTGAGCACTAACGTCATTAGTTTTACCAGTTAAGTGTTAAAATAATATTTTTCCGTTAGTCCCTCCGTTAATATTTTTTGCACCGTTAGTCCTTATTTTTTAAAATGAATTAAAAATGGCAGCAAAAATAATATTCGTCCGCTTTTTTTACGTTTTCGTCTGTTTTTATACATTTTCGTCCATTTTTTTACACGTTTTCGTCCGTTTTTACACGTTTTCGTCAGTATTTACACGTTTTCATCCGTTTTTAAACATTTTCATCCGTATTTACACGTTTTCGTCTGTTTTTACACGTTTTCATCCGTATTTACACGTTTTCGTCCGTATTTACATGTTTTCATCAGTATTTACACGTTTTCATCAGTATTTACACGTTTTCATCCGTTTTTACACGTTTTCATCAGTATTTACACGTTTTCGTCCATTTTTACACGTTTTCGTCAGTATTTACACGTTTTCATCTGTTTTTACACGTTTTCATCCGTATTTACACGTTTTCGTCCGTTTTTACACGTTTTCATCCGTATTTACACGTTTTCGTCCGTATTTACACGTTTTCATCAGTATTTACACGTTTTCATCAGTATTTACACGTTTTCATCCGTTTTTACACGTTTTCATCAGTATTTACACGTTTTCGTCCGTTTTTACACGTTTTCATCCGTATTTACACGTTTTCGTCCGTATTTACACGTTTTCGTCAGTATTTACACGTTTTTATCCGTTTTATACACGTTTTCATCAGTTATTTACACACGTTTTCGTCCGTTTTTTTACACGTTTTCATCCGTATTTACACGTTTTCGTCCGTTTTTACACGTTTTCATCCGTATTTACACGTTTTCGTCCGTATTTACACGTTTTCATCAGTATTTACACGTTTTCATCCGTTTTTACACGTTTTCATCAGTATTTACACGTTTTCATCCGTTTTTACACGTTTTCGTCCGTATTTACACGTTTTCGTCTGTATTTACACGTTTTCGTCAGTATTTACACGTTTTCATCTGTTTTTACACGTTTTCATCAGTATTTACACGTTTTCGTCCGTTTTTACATGTTTTCGTCCATTTTTACACGTTTTCGTCAGTATTTACACGTTTTCGTCCGTTTTTACACGTTTTCGTCAGTATTTACACATTTTCATCAGTATTTACACGTTTTCGTCCGTTTTTACACGTTTTTGTCCGTTTTTACACGTTTTCGTCAGTATTTACACGTTTTCATCCGTATTTACACGTTTTCATCAGTATTTACACGTTTTCGTCCGTTTTTACACATTTTCATCAGTAATTACACGTTTTCATCCATTTTTACACGTTTTCATCAATAAAAATGGACGAAAACATGTAAAAACAGACAAAAACGTCTAAATACTTTCAAAAATGTGTAAAAACGGTAATAAACGTGTAAAAACGGACGAAAACGTGTAAAAACGGACGAAAACGTGTAAATACGGATGAAAACGTGTAAAAACCGACGAAAACGTGTAAAAAACATGTAAAAATGGACGAAAACGTGTAAAAACAGATGAAAACGTGTAAATACTGATGAAAACGTGTAAAAACGGACGAAAACGTGTAAATACGGATGAAAACGTGTAAAAACGAACGAAAACGTGTAAATACTGACGAAAACGTGTAAAAATGGACGAAAACATGTAAAAACGGATGAAAACGTGTAAAATACTGATGAAAACGTGTAAATACGGATGAAAACGTGTAAAAACGGACAAAACAGTGTAAATACTGACGAAAACGTGTAAAAATGGACGAAAACGTGTAAAAACGGATGAAAACGTGTAAATACTGATGAAAACGTGTAAATACGGACGAAAAGTGTAAAAACGGACTGAAAACGTGTAAATACTGACGAAAACGTGTAAAAATGGACGAAAACGTGTAAAAACGGATGAAAACGTGTAAATACTGATGAAAACGTGTAAAACGGATGAAAAACGATAGTAAATACTGATGAAAACGTGTAAATACGGACGAAAAAGTGTAAATACGGATGAAAAACGTGTAAAAACGGATGAAAACGTGTAAATACGATGAAAACGTGTTAAAAAAGGATGAAAACGTGTAAATACTGAAACGGAAAACGTGTAAAAAAATGAAACGGAACAAAAAAAAAAACGGACGAAAACGTGTAAAAAAATGGACGAAAACGTGTAAAAACGGACGAATATTATTTTTGCTGCCTTTTTTAATTCATTTTAAAAAATAAGGACTAACGGTGCAAAAAATATTAACGGAGGGACTAACGGGAAAATATTATTTTAACACTTAACTGGTAAAACTAACGACGTTAGTGCTCAGGGATGATTAATGCTAAACGTTTGTGGACTTGGGGATGTTTAATGCTAAACGTTTGAGATAGGGATGATTCTTGCGAAATTACACAAACCACAGGGATGATTTTTGCAGTTTACTCTTTGTTTTTTTTGTATAAAAGTGAAGAAGAATTATATTTCTCTTTTTCTCCGCTCTTATTTCTTCCTTTCATATTCTACTCCCTCCGTCCCAAATTATAAGTCCACTTTCACTTTGCACAAAGTTTAAGAAATTTCCACTAAATACTCTATTAACCAATCAAATATTATCTTTCTCCACTAAACACTCTTTTGATTGGTTGGAATATAAAAGTGGACAAGTATTTTGGGACAACAAAAAATACCAATATGGACTTATAATTTGGGACATATAGAGTATAATTTATCCAAATAAAAATAAATGATTAATTATTTTCTCTAATTAATAATAACGAGCTGGGTAGCCCGCGCGTTGCGGCGGGGTGAATTGACATTAGTTTTTTGCAACCGTGTTGTCCAAGCAAAAATACATTAGGAAAATTATCAATGTTGAAACACATCTGTAACCCCATTTAATTATCAATATTCAGACTTAGTATGCCAGCATCCATGTTCACTTGAATGAAAGCTTCTTTGGTTGGGCAATTGATGGCTTGTTTATGTACAATAACATCCTCCATGTTCAGTTTGTCTAGTGTTCTACAAAAACAACATTACATAACTATATTAGGTAAATAATCTTTGAATAATAGTAGAACTGAACCAATCAGTGATTTATTATTGAATCCATAAACAAAGGTCCAAGGTTTGGTTAAGTGTCTGATGCAATTTATCTGAGATTGGAACATCTGCCATGTGAACTGATGGTGGAGCATTAGTTGAAGACATGTGTGTAAATCATGGTTATGATTAACTCACGTTATCATCAGAATCTGTCACACAGATGGGCATAAAAAAATCCATACATTCAGTCTAAATTTAGCAACCCTAAGCAAGAAAAGCTGTCAAAAAGGAAGAGCAAAAACTCAGACTTACATGGGTCAAAATAGATTTGTGTTGAAACATGCAGGTCTTGTTCGGGTTGAAATGGGACTGGGTTGGCTTGGTCTACATACACTTTTCTGTCCTGAACACACCCACTGAACCACACACAATAGAAAAAGACAAATGCAGAAAATGTTCACCATCGCCTTCATATACCTAATAACATGGTAAGAGACAGAAGGTTCTTTTATGCACCTGGTGCAACAAAAGTTTTCAAGTGCGAAAGTCTTAGGCTCAGAATTGCGAGTGTGGAACCGTATAGAAGGGTATCCGTCCCGTCATGGCTGCAAACACTAAGTCGTGCTGCCCCGCCAAGATACGAATTGGTTTCACCCATCAAGGTTCAGCAGCTTATTATAGCTGAAAAATCATACACGCACAAAAGCAATAGCATCATCATCGCCATAATGAAAGCTTTACTTGAACTGACCCTATTAGCATGATGAAATTGATGTCCAACAGACGATACGAACACACACCCTGAACACACACACTGAAACACACACAATAGAAAAAGATAAATGCAGAAAATGTTCACCATCACCTTCATATAGCTAATAACATGGTAAGGGACAGAAGGTTCTTTTATGCACCTGGTACAACAAAAGCTTCCAAGTGCGGAAGTCTTAGGCTCGGAATTGCGAGTGCGAAACTGTATAGAAGGGTATCCGTCCTGTCATGGCTGCAAACACGAAGTCGTGCTGCCCCGCCAAGATACGGATCGGTTTCACCCATCACGGTTCAGCAGCTTATTATAGCTGAAAAATCATACACGCACAAAAGCAATAGCATCATCATCGCCATAATGAAAACTTTACCTGAGACGGGAGTGTTTTCGAACCAATAAGGAAGCAACACATATGAAGGGACTGTTTTGGAAGAGGGAGCGAACCAATAAGGAAGCAACTCAAATAGAAAACTCTCCCCATGGGACCGGGGTTCGAGGTTGTCATACCACTTACCACGGTTCAGCATCATATTATAGCTAAAAAACCATACACGTACAAAATCAATAGCATCATCATCACCATATGCTTGCCATGGCTGCAAGCTTACCAACCCTGGCCTGCCATCGTGAAATACCATTTTAGTAAATCACTAATAAATCAAGAAACTAATAAGCTTCATAGATCAGACTAAAACATAAATACGTAAAAATGAAAACTTTACCTGAACGCACCCTATTAATAGGCTCAGAATTGCGAGTGCGGAACCGTATAGAAGGGTATCCGTCCCGTCATGGCTGCAAACACGAAGTCGTGCTGCCCCGCCAAGATACGGATCGGTTTCACCCATCACGGTTCAACAGCTTATTATAGCTGAAAAATCATACACGCACAAAAGCAATAGCATCATCATCGCCATATGTCTGCCATGGTTGCGGGCTAACCAAGGCTCCCTTGCCATGGTGAAATACTATTTTATTTTCGTAAATCCCAGATCATTCAACCTGGTTAACCTTTTTCATCTGAACCCACACAGGTGCCAAACTCAGCAGGATATGCTTGCCATGGTTGCAAGCTCAGCAAGCCTACCCTGCAATTGCATACGTATCCGACACGTAATGGTGGCAAACACGAACTCATGCTGCTCCGCCAAGATACGGATCGGTTTCAGCCAGCACGGTTCAGCAACATATAATAGCTGAAAAACCATACACGCACAAAATCAATAGCATCATCATCACCATATGCTTGCCATGGTTGCAAGCTTACCAACCCTGGCCTTCCATGGTAAAATACCATTTTAGTAAATCACAGATCATCCATTTTCTCCGTATAGTTGTGGATTGTGAAATACCATTTTAGTAAATCACAGATCAGCCAACCTGGTTCACATTTTTTTAGTAAACGTGGATCGGGTCATAGAAACATGTGAATCTCCCCATGGCTGCAAACATACTTGCTATGTTGACGATGATGAGAGGCTGAGTTATTAACTATTTTAATAAATCAAGAAACTAATAAGCTCCACAGATTAGATTAAAACATAAACACATAAAAATGAAAACTTTACCTCAACTGACCCTATTAACATGATTGGTTCACGTTTTTTAGTAAACGTGGATCAGGTCATACAAACATCTGAATCCCACCATGGCATCCAAGTCAATAAGCTTATGGGCTTATTTCATTTGGGTTAGTTTAACTTGTTGGCTTATGGGCTTATTTCCTATTGAAAAAAAAGCCAATAAGCTCACATCAACCATCAGTGGAACCACATAGTCTGCTATAAAACTTCTAAGGCACCCTATAACATCAAAGATGAGATGGATAATTACCTTTCTAAAATAATGTCGTCTGATCTAGATTTAAAACTCATATAACACAAAACTGAAGGTTTTAGATGACTCACAAAAGCAGAATTGCAGAAGAACGAAATTGGATTGCTAGCCAAAGGCAAATTAGCATACACTCATGAAAAAAAAGTCCAGAAACTACAAATGTATATAAAAAGACATAAAAGGTATCCAACCACTAAAATGTTGCGACAAATAATTGGCTCAGATCTGTAGGCAGGGTTCAAGTCACAAAAGTATCCTTATTCCGTAATGGCTGCTAACAAACACGGTTGCATAGTAAGTATTTAAACTATGCCATCCGGTTGTTGCCTCGCCAGTTTACGGCCAAATCATTCAAGACACAGCTTATTTGTGTCAGATCACATATATCATCATAGCCTTATAGGAAACATTATAAAGGAGACGGGCGTGTAACCGGATAAAAGGGTTTGCGAAGCTGCCATGACTGCAAACACGAACATTATCGTGATGCCCTGCCAAGATACAGGCCGCTTTCACCTTATGACTACCTTTAGTGAGAGTGAAACATCAGACACCATATCAGGTGCACCAAGTTGACTGTTTGTTATCCGACTTTGCCTTCCTCACCTGAAGTCATTAAAAAGAAATGACAACATGGTTATAAAAAGGTTGAGATAGCAGTTAACAGCTAAGGGGTTTAGTGAACAATTAAGTTAATACACACCTCCTATCAAAAATATGTTATGAGTTAATTGCAAAAATCGTCCTTGTGGTTTGGCCAAAATGCAGAAATCGTCCTTACTGTGCATTAAGTGCAGAAACAGTCCTTACTGTTTACTCTTTCATTCACTTTCAGTCCCCCACGTGGACATCCGTTAACTTCCAGCCGTTACCTTCTTCACGTGATATGCACACGGGGGTAATTTAGTCTTTTTCCATTATATCAATTAAACCACAAGGACGATTTTTGCAATTTACTCTATCAAACACAAACACTGTGATCTGCTATCTTTATTTTCCAGAAATTCATCAATCATCAAACATCAAACATCAAACATGATCCATCATACCCAGAAATTCATCAAACATCAAACACAAACACAAACTTGAAAAAAACCCAACACAGTACACTCATCAAACATCAAACACAAACATGATCCATCATACTATCTTTACCTAGAAATTCATATAATACTAACATCTAAAAATTCTAAAAATTCACAAAAATGTAAACTAACTATAAGAGCAGCTGAATATTAACTGTAAAAAATAATTGAGCTTAATCTAACTTAATATGAATAAATTAAAATTAAAAGATAAAGGCTGAAAATGGGAAAATTCACATATGCAGTCTGCAATAACTACTTAGGACTATTTTGAGCTAATTATGAACCAAAACTTAAAGGGACCTAATCAATACTGAATGATGACTAAATAGACCGAGTTTGAAACAAAAATTACCAAAAGCTGGGATCACAATAGCTTATAGCTATATAAGCTCATATGACCTAGGAGACCAACCAAGTTCTGAGAGACCAAGTTCAAATATCAATCAACCATTGAATTTGGCTTAGCTTTTATTGAAGAAGATAGGACAGTAATAAGGGTCAATTGATTACTTTGCATACGGACAACATGTGATTCACTTATTCTATAATTCAAAATCTAATTACAATTGAAGACAAAGATGCACTAAGCGCAATTTCGACAGAAAACATATATACAAAATCGACATAAACAAACCACAAACTTAATTATTACCACAATAGAAGCTCTCTTCGAAAGCTATTTATCAGAAACTAGGCATCCATGGTGCAACATATGCAGACGTTGACTTTCGGTAGTAACACCATAAGAAGGCGGGATCACTTTCCTCAACGATGGCCTAGTATGCACCATCCAATTTACAATATAAACATTTAAATTCGAACACCCCATCAAATTAACCTCCCTCAACTTCTCACAATTCTTCACCATGTATATCACTGCATCTGTAGTCACATATTGACAGCCCGAAAGATCTATCGTCACAATCTCATTACATCTAACCACAATTTCCCTTAACCCGTCATTATTCACACCTGACCTACCCATATACAGCTTCTCCAACTTCAACGGCTCCATCCTTAGTCCTAAATTCTTAACTCCTCCACAATCTTGTATGCTCAAATTCCTAATTTCACGACACTTATTTAAAATTTCACCACCACCCGTAGCTCCAGTTCCAACTCCAGCACCCGCTCCCGCACCAACACCCGTACCAGCACCCGCAGTCCCACCTTCCCCACCACCACCACCTCCCGTAGTTCCATCTCCTCCTCCACCAACACCATCACCTCCTCCAGCAGTACCTGAGCTACCACCAAATAATCCCATTCAACCCCCACCATTAGTCCCTATATCTTTTTCACCACCTGCTCTTGGTGACGCAAATCCTGCACCATATGTTCCAATCACATTCTCCCCACCAGCTACTGACACCACTCCACCAGAATCATTCCTACCACCGCTTGTGCCTATATTCTCTCCACCACAAGCAGACCCCGGACAACTACCACAGTTGCCACCTATAGCCCAAAAACACCTTAATATAACTGAGGTTGAGATTTTGCACTGAGACACCTTATTTTAAGTACTAATCTGGAAAGGCAAACATTAATAATGATGAGTTAAGTCCTAATTTCAACACAAGTTAATTAACTGGAGACTTGAAAATTCTGTACAAATGTTATTGTTGTCTTACACAACGACACACCCAGGATAAGGACTACAGAAATGGCGCAAAAATGTATACTTACTACATAGCTATAACAGAACAATGGCTCCAAACTCTACAAGAATGGACTTACAAAATCGCCTGTAGATTTTAACTTGGGAAAAATACTTCCATTTGCCAATCTATAGACTCATAAAGCCTATACCACAACTCAAAATAAAGAATACGGTAGCATCAAAAGTTCTAAACAGCAGTGTGAATCATTTCCAACGTTTTATTGTTAATAAATTTCACTAAACAATTGGTTTGCCTCGTTTTCCAGAAGAAATCAGAAATGTACACAAACTCTCTTACGAGAAAATGGAAATTCCTAAAACAATAAACATCAGGTAAAGTACCTTTCTCTTTCATGCGTGTCTATAAACATAAGTATATCGATTAGGAACCAAACCCACTTATAATCGGTCCTAACACAACAGCCCCTAATCAATCCTATGAAGCCCACCATCTCAGCTTTGGTTATCAACACCCTGAATCAATTTTTATCACCACCAACAGTGACTTTATCAACTTCAGAAACCCATCAATATCGATTCAAACCTAATCCCAAACTACACATTCGTTCTAACCCATCTCAGTTTCTATTTAAAACTGAATAAACCCAACAAAAATCTTTTCAACCCTAATAAAAAACCATCCCCTTTGGTAGATCGATTGGTTTTTTTTTATTTGAGAGTTTTTTCTTTTTCTTTTATTGTGAGAATGGATTTGTTCGTGAGGTGTGACTGGATTTTATGAGTGGTCATTTTTGTGTTGTGTGGGTTTTGTGTGTTAGATTGATAGTGTCGATCTGGTTGTTTTGGAATGAGGATATGTTTTTGTGATGGTGGTTTTGAAGATGTGTTGTTGTGTTTGATGAGGTTTTTTGTGATGGTGATTATCTGGATTTGGTGGATTAATTTATTGATATAAGTTGGAAAAAGACCAAATTACCCTCTTGTGCATATCACGTGCACAACCATTAGACGGGAAGTTAACGGATGTCCACGTGGGGGACTGAAAGTGAATGAAAGAGTAAACAGTAAGGACTGTTTCTGCACTTAATGCACAGTAAGGACGATTTCTGCATTTTGGCCAAACCACAAGGACGATTTTTGCAATTAACTCTCAAAAATATGTTATGATTCCAAAAATATAAGCACAAAATATAAGCAACAAAAAATTCCAGGGATACGGATATGTAAAGAACCGGAAAAAGAATACCTGAAAAACCTTAGATGCAAACATGATCAGCAACGCAATCTGCAAAACAAATCAACAAAAACCCCCCAAATTAACCAAACCCTAATTTTTAATTTAAAAATAAACGAATAAATAAAAGAAACACATCAAATAAATGATGAATTAAGAAAAACTAAACCGTATAGAGTATAAAGACTAAAAAAAAACACAAACATATAGGCAGATCATTTCTTGTAGGATCTGGGTTTATGATATTTTTTCGGTTGAAGGTTAAAGGTTAATGTGGGTTATCGAAATTTCTAGAGAAAGTGCCAGAGAGATAGAGAGTTGAGTGTGTGTGTGAATATAATGTGATGTGTTAACATTAATTTTTTTTCCCTAATTACTAAAGAACAGTTGATGAATAGTAAAATACAGTTCTATGAACATTAGAAACACATATAAAGCACCCTCAATAACCACACATCCATGTACTAATCACCCTCCTAATCACTTTTAAAGATTTTTTTTGGCACATTGCAAAATCTGGCTATTAAATAGATAGTATAATATCATCTTAAACAAAAAAGATAGAAATTTAAATCTAATTGAGTAATTTTATTAGCTGATAAGCTTAACTTTCCTCTATCGCTGACATCAAGAATGGTTTCTTTTATACTAGCAGGGTACTCGCGCGTTGCGGTGGTGGGTACCCTGAAATAAAATTTTCCGGTGAATCATGTATTTTAGTTTATTATGTTTTTTTTACAATACATTTACGGATATCAAGAATTTCGTTTAGCTCGTGCCCGTTCGGGCTTGAGCCCGTTGGCTCGTGTCCGTTCGGGCTCGAGCCCGTTTGGCCCATGCCCGTTCGGGCTCGAGCCCGTTTGGCCCGTGCCCGTTCGGGCTCAAGCCCATTTGGCCCGTTGCCCGTTCGGGCTTGAATATTTGTATCATGTGCTTTATTATTTGTATTAGTAACATTTAATGCAAGAATTGTGTTTAAGTTGGTTGTACAATATGCTTGATAATTTGTATTTCTTATGTAAGGGGTGTTTTAATTATTTAATAACTGCATTAATTGTATTTATTGACCCGTTAATTAATTGTATTTAATGTACATAATGATTTATTTATTGTATTTAATGTTAGTATTTCTATTTTAATTAGTTGTACTTTGAGCTTAAGAACTTGTAAATGTTAGAAAATGTGTTTTAATTACTTGTACTTTTAGCTTTATAACTTGTATTGCTTAATTTTAAGTATTTCTATTAATAGTAGGCCTTTGTGCATTATAAGATAGTTAGATAATAAAAGATAAGCATATGAAACGAATAAATAGTCAAACGGCTATTAGCAAATTTAATATTTTGTTAACTCAAATTATTATTTTCTACTTTTTTCATGTAATTTATATTTTTATTAACATGCATTAAATCAACATAAAAGGTAATAACATATATTCTAAAAATAAAATTACAACGGATAAAACAAAGGTATCATAAAATCGACCGAAACTAATATTTTGCACCATAGATTGACCAAAATATATATTTTAGTATTCAAAAAACAACCATTGTGTCAATTTTGCTTAGGTTGGTAGTCAATCTTGTTTGTCGAGTATGTGTATCATTTTGCACCTTTATATATTATGTGATACTAAAAAAAATCAATTCACAAAGTTCATAATACAAAAAATATATTCTGGCTTTTTATTTAGATGGATAATGAAAATCAAACTTTTAGGATCATGATATATAATATCTTTACATGGAATTGAACTCACAAAATATAATTGGAAGTGTAATAATGTCTATGAAAAAATAGAATTGGATTATAGCAAAATATTCATTCGTACTCTAAGTTGTTATTCAATAAATGTATAGTTTAGTTAATAAAATGCTAATTATGCTATTGCATTTACTGCACCAATTAAATACAAATTTAATTATATAGTATTCTAAAATGAAATAGGAAAACTTATACATTATATCTCCACACAGTTGTTTAAGACAAACAAAAATAATATTCTGAACGACACTTATCACAAAATGAGTAATATAATAACTAATAGCTGTAATCAAATAATAATAATAAAGCATGTTATAACTTTATTATTTATAAATCATAACAAATTTAAATTTTCTCGTGAACTTTAATTTCTATAATTTTGTTTAAAAGGTAAGAATAATAATAATCATAGTTTATTCATTAATTACCTTTTTCTTTTAAGATATCAAATTATGCTTAATTTTTTGTTTAGATTTTAATTGGGTACTCAAGACCAAAATACATCCCTGTGGTTTGTCCTATGTCTCGTTTTACATTCTCGTGTTTTTTTGGCACAAAACTATCCCTCCGTTAATAAATATGACACAAAACCATCCCTCCGTTAGTAAAGTCAGTCAATGAGGACTAACGATGCAAATTATTTCTCCGTTATCTCCTAACGGAAGAGAGAATATTTGCATCGTCTAAGCACTAACGGTGCATTTTTTTTTAGAAAATAAATTAAACGGGGGCCAACAAGGCTCGAACTCGAGTCTGGAGGCCCCAAAATGAACGCCCCAACCACTGGACTAAGTGTCCAGTGGTGTTATTATACCAAAACAAATTATATTTAACCACCCACCACAACCACCACCTCCATACCACCACCTACCTCCACCATACACCGCCACCACCACCTACCTCCACCGTCGCCACCCACCACCGCCACCTCCACCCACCACCACCATCACCGCCACCTACCACTACCACCACCAACCTCCACCACCGTCACCACCACCACCCACCACCACCATCCACCGCCACCACTGCCACAGCTACCACCCACCACCACCACCACCCACCGCCACCACCACCCAAAGGGGTGGGTGGCGGTGATGGTGGGTGGTTGTAACACCCCCAAAATCGTGTCCAGCGGAAGCATACATGTCAATGGGGTGCTACTAAATTGGTATCACAACACAAGGTACAAAGAACGGTTTTACCTCAACCGTTTAGAAGAAAAATTCATTATCAAAACATTAAGTTTACATCATTCAAAATATAATGCGAAATACATGCCCATAATAATAAAGCGGTCCCAAATATATATCAGAGTCGTCTATGACCGTGCCCCTTGCCAAGCGCCTTCCAACAGTTTGCTATCGCCTTATACCCGAGAATACACGCTAAAAGTGTTAACACGAGGTTGGTGAGTTCATAGGTTTTAGTTTAAAACAATATGGTTAAACCACAAGGTTTTCGAGTTCAAATCATCATTCACAAACAAGTCAAATTCAACATAGGCTCACACTGCCTAAATCACCGTTCCAAAACCAAATCCGCAAATAATATCATAATCAAAACATCTCGAACCATAATCAATCATACAGATACTACACTCATATAGTGTCACGCAAATTTAACTGTTACGCTGGCTAAGTCACATATACCAAGTCATGAGCCGCACTCAAGGAGTGTCTCATATCATAACAATAATACGCTATAGGTGCACCATATAGTAATACCCGCACAGATGCAGGTCATACAATAATAATCCCGCACAGATGCAGCTCATATAACAATAATCCCGCACAAATGCAGCTCATACAACAAATAACCTTAGCCAGCTCGCGTAACAGTTTCATAACCACAAACACAATTTCAGGTCAAATCAACAAACATGTTTCGCATATATCTTACCCCAAAACATATCAGGTCCATGAGGAAATAATCACATAAGCAACAGATAATCACTTAACGCATTCAAATAACCAAATCAAATATTGCAACCAAACAGTCAAGTCTTGAGTAAACAATTCACGTATCCCATTGAACAAGCGTTGAGTTTAGTTAAAAACGAGCATGTATTCTCCCCCAAAACAATTATAAAACTAGTAAAAGTAGGGGCCATGAACTCACCTTAGCCACAACAATGCAAACATCACAACTGACACAACTGGCATCTAGATCTAATCACAACGGTATCCAGGAGACAAGGCACAACGGTACGGGATTGGTACAACCTAATACCTATACGGTTATCTCAAATTACGTCTCGCACAATAATAAAGTCTATAAAAGACAACGTGTCATAGTTTTCGTGGATTACTCAAATTTAATACTTATAAAAAGTTTAGTATCAACGTTTCGTGTGATCGTAAGAAAATATAGACTCAAAATATAATTCACGCCAAAAAGGAATAGGTAATGACCTAGACAAGAAGAGTACTGACGAGAAGTCAAGAGCACAACGACCAGAAAATATGTCAAGAGAGTAAACCATTTGGTAAGTTTCAGTATTTACCCAATAATCCCAAATCGTGATCACAAATTATAAACCCAAACACAGTCAAGTCTAAGTAAATCGATAAGCAAATTCCATTATCAAACCGAGACCAATCTGAACAAATAAGCAAACCCATGAGCAAGCGTGACCCAAAACGAGTTGACTAGGCTGAGTTGACCCGACTCATTTCATAACCGAGCAAATTAACCCAAAAACCCTTTCAATCGTTTCAAACCACATGGAATCTTTTAACAACACGTTTGTATTTCGTTTTTAATCCATGTTTTAAATCCACGAAAACATTAATACTTTCTCATACTCGTTTTATAACAAATGAAATAATAAAATTAACCCTAGGTTTTCGGCTTACCAAAAAAGACGAGAGAAAAAGTGAGAGAGATGGTGGAGGTGTGGTGATGTGACGGCGGCTTCACAAGCAAACCCTAGACAAAACCCTAATCGACCCTTCGCACTAAACCCGTAACACAAACACACCCCTTGGTCTTCTCTTGATCGGTAGCAACAAAATATGGCGCGGTGGTTGAACGGCGGTGGCCGGAATCTGGCCGGAGAATGATGACGGCGCCGGTACAGTGTATGTGAGTTTGGTGTGACAAGTGAGACAAATGAAAACCTAGCAAGGTTTTTTATAAACACGCAGGGACTAGAAGTGTCAAGACTCAAAGTTTGGGGTCGGCGAGCAAAATATACCACAGGGACCATAGCTGTAATTTCTGCAATCTTTCTCAAAATGAGGTTCGGGGCTCATTTAAACTAGTAAACGGTTGATTTAAGACACGAGACTTTCGCCATCGCGCTCAGAATAATTTTTCCAATCAAAACGATTATTCATACGCCTAGTTTCTCCTAAATAATAAAATAATCAAATCAAATCGTCGGTTGTGCCAGTACGCGTTGTGCACGGTTTCCACATTTCACGAGATAACTTCACGTTTTTAAACCAAATGAGTTCAGAAAAGTTAGTATATGAAAAACAGGGATAATTCCTTATAAAAATACGTCTAAAAAATTATGGGGTATTATAGTCTCACCTCCTTAAAAAGGAATCGCGTCCTCGCGATTCAATTCAAGTTACCCGTTAGAGTTAAAAAGAGATGAGAATACTTACTCTTGATCTCATCCATACGTTCCCAAGTGAATTGAGGACCTCTCTTAGAGTTCACTGATCTTTGACAATAGGAATACGACTTTACTAAAGTCGTCTGACTTCACGGTCCATGATTTCGATAGGTTTCCTAACAAGGTTTAAACATTCATCAATCTGGATCTCTCCCGGAGGAATAGCAACTGCCTCATCGGCAAGTAATTTCTTCACATTGCACATAAAAATGTTGCGAACACTGCTGAGTCTTGACGGTAGCTCGAGTCTGTGAGCTACCGGTCCAACTCTAGCAAGGATTTCAAAAGGATCAATATAGTGAGGATTAAGCTTTTCACGTTTACTAAATGTATCACACCTTCTTATGGTGAATCTTTAAGCATAATCTAGGCTTTAACTGGGAATTTAAGAGGTTTACGTCATTTGTCAGCATAGCTCTTCTGACGATTCGTGAGCAGCTTGCAACTCGGTTTTGATCTGAACGATCTTCTCGGTAGTCTCATGAACAAGTTCAGGGTCAGTAAGTTGGGTATCCCCAACTTCTACCCATCAAGTCGGCGATCGGCACTTGCGACCATAAGGTGCCTCGTACGGTGTCGTTGAGATACTAGAGTGGTAGATTTTGTTATAAAAGAATTTGGCTAACGGGAGGTGTCTACCCCAACCATTTCCAAACTCGATTACGCAGGCACATAATATGTCCTCTAACGCTTGAATGACTTCTTCACTCCGGCCATCAGTCTAGAGATGATACACAGTACTCATATCCATATCTGTTCTCATGGCTCTTAGGAGTGATTGCCAGGAACTTGATGTGAAACGACTATCATGATCAGGGATGGTAGGTATCGGCACTCTATGACGTGCAATGATCTCCTTTACGTATAGACGAGCCAGGTTGTCCATACTTTCCATTTCGCTAATTCGTCGGAAGTGAGCAGATTGGGGTAGGATTATCAACAATTACTCCGGTAGAGGCGCGTGATTCACTTCTAAGGTTTCGTTTATGATATAGTTTATTGTTCGGTAAGAGGGTAGCAAGGATCACTGGCACTCCCGAGAGGCGAGTGAGGGATTAGGTGTCCGTTCCAAAGAACGCGGCTCAGATTAATCCTTGAAGTCTTAAGATTTCCGTTGGGCATAGAATCTCTACAGAACGGCAAGTTTAGCAAGTTCAGAGTACGACTCTGAAAGAGGATGTTGATTGCTACAAGAAATCAGTCGGTTGACTCAACACTGTACTTAGGGTAAAGGCGGAAGGTACAACCTCGATTGAACATCGTCGGTTAAGCTTAAGGCTTAGGGTAGAGGCGACTGTAACCGGATCAGAAACAAAACAATGCTAAATAAACGAATTCAAAACTGGAATGAGGTCCAAAAATCACAAAATCAAGCAAAACCAAATCCAAACATAGCCAAAACCAAATCCAAACATTCCAATAGGCTCAATTGGGCTTAAGTCAATATCAGATGAGTTACAATGGGCAACTCGGATTTAAACGGTGACTAATCGGTTCTAACCCGTCCTGATGCAACACATGATCAGACGGCGACAAACAGGAATTCCATATAAACGGAGAAGTATAGTGGTGCCTGGAGTATTACGGTTCTTGCGGTGTTGTGATGCCAGTGTGTCGTGTGTGGGGGTAAACTTTCATGGTATTCAATGCTTGTGTACACACGCCAAAACCTTACCATTCCTAAAATCAAAAATCAACCCGGACATAATTCTATTATAACTACTCCCAGTATCGCAAAATTCACCTCTAAGTCGGACATAGGTGATCAGGCTATGTCCCATTGTCCCTGGTTGAATATAGGTGATCAGTCTATATTCCCCCGAGGTTCAATGAATTTTGAAATATTCAGCCTAGTTTTACTAATAATATATCCATTACATCCAAAATCGTTCTGAAAACCCACAACGAGTGTCCAAACTCGGAATCAAATAATGAGATTACGCAAGGAAATAGCGTAACTCTGTGACAGGTTTGGTGCGTGCATAAGCATATGGAAATGCTTATAGTGAACAGCTAAAATGGGCGGATATAAATCAGCTACTAGCAAGGCACACATCTCAACAATTCTATCATCAAATATCTCGTTACATATACCATCAAACATCTAGTAACATATACCATCAAACAAAATCATCAATGAGGCTTCGGCTTGGCAGGCAGGCACGTGGCGGTCATAGGGTTAAGTGTTCGCAAAAGTGGTTATAGTCTAGGTTTTAAAATTATACCCAGTTCTCTATAACCTAGGCTCTGATACCAATCTGTAACACCCCCAATGTAACACCCGAACCCGACAAGGGCTAAAATGCTACATTATGGTGACAAATCAGAACATAAACGCAAAGCGGAAGTCTTAAATAAATAATCCAAAGTCATGAAAACACATGACAACAAAAGTCATAACAAAGATCCAACAAAGTCTACAAATGAAGTAAATCCAAAATACTAAGTTTGAAAGCATAAATCCAGTTAAAGAGAATAGTCTAATCATGGTAGGTCTTCTAAGCTCCTACTTTTACACTCTGCCCCCAAGAATCCCTGCTTAACCTGCCGCAGGAAAAGAAACGCGGCTGAGCTAACGCTTAGTGAACAGTTATAAACAAATAACTGATAATAAGATAATCGAAACGAATACGGATCACATTATGTCAAATCAAAGAAAGGGAAATAGACTGCTGAGAAAATGTCAGATGAAACAGAATACAAAACGAATATGAATCAGAGTGCATATCAAATATCAATCAATATAGGATCAGAGTGCACTGCCCAACTGCCTAAGCATGATACATGAATAGGCCAAATAATCATATCACAATCATATCACAAATCATATACCGTCAATTCCAAAGTTGTACATGAAGTAGCTAGCTCACAATGTACCAGAATGTGATGGGGTGTGGGAACACACACCAACCAATCACCAGATATAGATACAGATTCCCTAGGATGCATCCATACGCCCCCTGCAAAACAAATCATATATATACACCTGCTCATGACAGGCATATACACATATCATAATGGCCAATGTGCACAAATATCATAACATAACAGAAGGGGACATTGTTGATCAATCACACCTCCATAAAAAGTGTCATGCCATTTGTGCCCCAATGACATGGCCATAGTACCTCCATGGCTAGGGATACAAATACATATACAGAAGCTGGGTATTACAAGAGCAATCATAATCATATCAAATACTGAACTGAAGCATATCAAATTGAATCATATCAAATACTGAACTGAAGCATATCAAACGGATAACCAACGAATATCAAATTGAAATAGCAATTCAAATATCAGAATGAATAACCAAACGGATATCAAAGGTAATAACGGATAATCATATCAATGGATGCCCTTACTGAAAAAGGACGGAATATCTGTACCTTAACAAATGAACGAAAATGGAAATGAAATGATCACAAGAACAAGAGTCACTATCTCCCTCCTTTGAGAATCTACATGAATTAGGTATCACATATTATTTATAAACTCATTTTATAAGCTCATTATTGATTTTAAATGTTTATTATTGACATTCATGTTAACACATTTAGGGTTTTATTCTATTTATGGAACTTTTAGGTAGAATTCATAATTAATCAAAGTTTAGGGTTAAAAATGCTAATATACCAAAGTTAAAGGTTAACAAAGATTAATAATCAAAACATAAGTTATAAGACTTCAAAATGATATTTATCTTACTTAGGTTCCAAATACACCGAATTTTAGGTTTATAAGTGTTTTAAGTAATTATTTAATAAAATTCAAGATTCTTATATAAATCAGGTACGATCCTTATGATTTTTAAAAAACATCAAATAAGCTTATTTAATTCTATAATTTTACCCAGTTATACATATATCTCTTAAGTATTTTCCAGAATTTTTTCAGATTTTATTCATTAGTACAAGTACACAATAAAAATCACTCTTTACACGACTATCCAGAAAAATAAACTGCTGAAACACCCAGAAAGTTTGTAATTAATTAACCCAGTTTGACACTTCAGAAAAATCTAAAACAATTCCATGAAGTCACACATATCTCAAAGATCACCTCTGTAAAAGGAGAGCTCTTAACTCATTATGGTTTGAAAACTAAAAATAAAAAACATCGACTGAGTTTTAGACTCAGATTCTCAGGTTTGACATATGATCCCGTAAAATTCGAAAACATGACCATTACAACTCCAATTCACTCCAAACCTATTGGAAAACTTTATTAAGATATTAAACTAAGTTTACAAGCAAATATCCAGTATTATATCCTTATAAAACTCAAGCTATAGCGTTCACATATTCAGCCTTCAAAACTATTCCGTTCAAAAACCCGTTTTAGACCATCACATAACATTTTTACTTTATACTAACGCACACGAGGACTTATAATTCACAAGACATGTTTTAATTATCATATTAACATCAGGTTAGATCCTTAAGTCGACACACAAAACATACACAATACACCACAACGACTGACACATACAAGTAATCACAAAAGTACATGAAATCATAACCAAAACACCCCTTGCTACCCTTATTTCAACGCCTGGGGTTTCTATTTCAATACATCATTTAAGGTGTCATTTATAACAGATTCTAGGGCTCATTTAGTTGAGTATTTAGGTTGACAATGGGGGTGAAAAAAAACATGAATAAACAGTCCATAATCGACACCAAACAAGAAAATGTAGGCGTATATGTTTAAAATTTTATGTAGCTTAATATTACAACCGTACACCACATTAACAAAATAATCAGATTTGGTTTTCATGTTTATACATATGAACATCATACTAATCAAACCCAGAAAAACACAAATACGATATTAAGGTTACCTCTAGGTCGAATTTAGAGATGAATCGAAGAACAAGAACCAACATAAAGACCCTACGAATCTGCTTCACCATACGATCATACCAGCTTCAAAACGCCCACACGATTACACCAACACTCGTATATCAAAGAATCCGATCACACCACCTTAGCCTATAGCCTTCGTTCCTTCTTGACTTGGAGAGAAAATAAGAGCTGATTGAACGTGTTTATTTTAGGGTTTAATATTTTGTCGTGAAAATTGAGAGGTTGTTGATGCAAATAATGTTCTAAAAACGTTATTTAAATCATTCGATAACTTCACATTTTGAGGATGAAAAAATGTGAAAATACGTTACATTAAAATTAACGTAAACAAGTTTTTAATCGAAAGTTCCCGTTTCTACGCAAACCACTCTAGGTATGCACAAACAAATTTACAACTTGACAAATGATCAAAGAAGTGAATTTGTGTTTAAGACATCACATTTTTAATGTGACAAAATATTTCTTTCAAAGATATACTTTACAAATTATTTTTGAATAATTAAGAAATGTTTTATTGGAAAAATAAGTTCAAAAATCATAACAGCTATTTTCCCCCCCAAAATCAGCTCCAAACTTCCCCAAATATGTTTTCACCAGAAAAGACAAAAAGAGGAGCGTTTTTGTCTGGCACGGTACCACGGTACCACTAAATTTAGTGGTACCGTGTGTGGTTTAGTGGTACCGTGTCCCTGTAACGGCCAGATTTTTTTTGCCTATAAATACCAGCCCACTTCACAGATTTTGGGCATCCTTTTTCACACAGAACTTTCTGGATCCGAAACTTTGTCACTCGATGAACTAATAGGAAACTTTGTCACTTTGGTTTTGGATCCGAAATTTCGAATTCGTCCTAACTCTTGAGCAATTTGCTCAAATTCTCCGAATTCCCAATCATGGGCAATGTGCCTATACTGAAGATTGGTGTCTTGAGTCCCTCTTCAACCATCGTGAAGAGGATAGTCCTTATTGTTCCTACATACCCTCTCTAACCGAAGTTACCAAACTCATTCGTACTCATAAGTACTCCTCCTATCCAAATCCAGCAAAAATTCGTTTGGAAGAGGTTCGTTATGAACTACTTTCTTGGGCAGTCATCCTGCGAGAAAATGTTCTAAGTCTAACAGCAAATCGTGAGCAACTTCCGGCGTGTTGTGCTCATATGATTTACTGTCTTCTTACTCAACAACCGTACAACCTTGCCTACGTCTTCGCTAAGTGAATTGTACATCTCAAGGGTAACAAAAATAAATTGATACCCTATGGGATGTTCCTAACTCATCTTTATCACCACCTCATGAACTATCACCCATACCTTAGTGGTCCTCAATACTCACTCTTCGATCCCGTCATGAAACCCCTAAATGAATCATATGTTTCATCCATCCTCATTTCTGAATCCTCCACCAATTATGCACCCTTTGATGATCAAAATCATGAGGAAGAAATGCATGCTCAGGATGCGAGTGTGATAAAAACGGGAGCAAGCTCAAGTCATAAGTAGTTAGGGAGGGATTAGCATTACTATTAAGATTTATCTATGATAAATTATAGATTAATACTCTTGCATGCTTGATATTTAATCTATCACCTTGCATGAATTATTTTATGTGATATTTGGATATGGATTATCTTAGTAAATTGCATGATAATTTTTATGTGCTAGGAGTAGCTTAATATGGGACACTTTAGGAAGCTAAATCTTTAGTGATTTGAGGCAATAACATTTCCAGGAAATATTTCCCCTAGAAAACATCCCTCTAGCTGCCCAGAACTAGCATTCACAGGAAAATTCGTGACTCCAATGTCACGGTACCGTTAAATAGGCCACGGTACCGTTAAATTTAACGGTACCGTGTGGTATTTAGAGGTACCCTGTCCTTGTTTGACGGATTTTCACTGTTCCTCCTAAATCCCTGCATCCCTAACCTCAAACCTGCAAAGTTTGCAAACCCATATACATCCCAAGATTCCCCTCCTACACCATAGGACACTCTCATCACCTTTAATTCAAATTTTCCCAACTCTTGCCTATATAAGGCTTCACCATTGCAAGCTTATCTTGCACTTCATATTCAACCTCACACAACTCAATCACCATGTCCTCCACACAAGGATCAACAAATCACATCTCCCAAAAACCTAGAATAACCGTAAGACCACCATCCAAACCTCTGTTTGTTGATCTAACAAAAGATGATGAAGTAACTACACCACCTTCCCAAGCCACTCCCAATTCACCATCTCCACCTAATGCACCTTCCAAAACATCCTCTACTTACACAACATCTTCATCATCTCCCTCTCTCAACACCATGCCATCATCCATGGACTACACTATGTCACCCATCACTCCATTGGATTATGCTATGCCAACCCCATCATCAACTAACTCACCACCACCTCCTTCCCCACTCATGGGGCAACCAATCCAACCTCATCCCTTTGATCTACATAGTGCTAATTGCATATGTTACCTCCACAACCGCAACCTCATCTTCTCCTTGAGAGATGAGATTCATTTCATGTTCTCCTATGTAGAGCATCTCTTGACACCACCACCACCCCCAATCATGTCACCATCTCCACCACCTCCTAACCAACAAAACTAAACTTGTTCATGTTTAGTTTTCAACAATAAACCTTAGGACCCTTTTGGAAATGAAGCTTGCCTCTAGTCATTAAGGATTTATGCTTCTTGTTGTTTCTCTTTGTGTGTTATGTAGTTATACCTATGTATGACACTTATTTTCATGAATAAATGGTTTTTTATATGGTTGTTTTATTTTTATTTTTGGCTACTTAGCCATTTTTTTTTGTGGTTGGATATTTGTCATGCTTGCTACATGTTAGATATTGTATACTTGTCTTCTAACTTTGTTTTGTAGCAAGAACCATTGCTCGATTCCTTGGTGTCCTCTAAACGAGGGGGAGTATACATTAGGGGGGGGGGGGAGCTTTAGAAACCTTTTTTCTTCGACAAAAAGGGGGAGAAATGGGAGTAAACTCATTAAAAACTTGTTAAAACTAATTTTAACCTAAAATGAGTTTATGTTTTGTCATCATCAAAAAGGGGGAGATTGTTGATGCAAATATTGTTCTAAAAATGTTATTTAAATCTTTCGATAACTTCACGTTTTGAGGATGACAAAATGTGAAAACACGTTACGTTAAAATTAACGTAAACAAATTTTTAATCGAAAGTTCCCGTTTCTACGCAAATCACTCTAGGTATGCACAAACAAATTTACAACTTGATAAATGATCAAAGAAGTGAATTTGTGTTTAAGACATTATATTTTTAATGTGACAAAACATTTCTTTCAAAAATATACTTTACAAATTATTTTTGAATAATTAAGAAATGTTTTATTAGAAAAATAAGTTCAAAAATTATAACAGCTATTTTCCCCCGCAAAATCAGCTCCAAACCTCCCCAAATAAGTTTTCACGAGAAAAGACAAAAAGAGGAGCGTTTTTGTCTGGCACGGTACCGCGGTACCACTAAATTTAGCGGTACCGTGTGTGGTTTAGTGGTACCGTGTCCTTGTAACGGTCAGATTTTTTCTGCCTATAAATACCAGCCCACTTCACAGATTTTGGGCATCCTTTTTCACACAGAACTTCACATTTTAGTTTTTCTTTTGTTTAAGAGTGATCCAATCATCCCTCTAAGAGATCCTCTTCATTCCTCTTCAAGTGCAAGAGAAGAACACAAGGTATCCAAGTAGATACAAAGTGTTGTAGTTTTAGTTAGAGCACTTATAACATTTGTTACACACTTGATTGTATCATAGAATACATCAAGATCATTTTCCTTTTGAGAGTTTGTGAGGAAAGATCATTGTGATCTTATAGAGATATTGAATATCTCTTGTAGCCATTGGGCTTGTGTGTTGATCAAGATTGATCAAGGGTTGATAGGATAGATTGAGTCAAGTGAGGGTTGATCATTGTGATCATGTCGAGATCTTGAAGATCTCTTGAAGCTTGTGAGCTAATGTGTTGATCAAGTGGATCATAAGTAGATCGGGTAGATCGAGTCTTGGGTGTATATTGTGTGAAGTAGAAAGGATCAAGTAGATCGTGGTAGATTGGTGCTAGCTAAGATTAGCACTCGACATTTAGCTTAGTGTCGGAAAACAAGATAAGCGACGTGTACGATTTTCTCCGCCTGAAGGGAGGTCTTGTTGACATAGTGCTTGAAACTCTCGAGTGTGGTACTCGAGGAGTGGAGTAGGGCGAAGAAGAGCTTCGTAGCCGAACCACTATAAATCCCTTTGTCCCGGTTTGATCTTTCCTTCTCTTTGCTTTACTTTTATTACTTTTATTAGCTAGTATAGTTTAGAGTTCATATTGGTGTTGATTGCTTTCACATAAGAATCGAATCAAAGTTTTTCAAAGCAAAGTTTTTAAGAAGATTTAAAAACAGGTAAAACTATTCAACCCCCCTTCTAGTTTTCCACAGAGGTGATAGAGAATAATCAGGGATTCATGATGGGGAATTAGCCGAGTCTTAGGGATTAGAGGAGGACCAAATCTCCTTTCAAACTTTCAAATAATATTGCCCATATCTTAGTTAATGTTATGCACAAATTTTAATTAAAACCAAACCCTCTTGTGACTTGTTAAATGTGTGATGCTTCTAAGGAATTAGAGGTTGTGTCGACTTATTTTTATACTTAGATTAGGACTTTTGATTTTGTAGTCTAACTTCATAAAATAAGTGCTTAATTTAGCCAAATATTCATAAACTTTAGGATAGGTTCGTATTAGAAGTTCAAAAGTCGCTTCGTAAATTCCAGTTGTTATAATTCTTCCCTTCTAAAAAGATAATGTCGTCCTCGAAATTGAAGTCGAAAATGTTAAATGGATACGTACCAAATCACAAAAGAAATAACCATAAATAGCGTCACGCTCGGAGAGGTTCTTCCAAAAGATTTTAACAAACGAATTTTTTTTCTCATGACTTGATCCAGACAACCAAGGATAGCCCTGGGCTCTCAATCAGAACACAAATCATAACATATCTGATCCAACGGAAACGAAACAAATACGTAACAGATGATAGTTGAAATCTCACAAAGAGATACATGAAACACATGCACACACGAGGAAAATACGGTGGTAGTGCTAAATGATAAAACTTCATCCACTCTATCTAGATTCTGAACGAACTAAAGAACTTGCTAATAATCAGAGAAGCACATATCGAATCATCCAACGTACGAAAACATTATACGGGACACACAAATTCCCTGTCTGAACGAACTAAATCTTCCTTATATGCCAAAACGTCAAACTCCTCTGTACGAAAACATTATACGGGACACACAAATTCCCGGTCTAAAGTTTCAAAATTACTTTTCCACAATGATAACTAATCCATTAGTCATTGTAATCAACTCTGAACTTTCAGTAAGTAGCTCTCCGACCTTACTCCAACCAAAAGGTGCTCTACTTCTCTGTTCATCCAAAACTCCAAAAGGAAAACCCTTGTCACTTGCATGCCATCAATCTTAGTGAGCAAACACAACCATGCCAAACACTACTTGTCGAATTTTCCGCTCAACACGTCTTCCAAGTTCGAATAGTTGTTATGTCCGTCCATCCGTCTTAAGGTGAGAAATCGTACCAAAATCCCGCGTCCAATCCCCATAGTCTTCTGTATCTCTTCTGGAAGTGTGAAGCAAAACGCGTGTAACATGTTCACAAACATAACACACAAGATATATTGAGATTCGACCTAGTATTTTAGAGAGAGAGTGAGATGAGAAGTTGGGAACTTTAGAGAGGGAAAGTGAATATGTATTAGGTTGAAATGAGAGGAGTTCAAACCCTCTCCCTTGGTAGGAGAGGGTTTTTATACATAATACATAAACGCCCCATGTGAGCTGTGGAGAGAGCTGACAGTGGGTAAATACCCGACCCAACTCCACAAATACTATAATAACTAAACTAATACTAATAATCCTACGAGCTACTTAATGCTAATAGATACTCGGGGTGACCGAGTCTTTCACTTGAATATTTATATTCCTAACAATCTCCCCCTAAGGGAGGTCACCCCGGAAATTACACTTTGAATTCTAGCATTCTATAACATAAGTTTGAGTTCCTAGCTCGTAGTCTTTGATTCTTCAAAATCAATAATCTTTGTACTTTCAGCAGTGAACCTTTGATGACTGATCTTTTGTCTTGGATGATCTTGGAGGATTCTTTGAGTTCATCATCCAACATACGTCTTCAAGTCATCTTGTAACAGTATTATTTCCATGTGATGTTGCGATCTTTGGACCGACATGCTCACACTTTTCTGGATCATGATTTTCAGCATCAGAGTTGCGGAAGCAGTGTTGAAAGTCTTTCAATTATCATGATTTCTTTGATTAAGATTGTGAAGTGTGAGCATGGGGTGATGAATCGGCATCTTTTCAGCAATCAGCTGCAACCGCCAGGGATTCCTGCAAGCAAACAGTTAGCAACAAATCATCCGGCACTTATAGGTTCGGACTTCGAGATCGTAAACAGCATAGTGTGAAAAATTTCTCGAATCCTTGCCAAGGCCGTTCCTAAATCGGATACCCCCGAGAGGGCTTACAAGATCTACCGAAGTACATTAACGATTAGGTGAGTCGCTGGAGCTCACTCCACGACTGTAGATCATTTGAAACCATTGCGACCACTAAGCGTAATCCACAAGGAATTAACGAAGTGACCTGCTTTCAGGGTTGTTTGATGTTGACCCTGGCAGGAATTTCCATTCAATCACTGAGAATTACATTTGTACATTCCCTCATAAATGTTTTGGCAGATTGCTAAGATCTGCGTAGGACTCATAAGTTTACAACTGGTGTCCTTAATGTTGAACAACCAGTGTAGAAGTAACATGTGTTCTTATGAAATCTTATGATGTATCTCGCGGCTCTAGACTCGATAAGTGCAATTTTGGTAGTCGGAGACTGGAGCGGTGTCTCCTGTTTCAATATCAACATAGCTCGTAATAAGCAGTCGATAGATTATGCAGTGTTCCCCGTGTGAATGAAACAAGTCATTTTAAGAGAACTTGAGTGGCTTAGAAGGTTTAGTGCAGTGGGTAACTGGGTCCATAACGTCTTGTCTTCAATACCGGCGTCACCTTAGTAACAACCAGTAGCATATGATTTGAACCCGGTTTCTGCCCTAAGGTTGAATAATTGGAGGGCTATTTCTTTTCACCCTTTCTCATTACAATTCTTTTTAATTCTTCAAACCCTTCTTTCTCCTTTCTCATATTACTCCTTTTATCATAATCATACCTAAGGACTTTCTAATACTAACTATTTGGTATTGTCCTTGGGTAGATCCCTCCGGCTCTGGCGGATCATAGGACGGTTTTCCTAACCTTAGCCACCTTATAACACCATGACTATCCTATGTTGCCGTAACCATTTATTTGAAAAATCTCTCAAAGTGTTTATAATTAAGAAACACTTTTTGCTAACACTTTGAGAGTTTTGAACTTTTCAAATGCTCCCCCTTAACATGTGCTCAGGTGTTTTTATTATAAATTTGCACATGTTGGGTAGAGCTTGCACTTTTTGAATTGTTCCACTTTCAGTGAACATGACCGATTCGAGACACGCTTACATCACTAGTTAGACTAGATTGAAATTATACCCGGCCTGGTCAAGTCCACAGAAAGTTTCTCAAAACGGTACACTCTACTTAGACAAGTCCTCTTCAAGACACGCTTACATCACTGGTTAGACCAGCTTGAAATTATTACCCGGCCAGGACAAGTCCTTTCGATTAACGACAGTTTTTGTTTTGTTAATTCATTGGTGAAGTCTGAGTCGCGTTCACATGAGATACCACCAAATATGCCACATTCTTTTTGTCACCACAAACCATTTGCTCCCCCTCAATATGTGCATTGATATACAAAAGAGTTTAGCACATATGGGAGAGCTTACATTTAAGTCCAAAACATCACATTTTTTTATCAGATTGCATATTTAAATCATATTCTCTCCCCCGATCAAAAATTTCAAACCTTTTGAGATTTTATGATCCCAATTGATTTAAATAAGTTTAGAAAATATGAGAGAAAATGTGGTCAGGTTTAATATGTGCTGATAATGGAATATTACGATGCTCCCCCTCAATCAATGAGGGAGAATGTTAGTGTCAGGTATGATAAGTTTGGAAGATATTTGAATGAAACTCATACACTGACACATAACAACAAATTTTATTCACTTGCTTATTATGTACAAAGTGGCGTGTTTTGATGATATAAAATTTTGAAATCACTCTCCCCCTCAATCAATGACCTGTTTTCTATTTAAAGAGCTGTAGTCATTGATTGAGTGACAAATTTTATGAAAAACTTCAAGTCTGATTGATTTCCAAAAAAAATTCATGGTACCACCAAGTTTAGCACAAATACTTTCCTGAAGAATCATAGATGGAAAAGTATTTGCGATGTAAAGAAGACTTCTCTTCTTATACGAGAAATGATGCACTGAAACGTACATCAAATTAAAGAAACATGGATATAAAGTAATCCATGCCCGGGTGAACTTCACCCAGTGGGAGGAACAGCCGTCTTTTTGGCGACGTGCTTTTCCAATAATGAAGAATGGGTTACAGTCTGAAGTAACTACAAGCCGACATGACATGTTTTAACCATTTATTTTAACTTCTGCTTGAGCTTCATTTAAAGTCCCATGTCATTATTGAATGACATTTCTAGGACCATAAATGTTATCGATAAACAGACATGCCTAGAGGAACTATTTTTGGTATTTTTGTGATTTTCTGATTTTTATGGTTTTTATAGGTTTAAGATATGTACAACATGGAAAATCTTTTTGAGTTTTTATGATTTATATATATACAGAGGATACATGAAGAATTACCACCTCTATTCTTCCTTAGATAGATAAGAGTTCAATCAGATCGTTTCAGCCGAATGGTATCGGATGTCCATGTGAATCAAAGTAGCACCATTTGGCATGGGTTTGTAGTTGACTTCTTGTCGAAACAGGTCTAGAAGGATTGCCAATCACATTCTCCAATGGGTGAGCCTTTGACCACTTACTGATATAATGAAACGATTGATTGAGCTGATGAGAATCTGATCGAATAACCCTTTGTGAAGATGATTCTCTAGAACTCGGTCTGGAGTAAGATTATGGATGAGGGGTTCATTATCAATCTCGGGAGGTAGAAATCCATGAATTTATTCTTCAAAACCTTGATGAATGACTAGAGATATAATTTCATGAGTTGTTGGAGAAGTATTAACAGATGGTACTTCTTGAACCATTGTGGTTCATGAAGGAGTACCGGTTGTATTAGCAGATATCTGTGCATCAACGAGAAACATAGGAGATACAACACTTGATGGAGCTGAAAGTATTCTTCAAACCAATGGTTGAAACAGTATATCTTCTTTCTTCATGGACGGTGGAACATATAGTGTTGAAGAAACTTGGTTTGCACAACTCTTGAACTGATGTATTCAGGAGCCGTATGACCATTTCTCAAACATCAATCAACATGTAGTTTATTCACCCTTCTCCCCCTCAAAAATTGCATTTGACTGCCATTTTTGATTGAACGAGTGAATAAGAATACAATCAACGGTAAGTAAATCCACTTGATGACTAACATTCAGTTTATTCACACTTCTCCCCCTCAAAAATTGCATATGAGGTTGCCATTTTTGATAGAACAAGTGAATAAGAATATACTCCAATGTACGTTGATCCACTTGATGACTGAATGAGCATGGGAAGTGCATGAAGCTTGTTGATGAGAATGGTCGTAAACAAGAAGATTTCTCTTCTTCCGAAGATAAAGCGCACTTAAGCGTACACATTTCTTTTCTTTGAGGAACGGGGCCTGGAGTGTTTTCAGAAGACGCCATTATGTTGACATTGAGGCCCGAGGCTTGAACTGCAGTGTTCAAACGTCATTTGTCGTTGAAGATCGAGGCCTGAACTGATGTGAACAGACGTCATTGTCGTTGAAGAACGAGGCTTGAACTGATGTGTTCAAACGTCATTGTCGATGAAGAACGAGGCTTGAACTGATGTGTTCAAACGTCATTTGTGATTTCCCCTCATATGTTGTGAGTAGCCTGAGTCCAAATGTCAAAGGACGATTTGTATGACCTGCATTTGAAAACAAACGAAAATAGAGAGTTTGGAGTGCCGGATCCCCAATTTAAGTTGGGGTCCAGTTGGTTAGTGGAAACAGGAGCATCATTTTCCTGAGTCACAGTAGAAGTTGGAATGCTAGTGGAAGTAGCCTTTTTCTGTTTGTTTCTACGTTGGTACATAGTTAACGATGTATGAGGATTGTTACAAAATCTCTCAGTGATGACACTTTCACTAGTACTAACGTGTTTGGGTTGTATTAAAGGCACCGTTTCGGATTTAGTAGACCTAATTAAAGGGCATTGTTCTCCTACAGGGAATTTCCATTCAGTTGGCTTCCATTGACGTACAGGCACTACTTTAGACTTAGTTATCCTAGTTAAAGGGCACTGTTTTCCTAAAGTGAATTTCCTTCCAGTGGGCTTCCATTGATAACCAACATTAGCAAACATGTTTCCTGTTGCTTTCCAAGTTTGCTTGATGTTACACCCGTACCCCGATAAGGTACAATATGAGTATATAAAGTGTTATGTGTTATATTTTATGAACTAGTTAAATAAAGAATATGTGGCAAAGTTAGGAGGAAAAGAACTAGAAGGACCATAAATGCCAAAAGACCAAAGTTGTAACTAACTCCCAATAAATATCTACTCTTTAGGAAAAGTCTGGAAAGTTAGAGTGTGTTCATCATATGTGTCGGCATATAGAGGAGAAATAGGAGGGAAAGCCAAAAATATCATCTTGTCTCAATTGTACATCAAGAAGGGATCAAGAAGCTTTAAGGAAGCCTTAATTGTGTTCCTATCATCAAGTAAGTGGTTTTCCCAAAATGTGAAAATTAGGGTTCATGTGGTGGGTTTTAATGATTATGGTAAAAAGTGGTGAAGTGATGATCTCCTTAGTTAGATAGTTGCTAATTGTAGTTAATCTTGTTATAGGAAGCATTTATAGAAGCCCAATCAAGCCAAGTAGGAAGCTAATAGGACTTGAGGTAAGTATATGAGCATAATCCTTGTAAATGTTATGATGTTAATGTTATGTTGGTGTTAATATGATTTCTATGGAGCTTGTGAATGTATGTTAGCTTGGATCCAATGCTATTTGTATGAATGTTATATATTTACTTGCCCGGTCAAGGTGAGTAATAATCTCATTTGATGCTCCTTGTTAATGTTATGATTGGTGTTAATCACCAATCTTATGTAAATGTGATGTTGATTATGTCTTGTATACTTACTAAGCGTTTTCGCTTACGGTTTAGATGTTAATGATTTTGTAGGTTCTAGCGGAGGAAGCAAAGGTAAGGATCTTGCCTAGTTGTAGTCGTGGAATGAAGCTTAGCGTAGTTAGAAGCTAGCTTAGAAGACCATAACTCTTGGACCAAGTAAATCGGAAGTTGGAAGCCGAAGTGCTCTCTTGTGCCTTGGTATATTTAACTTGTGTGGTCGTTTTGTTAAATTATGGTCTTGTCGTCAAACGTTGTCTTTTGTTTATGTAAATCTCATGGGTCAAACGTTTAAGTGTTATGTGGTCCTTGTGTTAAGTAAACTTGGATGAATTTGTGGTAAAAAGGGTGTTTGGCACAAAGCCATTTTGACCCATTTTGATGTATATAACGGGTTGGATTGCTATGGAACATGTTTGTTATGTTAATGTAATGCTTTTGGTCAAGTTTGATGTGAAACGGAGGTCTGGTTTGTGGTTTTGTGCGATTTCTCAATTTGGTTTGGGTTTATATCGGGATTATCAACCCAATTTCTCGGTTTCAAGTTTCGGGTCTCATTTGGGTAGATACGGCGCATCTCTTTTTGAGATACGGCGCATCTATCCCACCCAGATTTGGTAATTTTCTAAATGTCGTACAAAACAAACCGTAAGTCGTCACGGGTCGTACCACCTATCGTTTTGAAGGTATTTGAGTCTACTTTCATTTAAAACTAGCCTCAAGGGTTGAATGTTTATGGATTTTTGTCAGCTCATAAAAGAGTGACAGCAGGTCAGTTTTGAGAGGTCGTTTTCGCGTAAAAAGTTCAAATTTTTGGTCTAATCGGGCACGGGGCGTTACAACTTGGTATCAGAGCTTCGGTCTAAGAGATTTAGGATTTCACTTTAGGATTTCCTAGACTTAGGCCTTGTATAGATGCGGTTAGAGCTAGTGTTTGTTATTTGTGTATTGTTTGGATGATTTTGAGGACCCATATGTTCAATATTTTCATGACTACGCCTGGCCACCGTAGTGATGAAAATACGGGACATATGTGAAATTGAAATCATTTAGATCATACATGAGTGACAAGCTAGGGTGCTAGAACAAGATAGAAATGTCATTCATGCATGGGCTAGGTATACATAATTGTGTTTAATGTTGTGAATTGCTAATTTTCAGTAAGAAGAAATGGAAACCCCTCACCCGAAGGAAGTCGCGAAAGCCACGGCTTCCAAGCATGCCGAAACTTCGGCAAGTGATCCGGGAAATGCTAATAAGGATAATGAAATTTCTTCCTCAAACTCCAGAGGCCTTGACTTTAGAGGCTTCACGGGAGATGAAATGAAAGCTCTAGACATAATGTTAGCAAAAAGAGTGGGTAAGGCTATTAAGCAAGCAATGCCCTACTATGTTCAACAAACGATGCAAAATCTTAAGGAGCTAATGAAGGAAGAGTTTAAGGAATTTAAGAAAGAATGTGGTCCAACAAAAGAACCTAAGAATGACAAAGCTACTTACCGGGATTTCACAGCTTGTGATGTGCCACAGTTTACCGGTGTTCTTGATCCCATTGTTAGTAATAGGTGGATAACGGCGGTGGAAGGCGCTTTTCGTACTAGTGGTTGTGAAGAAAGGAAAAAGGTTATCTATGCTACTAACTTTCTTCGTGATAGTGCGAAGACTTGGTGGGAAGGAAAAGTGTGTGAGAAAGGTGAACCTTGGGTGGAGACTTGTACGTGGAAAGAATTCAAGGAGTTGTTTAGTGCCGAGTATGCTCCGGTTGAAGAGGTGGACAAAATTCGAGAGAAATTCCAATCTCTCACTCAAACTAACGAGACGGTAAATGAGATGTGGAGGATGTTTAATGATATGATTCCTTATTGTCCTGAATACCTCGGGAATGACAAGCTTAAGGTTGACAAGTTCCAAAGGATGCTCAAGGACGATATTCGTGAGGTGATTTCACCATTCAAATGTACTACGTTGGATGATCTTTTGAGTGGGGCTAGGGTAAGGGAAGCGGACTTACTTAGGAGGAAGGAGAAGGAGGCGAAAGAATCAAAAAGGAAGCTAGAGTTTGCGGATAAGGATGGAAAGAAAGCTAAATTTGACCATGGCAAGAAGAGTGCGGGAAACAAAACTAAGGTAGCATGTTCTAAGTGTGGCAAGTTTCATCTTGGGGAGTGTAGGCGTAATACGCCGGGTTGTTACAAATGTGGAGCCTTAGATCATCAAAGCAAAGATTGTACTAAGCCGATGATAGTATGCTATGGGTGTAATGGGATAGGGCATAGGTTGAGGGATTGCCCGAAAACAAAGGCGATTGAAGCAAAGCCTTTGAGAACCGTCAAGCAAGAGAAAGTGGAGGTTCCAAAACCAACAGCTCGAGTCTATCAAATGGGTGTCGAAGAAGCCAAATCGGGGACCGATGTCATCACAGGTATTCATTCTTGTAAATTCCATACCCGCTCGGGTTTTGTATGATTCGGGTGCTAGTGTTTCTTTCGTATCTTATGATTTTAGCAAGCAAATAACTTCCCCACTAGCTAAACTTCCTATACCCCTAGAAGTCGAAATAGCCGATAGTAAAATCGTTGTTGTATCTAATGTATATCGAGACGTAGAGATAGAGATCGATGAAAGTGTCTTTAAGATCGACTTAATTCCTATTATGCTTGGGGAATTTGATATTATTATCGGTATGGATTGGCTTGATAAATATAACGCGGCTATCCTTTGTAGCCAAAAGATCATTCGAGTTATTAATCCTAGCGGTCGTGAAATGATTATTTATGGGGATAAAAGAAAAGGTGAACTAAAGTTATGTACCGTGATGAAGGCTAGGAGATATTTATCACATGGATGTTATGCCTTCATGGCTCATGTGGTAGATACGAGCTTTGGGGAGAAAAATATTGATGATGTTCCGGTTGTGAATGAATTTCGTGATGTTTTTCCGGAAGACTTGCCGGGTATCCCACCCGAAAGGCAAGTCGAATTTCGTATTGATCTTGTTCCGGGTGCTACTCCTATTGCTAAAACTCCCTATCGTCTAGCTCCGTCCGAAATGAAAGAATTGATGAGTCAACTTCAATAATTGCTTGACAAGGG
The DNA here is from genome assembly GCA_021014915.2 of Artemisia tridentata subsp. tridentata. Taxonomy (NCBI): domain Eukaryota; kingdom Viridiplantae; phylum Streptophyta; class Magnoliopsida; order Asterales; family Asteraceae; genus Artemisia; species Artemisia tridentata. Next base: position 160,726,614 of record CP139501.1, on the reverse strand, counting down.
TTTCATTCGTCCTAGTAGTTCTCCATGGGGAGCACCAATCTTGTTCGTTAAAAAGAAAGATGGTAGTATGCGGATGTGCATTGACTACCGCGAATTGAATAAAGTCACGGTGAAAAATGTGTATCCGTTACCAAGAATCGATGACCTCTTTGATCAACTTCAAGGTGCGCGGTGGTTTTCCAAGATCGATCTCCGTTCGGGTTATCATCAATTGAAAGTTCGAGAAGAAGACATTCCTAAGACGGCCTTTAGGACCCGATATGGACATTACGAGTTTACGGTTATGCCATTTGGTCTTACGAACGCACCTGCGGTTTTCATGGATCTCATGAATCGTGTATGTAGACCGATGTTGGATAAATTCGTTATAGTGTTCATTGATGATATCCTTATCTATTCTAAGAACAAGGAAGAACATGAACTACATCTTCGAGAAATTCTTGAGACTTTGAGAAAAGAAAGATTGTATGCTAAATTCTCGAAATGTGAATTTTGGTTGCAAGAAGTTCAGTTCCTTGGTCATGTTATTAATGCCGATGGTATCAAAGTCGATCCTTTAAAGGTAGAAGCCGTAATGAAATGGCATGCACCAAGGAATGTTGGTGAGATTCGAAGTTTTCTTGGTCTTGCGGGATATTATAGGAGGTTTATTCAAGACTTCTCCAAAATTTCATCGTCTTTAACGAAACTTACTAAGAAGAATGCTACCTTCGAGTGGGGAGAAGAACAAGACAAAGCCTTTTGTACTCTACGGAGGAAATTGTGTGAAGCACCGGTTCTAGTATTGCCGGAGGGGACCGAAGATATGGTGGTTTATAGCGATGCGTCTTATTCTGGTCTTGGATGTGTTCTTATGCAAAGGGGAAAAGTGATTGCCTACGCCTCGAGACAACTAAAGAAGCATGAAGAAAATTATGCGACTCACGATCTTGAGTTTGCGGCTGTGGTTTTTGCTTTAAAACTTTGGAGGCATTATTTGTATGGTGTCAAGTTTGTAATTTATACCGACCATCGAAGCCTTCAATATTTCCTTGATAAGAAAAATCCCAACATGAGACAACGAAGGTGGTTAGATTTGTTGAAGGATTATGATTGCGAAATTCGCTACCATCCGGGTAAAGCGAATGTGGTGGCGGATGCGTTGAGCCGAAAGGATCAAAATGAGGTTACTAAAATTCATTCCTTGAGAATGGTTGTCACCACCGACCTTTTTGATAAGATCAAGTTAGCTCAAGAGGAGGCATTGAAGGAAGAAAATAGGGAAGGTGAGCGTATCACTTCCCACATTCCGCATCTCGAAGAAGATAGTCGAGGAATTAAGACTCGGTATGGAAGGGTTTATATCCCTTTTCGTAGCAACATCAAAGAATTGATTCTAGAGGAAGCACACAAGTCGAAATATTCCATTCATCCGGGAGCTACGAAGATGTATCGTGATTTGAAAAAGAACTATTGGTGGCCGGGTATGAAAAGAGATTGCGTAAGGTATGTTGAGAAGTGTTTGACTTGTTTAAAGGTCAAAGCCGAGCATCAAAAACCGTATGGAAAAGTTCAACCTTTGGATATTCCGGTTTGGAAGTGGGAAAAGATCACGATGGACTTCATTACGAAATTGCCAAGGACGAAAAAGAAGAATGACACGATTTGGGTCATAGTAGATCGCCTAACCAAGAGTGCTCATTTTATTCCAATCCGAGAAAATATGCCCGTTCATAAGCTAGCAAAGATTTACGTTAACGAGATAATTGCACGTCATGGGGTGCCTATTTCTATAGTCTCCGATAGAGACGGGCGTTTCACCTCAAATTTTTGGCAAGATTTCCAAGAAGAATTGGGTACAAAACTTCATATGAGCACGGCCTTTCATCCTCAAACCGATGGGCAAAGTGAGAGGACGATTCAAACTTTGGAGGATATGTTACGAGCTTGTGTGATTGATTTTGGAGGCAATTGGGACGATCATTTACCGTTAGTCGAATTCGCCTATAATAATAGTTACCACGCAAGTATAGATATGCCACCCTACGAGATGCTTTATGGTAGGAGATGTAGGACACCCGTGTGTTGGGAAGAAGTCGGGAGAAGGGAACTGGCAAGTACGGATGTAGTGTTAGCTACAACGGAAAAGATTGAAATGATTCGTGCGAGGCTTAAAGCGGCACAAGATAGGTGGAAAAGCTATGCCGATAACCGAAGAAGACCAATCGAATTTGAGGTGGGTGATTTGGTTATGTTAAAGGTTTCCCCGTGGAAAGGCGTTTTTAGGTTCAAAAACAAAGGGAAACTTAGTCCTCGGTTTATAGGACCTTTCAAAATCTTGAAACGAGTAGGTGAAGTAGCATATGTGTTGGAATTACCCGAAGAAATGAGGGGTATTCACAATACCTTTCACGTGTCATACTTAAGGAAATGTTTGGCAGACGAAACAAGTGTGGTTACCTTAAACGACATTGAAATTGATCCGGAGTTGCTTTCGCAAGAAGATGAACCGGAGGCTACATTAGGAAGGAAAGTGAGGCAACTAAGGAACAAGGAGATTCCGTTGGTAAAAGTGCAATGGAGACATCGTAAGGGTACAAGCATTAGGTGGGAGACGGAAGCGAAAATGAGGACCAAATATCCTCACTTATTTCACGAGTAGAGTTCGGGGACGAAATATCCTCACTTAACTCTCATTTTAAGGTGGGGAGAATTGTTACACCCGTACTGTAACACCCCAACCCGATAAGGATAGAAGTATTACACTATGGTGACGTATCAAAGCATACACAAGCATATGACAAAATAATACAAATGAATTCCAAAGTTTACAAAGGGAAAATCTGATATACAAGGGGTACAAATGAGAACTACAAAAAAAAAATATTAAGTCTAACAATGTAATTATCTCTAAATCCAGGATAGCAAATCTAAGTATAATCTTCTAAGTCCCAAGTGCTCTCCACTCATACCCAACCTCCAAGTAAAACCTGCCGCTGGAAAAAGAAACGCGGCTGAGCTACGAGAGCTCAGTGAACAGATATAACGATAACAAAGCAGAAATATGGGATAATGAAGTAAGTGCAACATTACAAGATGTAACAGGAGTAGGAAAGAAAATGGGACAAGGTTATCAAGAAATGGTTACAACAGGTAGGTGTAAAGTAAACCGTAACCCACCACCAGCCCAAGTCGAATCAAGTCAAGTCCAGTATCAAGTCATAGGGTAACATAGCCAGTAATCCACCACAACCCAAGTCAAATCAAGTCAAGTCAAATGTCAGGTCAAGTGTCAGGTCATAAGGTTACAAGGATTCCGGGAAACAGAAATCCTCTACGAGCCCAAACATATCAAATCAAATCAAATCATATATCAGGGTGTATGGAGGGGTGACCTCAGCATACCAGGAACAGGATGAGGGGATACCTCCAGGGGTTGGAGTTGCAAGCTCCCAGGGTTGTGAAAGACGTGGATTGCACCCATCATCAGTCACCACATATCATATCACATATCACAAACAGGACAGGTCTAGGATGCATCCATTCGCCCCCCAAAACAAATCATATTGGCCATAATAACAGGAGTGTGCACATATCAAAATCAGGATGGGGACGGTGTAACCAAATCACTAGGGCTACACACTAGTCATGCCAGTGGTGCATCACAGACACGGCCATGTTACCTTCATGGCTAGGGAACAAATTTTGGCTCGTAGTCTCAAACTGTGGGTCAAGGTCAAGTATCAAGTCTCGGGTATCGATTATCAGGTGTCAAGTCCCAGGTATCAAATGTCAGGTATCATATCAGGGTTCATATCAGGATTCATATCAGGATTCAAGACAGGAGATAAATGCAGGGGTTCATTATCAGGAGGTCAATATCAGAAAGGTCAATTACTAGAAGGTCAATACCAGAAGGTTCATAATAGTTTATTAAAAGAAATCCTTTTTAAATGGTTTTAATAAAAATGATCGTTAGAACAGTTTTCATAATAAAAGTCTTTTAAGGAAATGTTCAAAACCTCTTCATATATAACTAAAAAGTAGTTATAAAATCCTATGAACCTTCAAGTACCCAAGGTCTTAATTATTCAGGTTACCAGGTGGTGAACAAGTCATGTCAAGTATCGAAAGAAACATAGCAGGGTTCAAGTCAAAGGTTCAAGTCAAATGGTTCATATCAAGTGTATCAAGGTTCAAGCCAGGGGAATCCTATCAAGGGTTCACAATAAATGGAACAAAAGCAAGGTTCACAGAACAAGGGAACATAGCAGTGGCTTAGGGAATCCTAAACGAAATCAAAATCAGGAATCAAGAGAAACGAAGGCTCCTTACAAGAAGAGCAGAATATCTGTACCTTAGACCGCAAGTGAAAACATAATCGAAACATAAAGATCGGAAGCAAACTCCTTCTTCAGCGAATCTACACGAATACATGATCGTCTTATTATTTATATCTTATTTAAATCAGATTACTTGTTTTAGTCGGCTTTCCATTTTTAGTAAGTTTCCCGAATTAGTAACTTTCTTAATTACAACTTAAATTTATTAGGGCCTAACTTAAAGCAATTCCTCACCGGTCATAACTGAAGTTCCTACGGGGAGAATGAATGATCTTATGAGGGCCTAACTTAAAGCAGAGGCACAAGTCAGAGTGGTGCGGAAGAAATAAAGCTAACCAATGCCTTATCATATAATCTACCCAATCCTCACCGGTCATAACTGAAGTTCCTACGGGGAGAAACCTAAAGCAAATCCTTCAAAGGTCATTCTATAAGCTCCTATAGTGCAAACTTAAGGGTCAAAATCTTCACAGGCCATAACTTATGTACTACAAGTCAAAGCCTGAGCTCTGATACCATAATTGTAACACCCCAACCCGACAAGGGCTAAAATGTAACATTATGGTGACAAATCAGAACATAAACGCAAAGCGGAAGTCTTAAATAAATAATCCAAAGTCATGAAAACACATGACAACAAAATTCATAACAAAAATCCAACAAAGTCTACAAATGAAGTAAATCCAAAATACTAAGTCTGAAAGCATAAATCTAGTTAAAGAGAATAGTCTAATCATGGTAGGTCTTTTAAGCTCCTACTCTCACACTCTGCCCCCAAGAATCCCTGCTTAACCTGCCGCAGGAAAAGAAACGCGGCTGAGCTAACGCTCAGTGAGCAGATATAAACAAATAACATATAATAAGATAATCGAAACGAATACGGATCACATTATGTCAAATCAAAGAAAGGGAAAAAGCCTGCTGAGAAAATGTCAGATGAAACAGAATACATAACGAATATGAATCAGATACTGAATCAGAGTGTATATCAAATATCAATCAATATAGGATCGGAGTGCATTACCCAACTGCCTAAGCATGATACATGAATAGGCCAAATAATCATATCACAAATCATATACCGTCAATTCCAAAGTTGTACATGGAGTAGCTAGCTTACAATGTACCAGAATGTGATGGGGTGTAGGAACACACACCAACCAATCACCAGATACAGATACAGATTCCTTGTGATGCATACATACGCCCCCTGCAAAACAAATCATATATATACACCTGCTCATGACAGGCATATACACATATCATAATGGCCAATGTGCACAAATATCATAACAGAACAGAAGGGGACGCCGTGGATCAATCAAACCTCCACAGAAAGTGTCATGCCATTGGTGCCTCAATGACATGGCCATGGTACCTCCGTGGCTAGGGATACAGATACAGATACAGAAGCTGGGCAATACAAGAGAAATCATAATCATAACAAATCAATTATATCAAATACTGAACTGAAGCATATCAAATACTGAACTGAAGCATATCAAACGGATAACCAACGAATATCAAATTGAAATAGCAATTCAAATATCAGAATGAATAACCAAACGGATATCAAAGGTAATAACGGATAATCATATCAATGGATGCCTGATGAACTCAAATAAGTACATTTTATTACTATCATTTATCCTATTAATTTGACTTGTTTTACTATATTATGTATGAGGATTGATACTTAATCATTTACTTTTGTAATTCTCAGGTAAAAACAAGCATTTGGTGAAACTTAGCGATTTTGGACTAATAATGGAGCAAAACGTGCATAAAGTGAAAGTCTACTGACATGGACAAGATCAAGTCAATTCTGCTCCAGATGCGCCGCATCTCACTCTTGACATGCGCCGCATCTCTATCAAGATATCACCAGATACGATCCAAGATACAAGAGGACATGCGCCGCATCTGATCATGGAGTTACGCCGCATCTTCTGGCGGTGTACGAATATTCCTGAATATTATAATCTTGGACCCCACGCGAAGTTAAGTACATGCGCCGCATCTACTTAGTAGATGCGCCGCATCTTTCCTCAGACAGAAAGTATAAATACCCCGTAGACCAGACGAATTACAAGTTCCAAAAACCCTAAAACAGAAGACCGAACAGGAGGAACAAAGGACGAATTCAGTCAAGGAGGCAGCACAAGACACACCCAAATCAAAGATACAAGAGCTGTAAGAAGGTGCTGCATGTATTTAATTCATTAAGTAGTTTTGTTTTATTGTGTTAGCAAACTTTAATTCATCAAGATTGGTGGCTTGTGTAATGTGGCAACGGAAAGATTGCACTCCCTTAAAACTGCTTTCTCATTAATTAAAGTTTATATGTTGATGTCTTTGGTTACTACTTATTAGTGCATTGATAACCTCTGTGTTTATTAGTGGCTTGCGGGCATTTGACTGCGGGACATAATGTGGCTCCCACGGTTGTTTCTAAATTGATCACTTAGGAATAACTTTTAGACATAAGTAATCATTAAGGGTTTACTCACCGATAAGAATAGGACCAACGAGAAAGGGTTAACTACATACACTTCATATAAAGCTATCAATAAAACAAGTGACAATCTACTTAATCATAAGGACAGCCCTCTTATTGTCTCGAGTATTTATCTGTGTGCGTGTGTGCTACTTGCTGATTCGTGCCTATTGGTTTATTTTATTATTTAATTGCAACAAATCGTGCCAGTCTCTCAGGCTGAAACCCCCTTGCGTTAGGATATTAAAATACTGATTAGAATAACGAGATAATACGTTCCACTCTTAGTGATCGACACTCTACTTACCATTATCTTCATACTGACCGGGTACACTGCTCGTTAAGTGTGTGTGTTATTGATAAGTCGGCTAAATATAAATTTAAAACTTGAGTAGGCATTAAAACTGCTAAACCGCAACGACACATCACGCGCATCAAGTTTTTGGCGCCGCTGCCGGGGAGTGAATTGTTATTATCTGTTAATTTGATTAGTATTTTAATTAGGTTTTTCTTTTTTATTAGATTAATTGCATCATTGTACTATTTTGCATATTTGTTGTATTGTGTGTTAATTGTTTTCTTTTTATTTTTGTGTGTTTATTTTTGTTTTTGTTTGTGTGTTTAATTTTTTGTTTTTATTTTTTCGTATTTTTCTGTTCTGCTATCGTTGTACTGTGCTAAATCAAACGATACGGCGCATCTGATCTCTCAGATACGGCGTATTGCGTTTAATTTTTTTTTAATACAACGCGTTTAATTAATTCGATACGACGCATCTTTTCCCCAAGATACGGCGTATCTGTTTTTAAGGAAATTTTTTTCTAAACGTTAACGCCATACGACGCATCTGCTTTAGCAGATACGGCGTATCTATTATTTTAATTAAAAACAGTTTGCGAATTATTAAACAGATACGGCGTATCGATCTCTGTCGATACGGCGCATCTTCTGAATCAAAAATCTTTTATTTTGAAACGTAACGAAAATACGGCGCATTAACTTTTGTTAATACGACGCATTTAATTTTAAATAAATATCGATTTTTGATAAATAACTGATACGGCGCATTCAACCTTCTAAGCGGCGTATCTATTTTCTGAATAAAAGTCTGATTTAATTTTAACGATTATAAGATACGGCGTATCCCATTTATAGGATACGGCGCATCAACAGCAGATATCAGAAGCTTTTATTTTACTTTGATCGTTTCACCCTTCTTTTGCACGAGTAAGTTTTATTTCAGGAAGATGGACGATCCGAATATTACAATGGAAGAATATATCAGATTTGAAGAGGAAAGAGCCTTGAGCAATAATGGGATATACGAGTGGGAAAGAGCAAGATATGGTGCACAGGTCATCATGGATAAAGAACCCACGATGGAAGAATACTTGTTATTGAAGCAGAAAAAGTCAGGGAGAGAGAGAAACAAATTGCCATTTCGACACACTTGGACTTTATCAATTGATGAAGAGGAAGAAGAATCATACGATTTTGGTGCAATTAGGTTTCCGGCAATAGTTATTGATGATGATATTTCTCCGGAAGTTGCCCAAGATGAAGAAGAGTCACAAGTGTTTGATTTGAATGATAATCCGGCAATTGTTTACAAAGAAGCTTATTCATCCGAAAGTGCTTATGATGAAAATGAAGATGAATGTGGGACAATGGTGTATAGTGCTATTACTTGTAATTTTCCACCCGAGGTGGAAAATATATTCTCATCCTATCAAAAACACCATGATAATACCCCTTCGGATGGAGATAATAAGTATTCTGATATTGAAAAGTTTGATGCTATTGTGTACGATAACATACCGCAATTACCACAACAAACGGAAATATTTAGGTGTGGAGCGGATGAGCCAGATTATGACCCCACAAAGGATTTTGAAGAAATGTGGGATGATTTATTTGAGGCGGCTATTCGGGATAAAGATGAAATTGCAAGACCACTAGTTGAAGATGGAGATTCACATGATGAATCGAAGTCACTTGCAAACACAAAGTGGTACAAATTTATTTAATATTATTAATCCCGTTACTAATAATCTTGCTAGTTTTCCTGAACAGGTTGCAAAACAAAAAGATGATGAGGTGAAATCTATTACACTACCTATTGAAGCACCTGTGATCAACCCGTATTTGGTGGAGCTCGAAAAAGAATTTGGTGATGAGCTCTTAAACATTGCTATGATTGATGAAGATGATGATTCCGACCCTATGAAGTATGTAGAGGAACTCGAACTTTTACTTGCCAAAGACCCTTTCTCATCTTCTGCGGAAGTCAAGGGACGCCTTACTACCAAAGAGACTAACCAAGAAGAAAGGAGACTCATTTTTCCTCAACACACTACTCTTTCAGATGAAATGGTCAAGTCATCCAATTTATCAACCAAACTGGGTAAGAATAGGAAAGATGTACATATATTGCCAAGGTATGATCTTTATTTATTTCTTCCATCTCTACTAGCAAATTTACACTCTTTTTGTGTTTATTGCTATTATCACCCGCACTTGATCCCAAGTGGGGGGAACAACACCCTATTACACAGTAAATAAGGGTGGAGTCAGGCTCGTGACTCGAACAAAAACAAGCGCTTCGTGGGAGGCAACCCATGCTTATCTTTTATTTTATTTTCTAATTTTGTATTGAGTCTGTCAGGCCCGCAGAAGATACGGCGCATCTCAATCCTGAGATGCGACGCATCTCCTGCACTGGTCATATCTTACTTTATTTTTCTGCATTTTTTACTTTCGACTTTAAAACTTTTTATCAGTTTATTTTAATGCGGCGCATCCCTGGTTAAGGATGCGGCGCATCTTCTATTCTGATCCGTATTTATTCCAGGCTCGATACGGCGTATCTTCTTCCATAAGATACGGCGCATCGACTGACCTGATGATTTTCATGTTTTATTTTTCCTAACTACTAATGTATTATGCAAGTTTGAACTTTCTTAACTTAGGTGTGTTTAAAGCCTTGGTGGTATTATAGATTCCTGCATTTCCTGTGGATACATCAATTATGAAGATTAAACGTTCTAATCCACAAGAAAGATGATTTTTGCTCTTATAAAATGGAGGATCATACCGAGCAAATCTCAGGGGAGTTTTTCTGTTCTAATTCTTTTATTTTCCAGTTTTTAACCTTTTATACAAACAACGAGGACGTTGTTTAACTTAAGTGGGGGGATTGGAGAATTAGAACACTTAACAATTACTTGTCCTAAACTTTTTCAAAAATTATGCTTAAAATGTGCTTAATATATCAAACTTAAAATTTTTTTTTAGCATGTTTTTGTTTAAGATCTAAGTTGCATAGCTGCACACATGACGTTATTTTCAAAAAATTATGATTTTCCAAAATTCACAAATCTATGAGTGTGCCGGTGACTTGTAAACTTTAGAACTTGGCTTGTATACTATTCGAGACCACCATAATGAGTATTATTTTATATAATTGGAATGACTTGTCTAACTTGGTAAAATTCTAGGATTACACCCAAAAAGCCTATATATGTTATGTGTTATTAGCTAACTACACTGGTTAGTTAACCCCCGTATAAACCCTTTTGTTACTCTCATTTTTAGAGTAAGATACCCCTAGAAAAACACTCAGAGCCATTCCTTTCGTTTCTTACACCTATGTTTAAAATGTTTCGTTACACCCTTACACCTTAACCTACCCTGTAGATTAGAATCCGTGGTTGGTTAATTGCTATAGGCAAAGTGTGTTTCCTTACATTACCTGTGTTCGTGTGCGTAATTCATTATCTATGGTTAGGTCGGGAAATTGCACAATGCAATTGGAGTGAAAGTAAATATTGTATATTTTGGAGTTTATTTTTCGTGTGTTACTACTTTCACTATTACCATTATTTCTGAAGTCATGAAAAGTATGGAAAAATTATCCGGAGAGAAAGTTATAGTGATGTGGTGAAATTTCACACATCTATACTACTAAAAAATAAAAAAAAATAAAAAAAATAAAAAAAAAAAAAATCGAAAAAATGAGAAAAGAAAAAGAAAAGAAAGAGAAAAGTTGGATGTTTGTTTTAACCAACTTATGTAAAGTTATGTAAGTGGTCGATATCACCACTATTTGTTGTACTATATCTATGGATTGAATGGGAATTGGCAGTTATGGAACGCCAATTAAGGTTTATTCTTTGATTAAGATCTTGTTGAGTATAATTCGTGTCTACCTAAAGCGTGTGTTTCAAGTGTTAAAGCGTGAGTTATTCGATGATATGAGTCTTATTCATGGGATGGTTGGGATAGTGATTAACCACACTTAGGATTTTAATTTATTTGTTTTGTTTATTTTTATTTTTACACCAATTTATATCCCAAATATTATCCATGCCCTTTATTATTCTTTATCCAACCGAACCTTTGATTTATTGAGATTGGGGATTTGAGCAATCTTAAGTATCGTAGTCGTGGATTCGGCTATGTATTTATGATTTTGTCGCCCTTTTTGATATATTATTATTGGTGAAGTTTGGACCTATCTTTAGCTTATTCGAGTTTAGGATTTGAGCAATTGCAAGTATCGTGTTCGTGGATTCGATCATGTATTTGTGATTTTGTCGCCTTTTCTGGAATTTGAGATCGATAGTGAAAGAGAATAATTAACCCTTAAGCCTAAAAAAACCCTTTTTACCGCTTTAGACTTGTTATTCCTTGGCTTTAGTGGGGGAGATGTGTATACTTGCCAAGCTTATGATAGAATATTCGTCGCGACTGGACAGTTAAACGATTAGATTTGCTTTTATCGACTTATTTTATTTTACTTCTAATTCGTTAAGTGTTTAGTTGTGTGATTATGAAATAAACGAATACATGCTTAAATATAAAAATAAATCCTAACATCTTTTAGGATACATTTTCATAAAAGAAATTCTAAGGTTTACTTGGGGACAAGTAAAGTTCAAGTGGGGGGATATTTGATGAACTCAAATAAGTACATTTTATTACTATCATTTATCCTATTAATTTGACTTGTTTTACTATATTATGTATGAGGATTGATACTTAATCATTTACTTTTGTAATTCTCAGGTAAAAACAAGCATTTGGTGAAACTTAGCGATTTTGGACTAATAATGGAGCAAAACGTGCATAAAGTGAAAGTCTACTGACATGGACAAGATCAAGTCAATTCTGCTCCAGATGCGCCGCATCTCACTCTTGACATGCGCCGCATCTCTATCAAGATATCACCAGATACGATCCAAGATACAAGAGGACATGCGCCGCATCTGATCATGGAGTTACGCCGCATCTTCTGGCGGTGTACGAATATTCCTGAATATTATAATCTTGGACCCCACGCGAAGTTAAGTACATGCGCCGCATCTACTTAGTAGATGCGCCGCATCTTTCCTCAGACAGAAAGTATAAATACCCCGTAGACCAGACGAATTACAAGTTCCAAAAACCCTAAAACAGAAGACCGAACAGGAGGAACAAAGGACGAATTCAGTCAAGGAGGCAGCACAAGACACACCCAAATCAAAGATACAAGAGCTGTAAGAAGGTGCTGCATGTATTTAATTCATTAAGTAGTTTTGTTTTATTGTGTTAGCAAACTTTAATTCATCAAGATTTGTGGCTTGTGTAATGTGGCAACGGAAAGATTGCACTCCCTTAAAACTGCTTTCTCATTAATTAAAGTTTATATGTTGATGTCTTTGGTTACTACTTATTAGTGCATTGATAACCTCTGTGTTTATTAGTGGCTTGCGGGCATTTGACTGCGGGACATAATGTGGCTCCCACGGTTGTTTCTAAATTGATCACTTAGGAATAACTTTTAGACATAAGTAATCATTAAGGGTTTACTCGCCGATAAGAATAGGACCAACGAGAAAGGGTTAACTACATACACTTCATATAAAGCTATCAATAAAACAAGTGACAATCTACTTAATCATAAGGACAGCCCTCTTATTGTCTCGAGTATTTATCTGTGTACGTGTGTGCTACTTGCTGATTCGTGCCTATTGGTTTATTTTATTATTTAATTGCAACAAATCGTGCCAGTCTCTCAGGCTGAAACCCCCTTGCGTTAGGATATTAAAATACTGATTAGAATAACGAGATAATACGTTCCACTCTTAGTGATCGACACTCTACTTACCATTATCTTCATACTGACCGGGTACACTGCTCGTTAAGGGTGTGTGTTATTGATAAGTCGGCTAAATATAAATTTAAAACTTGAGTAGGCATTAAAACTGCTAAACCGCAACGACACATCACGCGCATCAATGCCCTTACTGAAAAAGGACGGAATATCTGTACCTTAACAAATGAACGAAAATGGAAATGAAATGATCACAAGAACAAGAGTCACTAGCTCCCTCCTTTGAGAATCTACATGAATTAGGTATCACATATTATTTATAAACTCATTTTATAAGCTCATTATTGATTTTAAACGTTTATTAAAATTCATGTTAACATATTTAGGGTTTTATTCTATTTATGAAACTTTTAGGTAGAATTCATAATTAATCAAAGTTTAGGGTTAAAAATGCTAATATGCCAAAGTTAAAGGTTAACAATGATTATAATCAAAACATAAGTTATAAGACTTCAAAATGATATTTATCTTATTTAGGTTCCAAATACACCGAATTTTAGGTTTATAAGTGTTTTAAGTAATTATTTAATTAAATTCGGGATTCTTATATAAATCAGGTCTGATACTTATGATTTTTAAAACACCTCAAATAAGCTCATTTAATTCTATAATTTTACCCAGTGATACATATATATCTTAAGTACACAATAAAAATCACTCTTTACACGACTGTCCAGAAAAATAAACTGCTGAAACACCTAGAAAGTTTGTAATTAATTAACCCAGTTCGACACTTCAGAAAAATCTAAAACAATTCCAGAAAGTCACATATATCTCAAAGACCACCTCTGTAAAAGGAGAGCTCTTAACTCATTATGGTTTGAAAACTAAAAATCAAAAACATCGACTGATTTTCATACTCAGATTCTCAGGTTTGACATATGATCCCGTAAAATTCGAAAACATGACCATTACAACTCCAATTCACTCCAAACCAATTGGAAAACTTAATTAAGATATTAAACTAAGTTTACAATCAAATATCCAGTATTATACCCTTATAAAACTCAAGCTATAGCATTCACATATTCAGCCTTCAAAACTGTTCCGTTCAAAAACCCGTTTTAAACCATCACATAACATGTTTACTTTATACCAACGCACACGAGGACTTATAATTCACAAGACATGTTTTAATTATCATATTAACACCAGGTTTGATCCTTAAGTCGACACACAAAACATACACAATACACCACAACGACTGACGCGTACAAGTAATCATAAAAGCACATGAAATCATAACCAAAACACCCCTTGCTACCCTTATTTCAACGCCTAGGGTTTCTATTTCAATACATCATTTAAGGTGTCATTTATAACAGATTCTAGGGCTCATTTAGTTGAGTATTTAGGTCGACAAGGGGGCTAGAAAAAAAAACATGAATAAACTGTAACACCCCAACCCGATAAGGGTAGAAGTATTAAGTTATGGTGACATATCAAAGCAAACACAAGCATATGACTTAAATAATACAATGAATCTCAAAGGTAACAAAGGGAAATTCTGAAATACAAGGTTACAAAAGAGAACAACGATAAATACTAAGTCCAAAAATATAATCCCTTCTAGTCATCTCTAATCCAAAATAGCTATCAAGCATAGTCTTCTAAGTCCAAAGTACTCTCCACTCATAACCCAGCTTCCAACTAAGACCTGCCGCAGGAAAAGAAATGCGGCTGAGCTTAAAAAGCCCAGTGAACAGATATATATAAACGAAGCAAAAGATAAGGAACCAAGAATATAATATGGTGCATAGGAGAAAAACTTAAGGCATACACGAATGAATATCAAGGTAAGGAAAAAGTCAGTAATCTACCACGAGCCCAAACAAATCAAATCAAATATCATAGTAACCATGGAGTAGCTAGCTCCCGAACATGTGAAGGACGTGTATTGCACACAGCATCAATCACCAAATCAAATCATATCATATCATGTTAAATTCACTAACATACAAAGCAAATCTAGGATGCATCCATACGCCCCTACAAACAAATTAGTGGCCAAATATATATATATATATATATATATATATATATATATATATATATATATATATATATATATATATATATATATATATATAATAATTGAGCTCATTATAAATAACAGAAAAAGGACGGGATGGAACATCACTCCACCGCCCTAGAGTCATGCCATTGGTGCATCAATGACACGGCCATGGAAACCCCATGACTAGGAAACAAAGTGGCTCGGTATCAAACTTTAGGGTTTAAAAAGTCATAACATATCAAAGGTTCATAAGTTCATAGCAAAGGTTCATAATCAAAGTTTTCTATCAAATGTTCATTTAAAGAAATCTCTTAATAATGGTTTTCATAAAAATGATCTTTAATAACGGTTTTCATAAAGGTAGTTCGTAAAAGTAGTTTTCATAAAAGTTAGTAAAATTCCATATAAAAGTGGTAACGCATCGTGCTCATAAACATCATTTTAAAATAGTTTTTCTCAAAACATTCCCATGATATAATTTAGAAAGGTTTTCACATCCAGTTACAAAATCAATGGTTCACAAATCTACCGGAGCATAACAAAGGCATAGATCAAATAAGAAAGCCATAATAAAAAGGCTCAGATCAACGACAACATAGTCAAAGCTAATATCTAAAAGATGTGAACGAATCATGAGAAACCTTAAGAGATAAGGTCAGAATATCTGTACCTTAGCTGAAAATGAAGGAAAGAACCAAAATAACACAAGCTACACCCTCTTCCAATGGTCTTCCTGAATTAATAGTTCATTTAATGTCATAACGGATTTTGAGTATTTATTCTTAATCATATTAGGGTTTACTTAGTTCAAGTGATCAAAACATAGGTTTAGGGTTGCATAATTAATGTATCACTTAATTAGGTTTTAATACCCAAATAGAATCAATATTAGAAAGTTAGAAAGTTAGGTTACACACGACTTTTAAACCATTAAAATGAGATTGTAGCGTGTTTTAAAACCTTATACGACACCCTCACACATGGTACGACACACACGTCTATTCTTTATACACAATTCACATATTACAGCCTAACACTTCATGCGTACCCACATATATTATTTATCACTCTTCATACACGACCCACCTTATCTTTTACAACCCCTACACTCGACACATAGCTCATTCATCCACACGTTTAATATGCATGATTTCAGCCCCAATGTTCAAACAACTCACCCACCAAAATACACTTAACGCCCCATAATTAAATACATGAAGTTACACTCAACAGGTCCTTGTCCACGAATTATAACATGCATATTTCTCTTTAATTATTCTTTGGTTTAATACATAGTACCCATGCATGCAATTTCTTTTGTTTTATCTTCTTCTCTTCCTTATTTCGTATGAACTTATTATATAAACATAGCCAAAATCGATTCGCACCCTTCATTACTTGTTCCCATGGGCTGTTAATTCGAGACTCCTCATCAATTTGAAGGTCGAGCCACAATCCACAAATACATGACAGTTTCGTATAGTAAAAAGGTTTAGGGTTTTCTAGTTTCTTTAGTTCATTTAGCGATCAAATCCATAGGTTATTAGGGTGCGTTTTAGTTAGTTGTTTAGGGTCAATGTATGGTTAGAATTAGAGTCGACACAAGAGCTGAAATACGCGACACCACATATCATAAACCACGTCTCACAACACAGCCTATAACTCGACACACTGCATGACATAAAGATAGCCACCAAGCATGACAGCAAACAACTTATCGTTTGACCCAAAAGAACGTATACAGATTTTGACACAAGGCTTGGTTTTTATACACATTGTTTGATATTGTTTTTACGTGACAACATATACATATTTCTCCCTCGTATATCTTTTATTAACGAAACAAAACCTTTTTTTTTCATATAATTCATGCGAGGACATGCTAGAAGAATTAAGAAGAACATCAAATCGGATATAGGGATACCTTGATCGGTTTTATGAACGGAACACAAGAACGATAGACGTATCACGAATGAACCAAGCACACGCATCACAATACCCTTCGAACTAAACGTAACCACGATCAAAACCCTTCCTTCAAACAATCTTGTCGCGCCTCTGATTATCAAGAACAAAGAGGAATCGGCTGCTGTTGGCTTATGTTTGTGAATTTGTTTAGTTTTCTAAGCCTTTTTGAATGGGTGAAAATGGGAGAGTGAAAGTCGTGTAACAAGAAAACGAGTAGGGGGTTGGATTTATTTGGAAAGGTCGAATATTATTTAATTGATTGCTTCCTTAATTTGGTTGACAGAGATAAAGATCAGCCGAATATCATGGAGAGATTTGAGTGTGATATAGTTCCCATATTTCAAAATCGGGGTGTGAGCGTGCACAAGTTATACAATCGGTCCTAGTAACAGTAACGTGTGAGATGTCTTTTTTTTTTTTTGAAGTTAAGTTATATCATTATTTTCTTAGTCGTATAGTTTAGGTTCCACACTTTCAAATTTTTTTAAATCTTAACGTATAGTTTCGATGTTATGCTAAGTCGTATCGATCGTGAAAAAGGTTATTCTAAATTTTAGGTCGTCATAATTCTAACGTAATGTTTTTTTTAAATGACATGTAGTAAATTCGCATATAATGTTCTTGTGAAATCAATTGTATGCTCTTAAGAAAAAAAATTGAGGGACAAAATGGGAATTTCAAATGAATGGAAATTTAGGGTTTTACAACTCTTCCCCTCTAAAAGAAAATTTTCGTCCTCGAAAATTGAAGGGAAAAGAAAACGGAAACACAACGGACCGTGAACGAAAATGTGAATGACTAGTTTCTCATGACTCTATTTTGTTGATCAAAATAGCTTCGGCTTCCTCAGAAAAGACATACCATACTGAATCCAGAACAAAAGAATAATACACCAAACGTAACAGATGATAATCGTATTCTCTCGGAAGAGATACAGGGAATACGTAGGATTTGACGGATATATCGTCCGTGGAATTTGATTAGACAAACCAGATGAGAACGTACCGAATCGCAGAAATATGAGGGTGATAAATATGCTTAACTCTTCAGATTTTCAAATAGTCTCGTCTTCAATATAACCTTTCAAAGGTATTCTCATAAACAGAAAGGTCTTGTTTTCTCAGAACCCAAAATCTCATATCTTAATTCATAACAGATCATCATGAACAGATTCATCGAATGTGAGACGTATATATAGCAAAACATAGGTGTACTCCTTCATAGTAACAGATCGAATCCATACAGACAGAAAACAGATTGTTTGATAACATCAAACGGCGGAAAGCTCTATAACAGAACCTAAGATTCTTATCGGAAGTACAGAGATCAGCAAACGCGTGTCGAATATCCAAACGTATCAAGTCGTATAACGATGAAGGCAGATTAAACGCATAGGTAAAATGAACCTAAAGTCTCAATCAGATATCATAAATTCTAAGGTTTCTAAGGCACTCCTCGAAATATCCTATGATCACAATAAGTGCACGTTATATGATGTAAGTATTATCACGTTGGCCAGACGTCATAATACTAGCATCATATAAATATGCCCTCATGATGACCATACTTTATCCCAAGTCGTGAAATAGCAACTTATCTTAATCACCTAACAGTCCTTCTATTCCCTAGGGTTGGTCCGAATCGATCATCATTACGAATTCGAAATCAAAGAAACAGATCGCATAAATAACGTAACAGAACCTAGTAAGTATCATTGAATGAATCTTGTCATCAAAAGCATCAATTCTTCCACAATTCATCAAAGTTCTCATATCAAAACCGTCATCCAACATACGCAGAGTGAACACAGAACGGAATTACTAACAGAGAACCTAAATCATTCAAAGGATCTTATCATCAGGTAACGGAAACTTAAGTAGGTTAAGAGGAAGTGAATTACGTCATCAACAGCTTCATCCTTCACAGAATCAACTCATCCAAACACAAATGTTTGCGTCAAAATTCGTCCGTTCAAATACAAAATTTCAAAATTTCTTCCAAGTCCGAGTAGTCTGTCTACGCTTGTCCATCTGGTCATGAGGTGAAAAGGAATTATAAACTTGAGTCTGGTCCCTCAAGCCTTCGGCACCTCTTCTTGGAATTGTGGTGTAGTAACGTGAATCTCTGACATGATTACTGTGCATCCGTCCATCCGCAAATCTGCTTCTACTGTCAATTCATCTTAGTACAACTAAAATGAATAGAGAGGCAAGACTGCGTGTCTTCGACAGGTCTCCTAGCACAGTTCAAAATTCGCCAACTCGATTACATTCTCCTTCTATGTCCGCCACCATGTTTGTCTTGCAAGTACTGTCTTCCAGGCTTTAAGGTAAACACCGTTGCTGTCGATTCCAGGTTATGTGTTGAATAATTCGTCCCCTACGATCTGATTATCCTGATGCCCAACTGAAATCTCTACGTGTTGCATGAAATATAATTGAGTCCTTTCTCAGTTTCTTTCTTCTTCTTATATGCTTCTTCCACGGTAACGCCTATCGTGAACATCTCCTACTACTCTTCTACAAGGTTTCTAGCTCCGATATCTGTCTTCAATCTTGGTCCTTTTGTGGGAAAACTCTGTCTTTGCAGGACACATGACAGTGCTGTCTGCTACAATCTCTGAACACTAATCAAATCTACTCTTCCAGAACATAGGTTCATTCTACTTAATACGAAATTGATCTACATGTTCCTCTTTCGTCTCTGAACATAACACAATGTCATACTATGACAAATTGTCCAAATACTCGCGAAAACATAATTCTATTAGCCAATACAATTGGCATCATTAAAACTCATAATGATCCCAACGAGTACGAAAACAGCTTCAGGAATCGTCTTAGGGAAACTTCATATCTACTTCACATTACTTATCTTCTTCTTCACGAATAAAACTGAAATGCTTCACGGAGGTTACTCTCAGTTAGTCAACTCCCTTCTTAGAAGTTCTTGTGGTTGCTTTTTCAGTCCTTCAAACCTAAATGAGGCCGTCTGATACGGAGTTGATGAAGCGAAAAGTGTACCGCTTTTAAGGGGTCATTTAAGCCTTAAATCATATTTATTTGATCAAATATTGCCCTAAATCGTTCCTTTTGTCATTTTAGGTACTTTTGAGGAGAAATCTGGAAAAGGAGGCATTTTGGACGTTTTTGGAGCATTAAAGTGAAGAAAACGGCAAAGTCTCAAAAATCGGCTAAAAGTTACTCTTGACGGCGTCAAGATTTACTCTAGACGGCGTCATGCCTTGGCAAGAAAAGTTGGACGTGAAATTTACTCATGACGGGCCAGTGAAAATAGCATGTGAATTCTGACGGCGTCACGCTTTAACTTGATCGAGGGCGTCACGGCTTAAATCATAAGGGGACGGCGTCACGTTCATGGTTAGACGGCGTCAAGCCTTGATAAGCCAGAATGGATTTTGGAAGAGCTAAAGAGGGACGGCGTCAAAAAGGTCATCCGGGAACCCTAAAAGCGGCGAGGTGACGGCGTCACACTCCATAAGGTGACGCCGTCAGATCCAAAAATCTATATATAGTTTTCTAATTTTTTGTCATTAGAGAGAGCTTAGTGTGTGGAATTTTGGGAGAAAACCCTAAGACGATTTTAGCTACTTTTTCAGGGCTTTTTGCCTTGAGATCTTCCATGTTTCATTGAAAGATAAGTTATCAATTAATCATTCAATATGTCTATGTGTTGTTTGATTCTATCTTATTCTTGTCTTTTGTTTAACATGTTAGGCTAAATTTATCTTGTGTTTGCTTAGATCTAATGAAACCTAGCTATTGATTATTGGTTGTTAGTGTGTTATTAGTTGTATTGGATGATTGTTTATCTATGTTAGGCTTAAGAAAACTGGCTAACTTCCTATTCGGTAACTTGCTTGAACGTCTTAAGAAACATGAACCAAATGCGTACTAAAGGTTTTTATGGTTGTATTTAATGCACAAGCGAATTCTAGTGATCCCATGTTAGGAGCTTCCTAGCCGGCTCGACATAGGAGTGAAGTAGGAGCTTGTAGAGTTGGGGAAGTAAGTACGCCACCCCACGAATGGTATTAAGGAATACACCCGTCATCCACGCAACTAATACACACTAATTAACCGGTAAAAGATAGTTAGGGAGTAAGGAAATCTAAGTAAACACATTTCTCTACACATAAGTTTCTCACCACATTTTATTTTCAGTTATTTAATTTTATTGCATTCGTAGTAATTTGGGTTAGTTGACTAGCAACTAATTCCGCCCACTCCTTCAAACCCGAGATTTTACTTGCTTTCATAAAATTATAAAAACATAAAAAAGAATCTTCCTCAACCCTTAGACCTAATTAGAGTAGCCTTTCATACCTAACGAACACTATTCCCTGTGGAGAACGATCAATCCCCCGTACTTACCACTACACTATACTACATCGGTCAGGTACACTGCCTGGTGGGGTTGTAAGCCTCTTGATATCCCTCGAGAGGTAAAACCTGTTGTAAGGTTACAAAACCACGCAATCAAGTTTTTGGCGCCGCTGCCGGGGAATAGTTATTGTTTAGGTTGAATTTTTATTTCTATTAGGTCTACTCACTAGATTCCTTTCTAGTGAGATTTTTATTTTATTTTTCTAGGTTTTCTTTAGTCTATCTATTTTCTTCGTGTCTTTGTTCGTAACCATTACCGTCCGACATCATGGAAGATGGTAATATCCTTAACCCCCACAACCCACCACCACAACAACCACCACCACCTCCTAGAGCCCGTACTTTAGGAGAGTATTCCCGTCCTAGCCACCATGGCTATCGAAACACCATTGAGCTCACTCAAGGAGCCAATATCACACCCTTGCGATCCGACACCATCCGGTTGGTGCAAAGCGGATGCGCATTCCATGGACTTCGTTCTGAAGATCCTAATCAACATCTCAAGGACTTTCTTAAAATCGTTGATTCTATAGACCTTGATGTTGCCACTCGAGAGACGACCCGATTGCGTCTCTTCCAATTCTCTTTGCGGGACCAAGCTAGTCAGTGGCTAGAACGTCAACCCGCAGGATCCATCACCTCTTGGGATGATCTCACCACTCGTTTCCTTGCTCAGTTTTTCCCACCGGGAAGAACTACCAAGCTAAGGAATGATATCTTGATGTTCCAACAACGTCAAGGCGAAACTCTCTACGAGGCATGGACTCGATTCAAGGACTTACTCCAAAAAGTCCCCCACCATGGCATAGAACTTTGGCTCCAAGTCCAAATCTTCTATGACCATATCAATCTCTCCACGAGGCAAACCATTGACCAATCGGCCGGTGGTAAGCTACGTGATCTAAGTGCGGAACAATCATGGGCTCTCCTAGAGGATCTTGCTCTTTATGACAACGAAAGTTGGAGTGATCCCCGTGATTTGAATAAAACGGTCAAGGCAATATCTTTGCCTTCGAACAATTCAAGCACTTCTGACCGTAGGATCATAGAACTTGAAGACCAAGTCAAGTTTCTCATGAAATCCTACGAGGCTCCTAAACCTTCAAGCCAAGTGAACAAAATCACTTCTTCATGTGAATTATGTAGTGGTCCCCACGACACTCGTGATTGCATGGAACTCCCCGAACAAGCTTTTGTGGACTACGCATCCTCGCGTACCGACGGAGCGGGAGACAAGTGGTACACTTTCAAACCCGAGCCAAACCCTTACGGTGATACATACAACCCCTCATGGAAAAATCACCCGAACCTTAGGTGGAAACAGAACCAAAACTCACAACAAACCAATTCTTCCAACCCACCTAATCGTTTCCAATCAAGCGGTTCCAACTCGAACCGTACTTTCAACAACAATCCTTCCGGCAATGGTAGTACCAATAACTTTGAAGGATTGATGTCTCAATTTATGGCATCTCAAGAAGCTCGTTTAGCCAAGTTTGAAGCCGACTTCAAACAAAAACAAAGCGAGATGACCGATAAAATTGACACCTTGTTGAAAGCCCTCAATGACCGAGAAATGGGAGCACTCCCTAGCAACACGGTCAAGAACCCGAAACTAAATGTCAACGCTATTTCATCGGTTTCGTCCCCTAGTTCTTGTCCACAATATTATTCGGTCAATTCCATGAGCACGTGTTTCAAACAAACCCAAGTCGTTCCAAATGACCAAGAAGTTATGACATCCAAATTGGTCAACAACATAGTTGAAACACCTCCCACTCAAAACCTTGACGAAGAATTCAAGGAGCTCCACCTTGAAAGTCCGGTTGATGATGAGTTGGATGAGAAGAAGCTCAAGTTAGGCGAAAAAGGGACCGCCTTTGTTCAAAACAAGCTACCTAAGAAGTTAGATGATCCAGGCTTATTTGTTCTACCTTGCAAGATCGGTAATTCGGAGGCTTATGACACATTAGCTGATCTTGGATCAAGCCTTAACCTACTTCCGTTACCTCTCTACACCTCTCTAAAACTTGGAAAACTTGAAGAAACCGAGGTGATAATAGGCTTAGCGGATGGAAGTGTTGCTTACCCGGTTGGAGTAGTTAAGGACGTGTTAGTGCACATTGGAAAACTAACCATTTTAGCCGATTTCCACGTCCTTGATATGGTTAGCGACCCTACATGCCCCTTGTTGATAGGTAGAGGATTTTTGGCGACCGCTAGTGCTATGATTGATTGTAAGGAATCCAAGATAGCGGTAGGAGAAGGAGATACTTGGTCAGTCTATGATGTTAAGAAACATGCCTATGATACTAGTGAGGAACCAACACCACATTGGCTAGAATCAAATAGGAGACCATCTAGATATGGACCTTGGATTGATAGAGACTTCATAGGACCCCAACGCCCATTTTACCTAGAAGAGGACTTTGTTAACCGAACGCATTCGGTGGAGCAACTCTTGGCTAGGGACACCGAATTGGATCCATTTGAAGACCCTCTAGTTTTTAGAAAGATGATTGATTTCCTAGGAGTTCTGCCAATTAACCTAGGAATGAATAAGTGGATTTGTGAGGAAGATGATCATAAGTGGAATTGGGATAAACCACCCAAAGATGGAGATGGGTCATGGCATATTAAGATGACGTTGTATGACCCGGATGGAGAGAAGTTTGAAAAGATATATCGTACTAAGCGAACCAATAGGAAACTTCAATCCAAGCTTAACCCTAAAGACGTCCTTGATGACGAGCTCACTTACATAGGGTAGCGTGACTTTGAGTCTAGCTACAAGACTCGTTAATAAAGAAAAGCGCTTCTTGGGAGGCAACCCAAGCTTTATTTGTTTTATTTGCTTTGTGTGTTTATTTATTTGTTTGTTTGATTTTATTTGTTTCCGTATGTGTGTTTAATTTTTATTATTATTGATTCATGTTAAAAACTAATTTGTGAAAATGCTTTATGTTGTTTTTAACTTCGTCTTAACTACATATAAAGGTATTTTGCAAAAGATAAGTGTAAGGGAAATCTAAATCGGTTTATTAGAACACAAATTAACATGAATCGTAATAGTAATAAATTAACATACATATCCGTATTTGTTTGAGTCAAATGCTTGTATCGAGTCATAATGATGTTTTGCAGGATTTCCAGGAAGTAAGGTAAAGGTTTTT
The DNA here is from genome assembly GCA_021014915.2 of Artemisia tridentata subsp. tridentata. Taxonomy (NCBI): domain Eukaryota; kingdom Viridiplantae; phylum Streptophyta; class Magnoliopsida; order Asterales; family Asteraceae; genus Artemisia; species Artemisia tridentata. Next base: position 160,702,077 of record CP139501.1, on the reverse strand, counting down.
CCAGAAATTTTCCGGAAACTTAAAATGAAAATTTTTGTCAGGTCATTTCTGACGGCGTCAGGGGTTATAACCTGACGGCGTCAGATTTAATTTCCAGAAATTTTTGAAAGTTTTGTTTTTAGAAAAGTTTTTATTAAAATCTCCAACTTATAATCTCCAGGAATCTGCAAAATTATCATTCCACAAGCATTATATCCTTATATATAGATTTTTTCCCGCCGATGTTATGCAGGTTTTCGTGTTTGTTTTCTCAGGTTTAACAGGTTATTTTGGACAAGGAGATGTTTATGGAATCAAGCTTATGGCGATGCATTAGTCATGGAGTTTCAACATTCTCTTTGGAGGAAGATTTAACCGTGTAATTTCATTATCCACCGAGCGAATCAGGGGAGTATTTGATTTCATTCTTTTACTTTATGCTTTTACATCTTGTTATTTGAACATTGGGGACAATGTTCATCTTAAGTGTAAGGGGAGGGTAAAAGTACGATTTTAGAGAATACTATTACGCTTGATTTTTGTTTGTTTAATAGTAGATGTGTAATAAAACTGAGAGAAATACTTGTTAAGGTAATTTTAGTGCCAAATTTAAAATTTTTTACAACATATAGGAGTGAAACTTTGATCTTAATGAGCGTCTCACGGATAGGAGTTATATGACTAGCACAAAAACCGTACCACCAAAAAAAAAATTTTTTCCACCCCCAAATATGTGAGGTTCGCCCCTAGAATTGGTAGGAAAAGTATTTATGCTATGATGTGTGTACCGGTAGCACTTAGATTCTAGAACTTGCGTTAGGACCATTCCGAGGCCACAAGTGAGACTACATTCGTGTAGTTAGATTTACTACATGATAAGAGGCATTAGGATTAACCCATTGTTTTACACCTGTGTTTTTGTTATGATTACGTTGGCTACATTGGTCAAGTAATTCTCCCACACCCTTTGCGTTGTACTCATTTTTAGTACACGATACCCCTAGTACACCCCTCAGAGCCTATCTTTTCGTTTCGACCTTTAAGCATTTTACTTAAAGGAAGAATTTGTTTACACCCCACTAAAATGTACACCCAAATCGCCTTAGCCTACCTTGTATGCACTCATTTTTAGTGCATTATTGTGACAACATTTGTTTAAACCCAAGTTAATTATCTAGTTGATTACATGGTTGCTAAGTCGAGTCATATCCTTGTACATATTGTTTTGGGACGATTGGGACTCATGGGTAAAGTACTAGTGTAATGGAGTAATGGGGAAGAACATCATTTATTACCCCCATATGTGCTAAATATTTTAAAAGTACTCCAAGTTTTTCAATTATCTTAATTCGAGTCATTAGATTAGTATTTGTAAAGTTATGTAAAAATTCAAGTGTAAGGGGAATGCAATGCCCCTATGATGTATTATTTTGGATGGTAGGGCAAAAGTGTATGCAAAAAAAAAAAAAAAAAAAAAAAAAAAAAAAAAAATCAAGAAAAACACAAAAAAATGAGAAAATGAAAAATAGAAAAAACATACGGACTACCATCCCGTTTTATTTTATGTTTGTTTTATATTTTTGTTATTTTGTTATTTCGTTTCTGGCTTAAGATCGAGTCTATTCTTGGCTTAGCAACATTGTATAGTACATGTAATTGATCAAGATCTTTAACTCGCCACCAGTAAAATATCCTTTATCCAACCAAACCGTGTTTTCCTTTTCCCTACACCTAACGTTATAACCCATTTAAAAGCCCTCTTTGATAGTTTATCTTTGGTGCTTACGCCTAGTGGAGGAGGTTTTCGATCCTTTCCCAAGCCTATGGTAATCTATTTGCTATGACAGGTAGTGAGAGATATTTTCCGTTTTCATTTATGAGATTTATTTTGATGACACTTGAGAGATGTGAGTATCTAAACACTACTTGTGAGGTGCTAGTATGTAATCTCCGTGCTTATTATGATTGAAGTGGAACGATTATTTGTTGTAATTACTTTTATGTTAGCATTAAATGACCCCTAACTTGTATTTTGATTAGAATAAAAGCGCATTTGCTTGAGGACAAGCAAATCTCAAGTGTAAGGGTATTTGATGAAGCGAAAAGTGTACCGCTTTTAAGGGGTCATTTAAGCCTTAAATCGTATTTATTTGATCAAATATTGCCCTAAATCGTTCCTTTTGTCATTTTAGGTACTTTTGAGGAGAAATCTGGAAAAGGAGGCATTTTGGACGTTTTTGGAGCATTAAAGTGAAGAAAACGGCAAAGTCTCAAAAATCGGCTAAAAGTTACTCTTGACGGCGTCAAGATTTACTCTAGACGGCGTCATGCCTTGGCAAGAAAAGTTGGACGTGAAATTTACTCATGACGGGCCAGTGAAAATAGCATGTGAATTCTGACGGCGTCACGCTTTAACTTGATCGAGGGCGTCACGGCTTAAATCATAAGGGGACGGCGTCACGTTCATGGTTAGACGGCGTCAAGCCTTGATAAGCCAGAATGGATTTTGGAAGAGCTAAAGAGGGACGGCGTCAAGAAGGTCATCCGGGAACCCTAAAAGCGGCGAGGTGACGGCGTCACACTCCATAAGGTGACGCCGTCAGATCCAAAAATCTATATATAGTTTTCTAATTTTTTGTCATTAGAGAGAGCTTAGTGTGTGGAATTTTGGGAGAAAACCCTAAGACGATTTTAGCTACTTTTTCAGGGCTTTTTGCCTTGAGATCTTCCATGTTTTATTGAAAGATAAGTTATCAATTAATCATTCAATATGTCTATGTGTTGTTTGATTCTATCTTATTCTTGTCTTTTGTTTAACATGTTAGGCTAAATTTATCTTGTGTTTGCTTAGATCTAATGAAACCTAGCTATTGATTATTGGTTGTTAGTGTGTTATTAGTTGTATTGGATGATTGTTTATCTATGTTAGGCTTAAGAAAACTGGCTAACTTCCTATTCGGTAACTTGCTTGAACGTCTTAAGAAACATGAACCAAATGCGTACTAAAGGTTTTTATGGTTGTATTTAATGCACAAGCGAATTCTAGTGATCCCATGTTAGGAGCTTCCTAGCCGGCTCGACATAGGAGTGAAGTAGGAGCTTGTAGAGTTGGGGAAGTAAGTACACCACCCCACGAATGGTATTAAGGAATACACCCGTCATCCACGCAACTAATACACACTAATTAACCGGTAAAAGATAGTTAGGGAGTAAGGAAATCTAAGTAAACACATTTCTCTACACATAAGTTTCTCACCACATTTTATTTTCAGTTATTTAATTTTATTGCATTCGTAGTAATTTGGGTTAGTTGACTAGCAACTAATTCCGCCCACTCCTTCAAACCCGAGATTTTACTTGCTTTCATAAAATTATAAAAACATAAAAAAGAATCTTCCTCAACCCTTAGACCTAATTAGAGTAGCCTTTCATACCTAACGAACACTATTCCCTGTGGAGAACGATCAATCCCCCGTACTTACCACTACACTATACTACATCGGTCAGGTACACTGCCTGGTGGGGTTGTAAGCCTCTTGAGATCCCTCGAGAGGTAAAACCTGTTGTAAGGTTACAAAACCACGCAATCAGGAGTTTCAAAGATAGACCAAATCAATCATTGACACACAGAAATGGATAATGATTACGGATAGTGACACGGTTAAGTTCACAATAGTCGATACGCCACCGCATACTTTCCTCTTTCTTCTGTATAAACCGACAGGAGCATCCCAAGAGAAGCACTAGGTGAACAAAAACATATTCCATCAGCTCCTTCAATCTCTCAACTTCTATGGCACCATGGTTTCGTCAACTGAGATCAGTTCAATGCCAACTCTACTTCCCAAGCAGGAGGGAAATCCCAAGAGATTCATCAGAAAACACCAGAAAATTTTTGTACAACAAATACTTCCAATGCCAAAGCTTTCTAAGGGTGGATACTAATAGGTGTCAGGAGAAATTTGAAAATCAAATGAGGTCGGAGTAAGTGTTTCCATAGCAGCCTTAATCTTAACAGGTTTAAGTGGCTGAGAGCCATCAAAGCAAAAGTAGAACGAAGTAGATTGTTGAAGGTCACATATCGGATATGGTAGTCCATGGTAGCTTTACGAAAGCCATCCAATCCATAACCAAAAGACCTCAAGGTCAATTATATCAAGAGTAAACAGATCCGTAGAATGAATACGGTCGTTAAACCAGACGGATAGTTCATATATCAGAGTCAAGTACATGGTTCATCAAGGTGTTGAGATAGATAAGCGAACAGTTCAAGGTGTTGGAATCTTGCTTAGCTCTTTAGCAAAATGACAGGTACAGTGTGCATCATCGGTAATACGAACATTGTAAGGTTGTCAAAAGCGAGACGTATGGGATATCAGTTGTCAGCATCATCATGCTTAGTTAACAAATCCATATTGAGATAATATTAACATCATATCCTTCCAAAGGAATTGATCGGCAAACAAAGTTCATCATTCGAAGGGAGGAAACAACTCTCCATATATTCATGGCTAATAATTACCAGAGTTCTCATAGGAGTAGTAATGGATTACGCAGAACTGAGTAGTATCAGATGATACATTTCATATCCGGCATGAGTAATGAATTCATAGAATGTGTCAAACACATTATGGTTGAATGACCTTCGGGATGGTCGGAAAGGTATCAAATTGTTTATCAAACAGATCGAAATTGGAGATCAAAATCAGAAGGTGAAACTCAAATGGTGTAAGGTATCCATGTAGTTCCCGAGGTATTCCAAACTTACTTGATTACTAAGCTTAGGTTGCAAAACTTTCTAGCTTCTGAAACAAATGTTCTTATAAGGCATAGCTAAAGGCAGAGGCACGAATCAGAGGGATGCGGAAGCAATGCTACTTATATAGATGTCCTAGTCTACCCATTCCTCACCGGCAATAACTTATATTCCTATGGGGAGATCCTACAGCAAATTCTCAAAGGTTGTCTTATGAGCGCTGATGCGTGCGTGTGTATTGCTCTAATTTATACCCACGGTATGTCGTTGTGGTTTTAGCAGTATTCAAGTTTTAAATTTATATTTAGCCGACTTATCAATAACACACACTTTAACGAGCAGTGTACCCGGTCAGTATGAATATAATGGTAAGTAGAGTGTCGATCACTAAGAGTGGAACGTATTATCTAGTTATTCTAATCAGTATTTTAATATCTTAAGTTAGCTATACAACCTAATCTAACGCAAGGGGGTTCAGCCTGAGAGACTGGCACGGTTTGGTTATGATTAAATATAAACTAAACTAATAAGCACGAATCAGCGATTAGCACACACGTACACAGATAAATACTTGAGACAATAAGAAGACCTGTCCTGATAGTTAAGTAGCTTGTCACTTGTTTTATTGCTAGTTTTATATGAAGTGTATAGTTCGATGCAACGCACCGAGATGTAAACCTTTCTCGTTGGCTCTAATCTTATCGGCGAGTAAACCCTTAATGATTACTTATGACTATCCTATTTACCTTTTCATCCTACTTTTCTACAGACGATAGAATGCATAGGTGATAAAACAAATAGGCGAGGAAGGGGCATGGCGACCCAAGCAATGCTCAGCTAGACACAGAGGTTATCAATGCACTAATAAAAGTCACCAAAGACATCAACATATAAACTTTAATTAATGGGAAAGCAATTTTAAGGGGAGTTGAAGTGCATGATTAAATCAATGACACAAGCCCATCAATCCTGATGAATTAAAGTGTACTAATACAATAAAACAAAACTACTTAATGAATTGAATACATGCAAGACCTTCTTACAGCTCTTGTATCTTCGTTCAAGGTGTGTCTTGTGTTGCTATTTCGTCTGAATTCGGCTTAGGGTTTCTGTCTTCTCGTACTTTGTATAAAACTAACCCCTCGAAATTCGTCTGGTCTTGGGGTATTTATAGTTTCTGTCTGAGGGTAAGATGCGGCGCATTGAATAAGTAGATGCGGCGCATTGACTTAACTTCGCGTGGGGTCCAAGATTAATATATTCAGGAATATTCGTACACCGCCAGAAAATGCGGCGTAACTCCCATTCAATCCATAAATATAATATATAACAACTAGTGGTGATATCGACCACTTAATACAAAACTTTACATAAGTTGGTTAAAACAAACATCCAACTTTTCTTTTTCTTTTTTTTTCTATTTTTTCAATTTTTTTTTTTTTTTTTTTTTTTAACTTGAAACATAAACATAGATGTGTAAAATTTCACCACATCACTATAACGATAACTCTAGATAATTTTTCATACTTTTCATGACTTCAGAAATAACGGTAATAGTGAAAGTAGTAAACACACGAAAAATAAACTCAAAGATATACAATATTTACTTTCACTCCAATTGCATTGTGCAATTTCCTGACTCAACCAAAGATAATGAATTACGCACGCGAACACAGGTAATGTAAGGAAACACACTTTGCCTAAAGCAATTAACCAACCACGGATTTTAATCTACAGGGTAGGCTAAGGTGTAAGGGTGTAACGAAACATTATAACAAAGGTGTAAGAAACGAAAGGAATGGCTCTGAGTGTTTATCTAGGGGTATCTTACTCTAAAAGTGAGAGTAACAAAAGGTTTATACGGGGGTTAACTAACCAGTGTAGTTAGTTAATATCACATAACATATAAATGCTATTTGGGTGTAATCCTAGAAATTTACCAATTTAGACAAGTCATTCCAATTATGTAAATAATACTTATTATGGTGGTCTCGAATAGTATACAAGCCAAGTTCTAAAGTTTACAAGTCACCGGCACACTCATAGATTTGTGAATTTTGAAAAGTTCACAATTTTTGAAAATAACGTCATGTGTGCAGCAATGTAATTTAGACTTTAAACAAAAACATGCTAAAAATTTTAAATTTTGATATATTAAGCACATTTTAAGCATATTTTGAAAAAGTTTAGGACAAGTAAGTGTTCTAATTCTCCAATCCCCCCACTTAAGTTAAATAACGTCCTCGTTGTTTGTATCAAAGGTTAAAAACTGGAAAATAAAAGAATTAGAACAGAAAAACTCCCCTGTGATTTGCTCGGTATGATCCTCCATTTGTTTGTATAAGAGCAAAAATCAACTTCCTTGTGGATGAGAACGTTTAAGCTTCATATTTGATGTATCCACAGGAAATGCAGGAATCTATAATACCATCAAGACTTAAATACACCTGAGTTAAGAAGGTTCAAACTTGCATAATACATTAGTAGTTAGCAAAAATAAAACTTAAAAATTAAACTGAAAATCATCAGGTCAGTCGATACGCCGTATCTTATGGAAGAAGATGCGCCGTATCGAGCCTGGAATAAATACGAATCAGAATAGAAGATGCGTCGCATCCTTAACCAGGGATGCGCCGCATTAAAATAAACTGACAGAAAGTTTTACAGTCAAAAATAAAAATGCAGAAAATAAAGTAAGATATGACCAGTGCAGGAGATGCGTTGCATCTCAGGATTGAGATGCGCCGTATCTTCTGCGGGCCTGACTGACTCGACACAAAACAGAATAGTAAAAATTTTCTCCTGGTTGTCTCCCGGTCAGCACTTGTCTTTATTCCAGATTCTTCAAGTTAGACTCACATTCAGCTCTTTATTTCAATACTTCGGGTTCAAACTCCACCACCTCGTTTTCAGTATCCTCAATTTTATTATGAAAGTATTTCTTTACTCGATGCCCGTTTACCTTGAATATATAACCATTTTTATCGCATATTTCAATAGTTCCATATGGATACACTTTCTTGACAACGAACGGACCCGTCCATCTTGATTTAAGTTTACCAGGATACATCTTTAATCGTGAATTAAATAGTAGCACTTTCTCTCCAATAGTAAACGTTTTATCCCCATGTAACCTCGAGTCATGCCATCTTTTAGTTCTTTCTTTGTAGATCTTAGTATTTCTGTAGGCCTCATCTCTTAGTTCATAGAGTTCATTAAGTTCCATGAAACGGTTCTTCGTTGCAGCTTCCATATCCATGTTACAATTCGTCAAAGCCTAATATGCACTTTGTTCTATTTCGACCGGTAGGTGGCATGCTTTTCCGTATACAAGACGAAATGGAGTGCATCCCGTTGGTGTCTTATACGCTGTACGAAATGCCCATAAAGCATCATTTAACTTATCAGGCCACCCTTTCGGATTATATCCAGTCGTTTTTTCAAGAATTCGCTTTATAGCCCTATTGGTTACTTCAGTTTGCCCATTGGATTGAGGATGGTATGCAGTGGAAACCCTATGATACACTCCATATTTTTGCAAGGCTCTTCCCAGATGGTGATTACAAAAGTGTGTTCCCCTATCACTAATCAATGCTTTAGGAATTCCAAACCTAGAGAACAAACTTTGCAAAAATTTAAGTACTACCTTGCTGTCGTTTGTTGGTAATGCTTGCGCTTTGACCCATTTTGATACGTAGTCAACAGCAACCAAAATATACTTATTACCTTTAGATTCAGGAAACGGTCCCATGAAGTCCAATCCCCATATGTCGAAAACTTCACATACATGGATATAATTTTGAGGCATTTCGTTTCTTGATGTTATATTTCCGGATCGTTGACACGCATCACATCCTTTTATATAATCTTTTGCATCATCCAACATAGTGGGCCAATAAAATCCTGCATCAAGGATTTTTATTCTTGTAATAACTGCACCGTGATGTCCCCCCGTTGGCCCTGAATGACAATGTGCTAATATTGCTGGGACATCATCTCCATCTACGCATCTTCGTATAATATTGTCAGGACATAATTTAAAGGCATACGGTTCATCCCAAATATACTCACTAGCGCGATTTAGAAATCTTCTTTTCTCGTCGGATGTTAGCCCTTTTGGAATTTCATTTGCAACAATAAAGTTTATATAGTTGGCATACCATGGTCCATTATTATTGCTCTTAATTCTTACCATCATAAGGTGTTCATCAGGAAAGTCATCAGCTATTTCCCTTTCATCAAGCACCTCCATATTAGGGTTTTCAAGTCTAGATAAGTGGTCAGCAGCTAGATTCTCGGCACCCTTTTTATCCTTAATTTCAATATCGAATCCTTGGAGCAATAAAACCCACCTAATAAGCCTTGGCTTGGCATCCTGTTTATTGAACAAATACTTCAAAGCAGAATGGTCAGTGTAAACCATAGTTTTTGACAATATAAGATATGACCTAAATTTATCGAATGCAAAAACTACTGCTAAAAGTTCTTTTTCCGTGATGGTGTAATGTTCTTGGGCATTATTTAATGTTTTGCTAGCATAATAAATTGGCTTAAATTTCTTATCTATCTTTTGGCCAAGTACAACTCAAACAACATAATCACTAGCATCACACATTAGTTCAAAAGGCAGATTCCAATCCGGCGAAATTATAATAGGTGCAGAAGTTAGTTTTTCTTTAAGTATATTAAATGCCTTTTTGCAATTTTCAGAAAAATCAAACTTCGCATCTTTTAGCAATAATTGGGTCATAGGACTAGATATCATTGAAAAATCCTTTATGAACCTACGATAAAATCCAGCATGCCCTAAAAAGCTTCTAACACCTTTTACATTAGTGGGGTAAGGTAGTTTGGCAATTACATCAATTTTAGCTTTGTCGACTTCTATACCTTTCCCAGAAATCTTATGTCCTAACACAATTCCCTCTCTAACCATAAAATGTCATTTTTCCCAATTAAGAACAAGGTTAGTTTCTTCACACCTAGCAAGCATTTTATCAAGTTTAAAGAGACAATCATTAAATGAGTTACCGAACACCGAGAAGTCGTCCATGAAGACTTCCATAAAGTCTTCTACCATATCATGGAAGATAGCCGTCATACAACGTTGGAAAGTAGCAGAGGCGTTGCATAGTCCGAACGGCATTCTCCTATAGGCGAAGGTTCCATAAGGGCAGGTGAAAGTCGTCTTCTCTTGATCTTCGGGGGCAATGGGTATTTGGAAGAAACCTGAAAAACCATCTAAAAAACAATAATAATCATGTCCTGATAGCCTTTCTAACATTTGATCAATAAATGGAAGAGGGAAGTGATCTTTTCGCGTAGCATCATTGAGTTTGCGGTAATCGATGCAAACTCTCCATCCAGTAACAGTTCTTGAAGGGATTAGCTCATTATCGTCATTGAGTACTACCGTCATTCCTCCCTTTTTTGGTACAACGTGGATAGGACTGACCCACGAGCTGTCGGAAATTGGGTAGATAAGTCCGGAGTCAAGTAATTTCACAATTTCATTTTTCACCACGTCTTGGACTTTTGGATTCAAACGCCTTTGGGGTTGAATGGTTGGTTTGAATTCATCTTCCATGAGGATTTTATGTGTACAGAATGACGGGCTAATTCCCTTAATATCAGACATACTCCACGTTAACGCTCCTCTTCGTTTATATAATACCTGCAAAAGGGATTCTTTTTCTTTTGGCGTTAAGTCAGATGCAATAATAACGGGCGAATTAGTGTCCCCATTTAAATAGGCATATTCCAAAGTGGAAGGGAGATCCTTAAGTACAGGTTTAACATTATCAATTTCATTAGCACTAGCGGAATAAACTTGTTCTTTAATTATTTCGTTGCTGTCATCAGATAAATGCGCAGCATCATTATTTCCTATGCGCCGCATGGCGTTACAAACAGCGGAATCAACAGCGAAATAATTATCAAAAGTATTTTCATCAACTTGATCTTCTATAGCAATTGTGTTTTCTAAATTTTTAAGCAGAAAAGAATCAAGCAAATTACTTTTTAACAATTTCTGAGTAAATTGATTAATTGTGTCATCAGAAACATCGATATTATAGCATTCATCGTCTTCAGAATTATTTTTACTCATAGATTGTTCCATATTAAATTCAACCTCATCTTTTCCTATGGTAAGAGTTATCTTCTTATTAAAAACATCAATCATGGCCCTAGCAGTGGCTAAAAATGGTCGTCCTAATATTATAGGAGTTCTAGAATTTTCGGGCATATCGAGGATAACAAAGTCAATAGGTAATTCAAATTTATCAACTTTTATTAATATATTTTCAGCTATTCCTAATGGGTATTGTATGGACCTATCAGCTAGCTCTAAGCACATCCTAGTAGGTTTTGGTTCACCCAAGCCTAATTTTTCATACATAGAAGAGGGCATAAGACTTATACTAGCTCCTAGGTCGGCTAAAGCATTTCCAATATGTAAATTTTTAATTTGACAAGGAATAGTGAAACTCCCTGGATCTTTTTCCTTAGATGGAAGTTTGTTGAGCAATGCTGCTGAGCTTCTTTCCCCCATTGTTACAGTGCAAGCCTCTTCAAGTTTGGATTTGTTTGTAAGTAAGCTCTTCAGATATTTAGCATATTTTGGCATTTTCACTAGGGCTTCCATAAATGGTATGCTTAGCTGCAGCTGCTTGAGATTTTCCAAGAACTTCTTTTGATAGGCATCTTCTTTCTCCTTCCTTACCCTATGTGGGAAAGGTAGTGTTGATCGTTTAGGTTCAACAGAAGGTTCTTCTCTAATCACAGGTTCTGGATTAGTCTCTTTTGGTTGCTCTTGCTCAGATGATAAAGATTCAGGGGAAATCTTGTTTGTACTGTCATCCTCGAGTGTCTCTCCGATTTGAAAGGTTGACTTTCCGCCTCTAGTTGTAATCCCTTTCAAATCTTGCATTACCAAAAGAATCTTGTTAAGCACCGTTGACAATTGGTGCACTTCAATTGCCAATCCATTAATCATGTTGTTTTGTTCCTTTAGTAACAGCTCATGACTGCCTTTGAATTCATTAATAAAGTTTCTTGCTTCATGATGTTCTTTTTCATTTGCTTGAGCGATTTGTAGTGCAAACTCTTCCATGGTAAGGTTTCTTTGGGGTCTTCCGAACCAGTTGGGGAAGATATCGAACATTGTTCCTGAAAATTAAAGACAGGTAGATTTCAAAGTAAAAACTTCCAAGGGTAAATGTTAGAATATTTTCCGTTCGGAAATAAGAAAAATAAAAGTTGCTGATATCAGCAGACAATGCGCCGTATCCAAAAAGTTGGATACGCCGTATCTTATAATCGTTAAAATTTAATCACACTTTTATTCAGAAAATAGATACGCCGCTTAGAATTTTAGAATGCGCCGTATCAGTTTAATTATATCAAAAATCAACGTATATTTATTAAAATTAAATGCGTTGTATTAACAAAAGTTAATGCGCCGTATTTCCGTTACGTTTTAAAATACAAGATTTTTGATTCAGTAGATGCGCCGTATCGATAAAAATCGATGCGTCGTATCTGTTTAATAATTCGAAAACTGTTTTTAATTAAAATAATAAATACGCCGTATCTGTCAAAACAGATGCGTCGTATGGCGTTATCGCTTAGAAATTTTTTTTTTATTAAAAACAGGATACGCCGTATCTTGGGGAAAGATGCGCCGTACTCGAATTTATTAAACGCGTTGTATTTTATAAAAATTAAACGCAATACGCCGTATCTGTGAAGACAGATGCGCCGAATCGTTTGAATTAGCTCAGTACAACGATAGCAGTATGCAAGAAAATACAGAAAATAAAAACAAAAATAAAAACAAGCAAAAAGAAACAAAAATAAAAACACACAAAAACAGAAAATATGCAAAATAATACAATGAATGCAATTTAACAAATATACAACAGAGTTAGCGGTTAGAATTAAAAATTAAAAACCTAATTAAAATACTAATCAAATTAACAGATAATAACAATTCACTCCCCGGAAACGGCGCCAAAAACTTGATGCGTGCGTGTGTATTGCTCTAATTTATACCCACGGTATGTCGTTGTGGTTTTAGCAGTATTCAAGTTTTAAATTTATATTTAGCCGACTTATCAATAACACACACTTTAACGAGCAGTGTACCCGGTCAGTATGAATATAATGGTAAGTAGAGTGTCGATCACTAAGAGTGGAACGTATTATCTAGTTATTCTAATCAGTATTTTAATATCTTAAGTTAGCTATACAACCTAATCTAACGCAAGGGGGTTCAGCCTGAGAGACTGGCACGGTTTGGTTATGATTAAATATAAACTAAACTAATAAGCACGAATCAGCGATTAGCACACACGTACACAGATAAATACTTGAGACAATAAGAAGACCTGTCCTGATAGTTAAGTAGCTTGTCACTTGTTTTATTGCTAGTTTTATATGAAGTGTATAGTTCGATGCAACGCACCGAGATGTAAACCTTTCTCATTGGCTCTAATCTTATCGGCGAGTAAACCCTTAATGATTACTTATGACTATCCTATTTACCTTTTCATCCTACTTTTCTACAGACGATAGAATGCATAGGTGATAAAACAAATAGGCGAGGAAGGGGCATGGCGACCCAAGCAATGCTCAGCTAGACACAGAGGTTATCAATGCACTAATAAAAGTCACCAAAGACATCAACATATAAACTTTAATTAATGGGAAAGCAATTTTAAGGGGAGTTGAAGTGCATGATTAAATCAATGACACAAGCCCATCAATCCTGATGAATTAAAGTGTACTAATACAATAAAACAAAACTACTTAATGAATTGAATACATGCAGGACCTTCTTACAGCTCTTGTATCTTCGTTCAAGGTGTGTCTTGTGTTGCTATTTCGTCTGAATTCGGCTTAGGGTTTCTGTCTTCTCGTACTTTGTATAAAACTAACCCCTCGAAATTCGTCTGGTCTTGGGGTATTTATAGTTTCTGTCTGAGGGTAAGATGCGGCGCATTGAATAAGTAGATGCGGCGCATTGACTTAACTTCGCGTGGGGTCCAAGATTAATATATTCAGGAATATTCGTACACCGCCAGAAGATGCGGCGTAACTCCATTCTTGTATGCGGCGCATGTCCTTTGCTGTCTTGGATAATATCTTATGAAATCTTGATAGTGATGCGCCGTATGTAATAAGTAGGATGCGGCGTATCTGGAGCAGAATGGTCTTGATCTTGTACATTTCAGTAGACTCTTAACTTCTTGCATCATCAGTTTTGCTCCATAATTAGTCCAAAATCGCCAAGTTTCACATAATACTTGTTTTTGCTTGAGAATTACAAAAGTAAACATTAACGTATCAATTCTCACAGATAATATAATAAAACAAGTCAAACAAATAGGATAAATGATGATAATAAAATGTACATATTTGAGTTCATCAAGCGCCTACAGTGGAAACTTAGTGGTCCAAACTTCACAGGTCAAGGTTTAATGTACTACAAGTCGCAGCCTGTTCTCTGATACCATAATTGTAACACCCCAACCCGATAAGGGTAGAAGTATTACGTTATGGTGACATATCAAAGCAAACACAAGCATATGATTTAAATAATACAATGAATCTCAAAGGTTACAAAGGGAAATTCTGAAATACAAGGTTACAAAAGAGAACAACGATAAATACTAAGTCCAAAAATATAATCCCTTCTAGTCACCTCTAATCCAAAATAGCTATCAAGCATAGTCTTCTAAGTCCAAAGTACTCTCCACTCATAACCCAGCTTCCAACTAAGACCTGCCGCAGGAAAAGAAATGCGGCTGAGCTTAAAAAGCCCAGTGAACAGATATATATAAACGAAGCAAAAGATAAGGAACCAAGAATATAATATGGTGCATAGGGGAAAAACTTAAGGCATAAACGAATGAATATTAAGGTAAGGAAAAAGTCAGTAATCTACCACGAGCCCAAACAAATCAAATCAAATATCATAGTAACCATGGAGTAGCTATCTCCCGAACATGTGAAGGACGTGTATTGCACATAGCATCAATCACTAAATCAAATCATATCATATCATGTTAAATTCACTAACATACAAAGCAAATCTAGGATGCATCCATACGCCCCTGCAAACAAATTAGTGACCAATATATTATATATATATATATATATATATATATATATATATTATATATATATATATATATATATATATAATATATATAATAATAATAATAATAATTGAGCTCATAATAAATAACAGAAAAGGGACGGGACGGAACATCACTCCAAACAAAGTGGCTCGGTATCAAACTGTAGGGTTTAAAAAGTCATAACATATCAAAGGTACATAAGTTCATAGCAAAGGTTCATAATCAAAGTTTTCTATCAAATGTTCATTTAAAGAAATCTCTTAATAATGGTTTTCATAAAAATGATCTTTAATAACGGTTTTCATAAAGGTAGTTCGTAAAAGTAGTTTTCATAAAAGTTAGTAAAATTCCATATAAAAGTGGTAACGCATCGTGCTCATAAACATCATTTTAAAATAGTTTTTCTCAAAACATTCTCATGATATAATTTAGAAAAGTTTTCACATCCAGTTACAAAATCAATGGTTCACAAATCTACAGGAGCATAGCAAAGGCATAGATCAAATAAGAAAGCCATAATAAAAAGGCTCAGATCAACGGCAACATAGTCAAAACTAATATCTAAAAGATGTGTACGAATCATGAGAAACCTTAAGAGATAAGGTCAGAATATCTGTTCCTTAGCAACACTGAAAATGAAGGAAAGAACCAAAATAACACAAGCTACACCCTCTTCCAATGGTCTTCCTGAATTAATAGTTCATTTAATGTCATAACGGATTTTGAGTATTTATTCTTAATCATATTAGGGTTTACTTAGTTCAAGTGATCAAAACATAGGTTTAGGGTTGCATAATTAATGTATCACTTAATTAGGTTTTAATACCCAAATAGAATCAATATTAGAAAGTTAGAAAGTTAGGTTACACACGACTTTTAAACCATTAAAATGAGATTGTAGCGTGTTTTAAAACCTTATACGACACCCTCACACATGGTACGACACACACGTCTATTCTTTATACACAATTCACATATTACAGCCCAACACTTCTTGCGTACCCACATATATTATTTATCACTCTTCATACACGACCCACCTTATCTTTTACAACCCCTACACTCGACACATAGCTCATTCATCCACACGTTTAATATGCATGATTTCAGCCCCAATGTTCAAACAACTCACCCACTAAAATACACTTAACGCCCCATAATTAAATACATGAAGTTACACTCAACAGGTCCTTGTCCACGAATTATAACATGCAGATTTCTCTTTAATTATTCTTTGGTTTAATACACAGTACCCATGCATGCAATTTCTTTTGTTTTATCTTCTTCTCTTCTTTATTTCGTATAAACTTATTATATAAACATAGCCGAAATCGATTCGCACCCTTCATTACTTGTTCCCATGGGCTGTTAATTCGAGACTCCTCATCAATTTGAAGGTCGAGCCACAATCCACAAATACATGACAGTTTCGTATAGTAAAAAGGTTTAGGGTTTTCTAGTTTCTTTAGTTCATTTAGCGATCAAATCCATAGGTTATTAGGGTGCGTTTCAGTTAGTTGTTTAGGGTCAATGTATGGTTAGAATTAGAGTCGACACAAGGGCTGAAATACGCGACACCACATATCATAAACCACGTCTCACAACACAGCCTATAACTCGACACACTGCATGACATAAAGATAGCCACCAAGCATGACAGCAAACAACTTATCGTTTGACCCAAAAGAACGTATACAGATTTTGACACAAGGCTTGGTTTTTATACACATTGTTTGATATTGTTTTTACGTGACAACATATACATATTTATCCCTCGTATATCTTTTATTAACGAAACAAAACCTTTTGTTTTCATATAATTCATGCGAGGACATGCTAGAAGAATTAAGAAGAACATCAAATCGGATATAGGGATACCTTGATCGGTTTTATGAACGGAACACAAGAACGATAGACGTATCACGAATGAACCAAGCACACGCATCACAATACCCTTCGAACTAAACGTAACCATGATCAAAACCCTTCCTTCAAACAATCTTGTGGCGCCTCTGATTATCAAGAACAAAGAGGAATTGGCTGCTGTTGGCTTATGTTTGTGAATTTGTTTAGTTTTCTAAGCCTTTTTGAATGGGTGAAAATGGGAGAGTGAAAGTCGTGTAACAAGAAAACGAGTAGGGGGTTGGATTTATTTGGAAAGGTCGAATATTATTTAATTGATTGCTTCCTCAATTTGGTTGACAGAGATAAAGATCAGCCGAATATCATGAAGAGATTTGAGTGTGATATAGTTCCCATATTTCAAAATCGGGGTGTGAGTGTGCACAAGTTATACAATCGGTCCTAGTAACAGTAACGTGTGAGATGTGTGGTTTTTTTTTTTTTTTTTTTTGAAGTTAAGTTATATCATTATTTTCTTAGTCGTATAGTTTAGGTTCCACACTTTCAAAAAATTTTAAATCTTAACGTATAGTTTCGATGTTATGCTAAATCGTATCGATCGTGAAAAAGGTTATTCTAAATTTTAGGTCGTCATAATTCTAACGTAAAGTTTTTTTTAAATGACATGTAGTAAATTTGCATATAATGTTCTTGTGAAATCAATTGTATGCTCTTAAGAAAAAAAATTGAGGGGCAAAATGGGAACTTCAAATGAATGGAAATTTAGGGTTTTACATAAACAGTCCATAATCGACACCAAACAAGAACATGTAGGCGTATATGTTTAAAATTTTATGTAGCTTAATATTACAACCGTACACCACATTAACGAAATATTCAGATCTGGTTTTCATGTTTATACGTATGAACATCATACTAATCGAACCCAGAAAAACACAAATACGATATTAAGGTTACCTCTAGGTCGAATTTAGAGATGAATCGAAGAACAAGAACCAACATAAAGACCCTACGAATCTGTTTCACCATACGATCATACCAGCTTCAAAACGCCCACACGATTACACCAACACTCGTATATCAAAGAATCCGATCACACCACCTTAGCCTATAGCCTTCGTTCCTTCTTGAATTGGAGAGAATAATCAGGGATTCATGATGGGGAATTAGCCGAGTCTTAGGGATTAGAGGAGGACCAAATCTCCTTTCAAACTTTCAAATAATATTGCCCATATCTTAGTTAATGTTATGCACAAATTTTAATTAAAACCGGACCCTTTTGTGACTTGTTAAACGTGTGATGCTTCTAAGGAATTAGGGGTTGTGTCGACTTATTTTTATACTTAGATTAGGACTTTTTATTTTGTAGTCTAACTTCATAACATAATTGCTTAATTTAGCCAAATATTCATAAACTTTAGGGTAGGTTCGTATTAGAAGTTCAAAAGTCGCTTCATAAATTCCGGTTGTTATACCCAAAATCGTGTCCAGCAAAAGCATATATGTAACTGGGGTGCTACTAAATTGGTATCACAACACAAGGTACAAAGAACGGTTTTACCTCAACCGTTTAGAAGAAAATTTCATTATCAAAAAATTAAGTTTACATCATTCAAAATATAATGCGGAATACATGCCCATAATAATAAAGCGGTCCCAAATATATATCAGAGTCGTCTATGACCGACCGTACCCCTTGCCAAGCGCCTTCCAACAGTTTGCTATTGCCTTATACATGAGAATACATGCTAAATGTGTCAACACGAGGTTGGTGAGTTCATAGGTTTTAGTTTAAAACAATATGGTTGAACAACAAGGTTTTCGAGTTCAAATCATCATTCAAAAACAAGTCAAATTCAATGTAGGCTCACACTGCCTAAATCACCGTTCCAAAACCAAATCCGCAAATAATATCATAATCAAAACATCTTGAACCATAATCAGTCTTACAGATACTACACTCATATATTGTCACGTAAATTTAACTGTTACGCTGGCTAAGTCACATATACCAAGTCATGAGCCGCACTCAAGGAGTGTCTCATATCATAACAATAATCTGCTATAGGTGCACCATATAGTAATACCCGCACAGATGCAACTCATACAATAATAATCCCGCACAGATGCAGCTCATACAACAAATAACCTTAGCCAGCTCGCGTCACAGTTTCATAACCACAAACACAATTTCAGGTCAAATCAACAAACAGGTTTCGCATATATCTTACCCCAAAACATATCAGGTCCATGAGGAAATAATCACATAAGCAATAGATAATCACTTAACGCATTCAAATAACCAAATCAAATATTGCAACCAAACAGTCAAGTCTTGAGTAAACAATTCACGTATCCCATTGAACAAGCGTTAAGTTTAGTTAAAAACGAGCATGTATTCTCCCCCAAAACAGTTATAAAACCAGTAAAAGTAGGGGCCATGAACTCACCTTAGCCATAGCAATGCAAACATCACAATTGACACAACTGGCATCTAGAGCTAATCACAACGGTATCCAGGAGACAAGGCACAACGGTACGGGATCGGTACAACCTATTACCTATTCGGTTATCTCAAATTACGTCTCGCACAATAATAAAGTCTATAAAAGAAAATGTGTCGTGGTTTTCGTGGATTACTCAAATTTAATACTTATAAAAAGTTTAGTATCAACGTTTCGTGTGGTCGTAAGAAAATATAGACTCAAAACATAATTCAATCCAAAAAGGAATAGGTAATGACCTAGACAAGAAGAGTACTGACGAGAAGTCAAGAGCACAACGACCAGAAAATATGTCAAGAGAGTAAACCATTTGGTAAGTTTCGGTATTCACCCAACAATCCCAAACAGTTCGGAAATAATCAATAAAGTTTTGTAAAGGTAATTTAAGTTTTATAAGTAAATCAATAAGCAAATTCCATTATCAAACCGAGACCAATCTGAACAAATAAGCAAACCCATGAGCAAACGTAACCCAAAATGAGTTGACTCAACCGAGTTGACTAGGCTGAGTTGACCCGACTCATTTCATAACCGAGCAAAATAACCCAAAAACCCTTTCAATCGTTTCAAACCACACGGAATCTTTTAACAACACGTTTGTATTTCGTTTTTAATCCATGTTTTAAATCCACGAAAACATTAATACTTTCTCATACTCATTTTATAACAAATGAAATAATAAAATTAACCCTAGGTTTTCGGCTAACCCAAAAAGACGAGAGAAAAAGTGAGAGAGATGGTGGAGGTATGGTGATGTGACGGCGGCTTCACAAGCAAACCCTAGACAAAACCCTAATCGACCCTTCGCACTAAACCCGTAACACAAACGCACCCCTTGGCTCTTCTCTTGATCGGTAGCAACAAAATATGGCGGGGGTGGTTGAACGACGGTGGCCGGAATCTGGTCGAAGAATGATGACGGCGCCGGTACAGTGTGTGTGAGTTTGGTGTGACAAGTGAGACAAATTAAACCCTAGCAAGGTTTTTTATAAACACGCAGGGACAAGAAGTGTCAAGACTCAAAGTTTGGGGTCGGCGGGCAAAAAATACCACAGGGACCATAGCTGTAATTTCTGCAATCTTTCTCAAAATGAGGTTCGGGGCTCATTTAGACTAGTAAACGGTTGATTCAAGACACGAGAATTTCGCCATCGCGCTCAGAATAATTTTTCCAACCAAAATGACTATTCATACGCCTATTTTCTCCCAAATAATAAAATAATCAAATCAAATCGTCGGTTGTGCTAGTACGCATTGTGCACGGTTTCCACGTTTCGTGAGATAGCTTCACGTTTTTTAAACCAAATGAGTTCAGAAAAGTTAATATATAAAAAACAGGGATAATTCCTTATAAAAATACGTCTAGAAAATTATGGGGTATTACAGTGGTGGTGGCGTTGGGTGGAGGTGGCGGTGGTGGTTGTGGTTGTGGTGGGTGGCGGCGGTGGCGGTGGGTAGTGGTGACGTTGGGTGGTGGTGGGTGGCGGTGATGGTGGTGGTGGGTGGAGGTGACGGTGGTGGTTGTAGTGGGCGGTGGTGGAGGTGGCGGTGGTGGCGGTGCATGGTGGAGGTGGGTTGTTAGCTTTAAATTTATATTGAAGTGATGGTCATTTATCCTTTAGTGTGTGTGTCAATTTTATGTAACAAAATAGTCTTAGAAAGGCTTGTGTTGGACTAAACTAGAAGTGTATGTGTTATAGTCCATGTATTGCTTGGAAAAGTCCAAGTCCAACACAAGCCCATCCAACCCATCTCAAAGCCCATCCACAATGTTTAGGGCAACATGCTTTGTATTTAGCACACACTCCTACCCCATTTGTTAGTGTGCTTTAGTGAGGAAAGGTGGGAGTGTGTGTGTATTTCTCTCTTGTATCTCTATCTCTCTAATCTAATATACTTCTATTTGGTTTATACATCACATAATTCTCATCTCATCTCTACTGCCACCGATCTATCCTCTATCTTTCTTATCTCTTCTCTTATTCTCCATCTATCTTTCTTCTATCTTATTTCCATTCGATCTATAGTGTTTGTGGTATGATAAAGAAGTGATTTTAAGCGACAACATGGGTGGTGGTGGCGTTAGGTGGTGGTGGGTGGCGGTGATGGTGGTGATGGGTGGAGGTGGCTGTGGTGGGCGGCGGTGGAGGTGGGTGGTGGTGGCGGTGCATGGTGGAGGTGGGTGGTGGTGGTGGAGGTGGCGGTGGTGGTTGTGGTAGGTGGTGGGTAGTTAAATATAATTTGTTTTGGTATAATAACACCATTGGACATATAGTCCAGTGGTTGGGGCGTTCATTTTGAGGCCTCTGGACCCGAGTTCGAGCCTTGTTGTCCCCCATTTAATTTATTTTCCAATAAAATTTTGCACCGTTAGTCCTTAGGACTAACGATGCAATTTATTTCTGAAAATAAATTGCACTGTTAGTCCTTAGGACTGATGATGCAAATATTCTCTCTTCCGTTAGGAGATAACGGAGAAATAATTTGCACCGTTAGTCCTCATTGACTGACTTTACTAACGGAGGGATGGTTTTGTGCCAAAAAAAAAACCCACAGGGATGTAAAGCGAGAAACATGACAAACCACATGGATGTATTTTGGACTTTACTCTAGATTTTAATAGTAATAAAGTAAAAGTAAAAGTTTTTGTCACGAGTATAATGAACTTTTTAGCATTTTTAATTTGAAATTATTAATATATTAAAACATGGGAAATCGGATGAACAGTGCGCATGAACAGTACTGCTACAGTAAGTTTTTTTTTTTTTTTTTTTTAGTTTCAAAAATTCGCAAAAAATACCCCCAAAGTCGACAACTCTTTGCAAAATTAGTCCTTTTCAAAAAAATATGTTTCAAAATTCGTAAAAAAATACCCCCGAAGTCGACAACGCTTTGCAAAATTAGTCCTTTTCCAAAAAATATGTTTCAAATTTGTCAAAAAATACCCCTGAAGTTGACAACTCTTTGCAAAAGTAGTCATTTTACAAAAAATCTGTTTGTGGTATGATAAAGAAGTGATTTTAAGCGACAACAAGTGGTATCAGAGCCATACATCGAGGTAGGAGCCTGTTTGTGTTCGGTTTGTGCTTACAAGAAACCATCAGCCACGTTTTTGGTTTCATAAAAACGTGACATCGTGGGTTTTTCTGGGAATCATTCGCAAAGATTAAAGATCATAAAGTTGTGATTGTTCATGGTTATGCGACTTGGTTTATGATTCTGTGAGTACCTTTCACTCGAATCTAGTGTTCAAAGTGTTGGATTCTTGTTTATTCTAAGTTTCTTGGATCGAACAAGAATTAACAAATCTTGTATGAGATTTGTTTTGGATATTTTAGTGAAAGTTTTGAATTATTGAAGTTAGTGAAAGTTAGTGAAAGTTGGCAGTAAAAGGTCTGACATGTATGGGCTAAGCATGGGCAAGTAACAAAAGGACAAAAAGTTGGTGAGAGTGGGTAAAAGTCAACAAGTTATCGCAATTCACTGAACTCAGACGAGTTATCAGAATTCGAAAGTTCTATCGAAATTGCAAGCTGAAAAAATCTGTCGAAATTCACAAACTGAGTTCTATCGCAATTCAGTAAGAAAGTTATCGCAATTCGAATTTCGACAATTTTATCGAAATTGAATTTCGATAATTCTATCGAAATTGGCATTTGTCTGAGTTATCGTAAATCAAGCTTGTCCGACATCTTTTCTCAATTGCGATATCGGACGACAAGGCATTTCAGATATCGGACAAAGAAGCAGTTTTCAGATTTGACATAATCAGTCCCTCTCTTTTCCAGCGATTTTTGGATAGTTTCTGATTTGACAGATTTGGCCCTCATACTTGTGTGAAACGATTTCAAAGTTAAATAACTTTTAAGGATTTGATTCGAACGTAATTTCGTCAACGCAAAAGTGAACTCGGTATTTTAGCACTTGTATAAGTGTGTAAAATACTTCGACAAACGGATATCTACCCTCTTGTATAAGAGTGTTAGATTTTTATATAAATTACCAATTTATACAAATTAGATATATTTCTATCTAAATTGACATTTTGCCATAATTTGCATAAATTTTGGTCAAATAGAAATTTCTATAGAAATTGTCTTTTTATCTAAATTATAATTTACATAACCTTTGTCGAATTTGTAAACTTTTGACTTTGTCTTAATTATACTCTAATCAAATTTTGGAACTTTATTTAAATTTGTTTCGTTCATCTAAACCTACAACTTCAACGATCATCAACAACAAACCAAGACTTCACAACAACAAAGCTTAACCTTCAACAACCTCAACTCCTATTTCGTTGCAACGATCCTGTATCTATTTTATCATACCAGTCATCATCAATGGCAACTCAACAAGACAATATGGCAACTGATCTGGCACATGCTTTTGCATTATTCACCAAGGCATTAAACTTCAAACAACATAACAACAGCCAATGGATTTCATCGTACACTGATAACACGCTGTTATATTTGGGACAAGAAGGTCAAATGGTTGATGTTATCCAGAATCAGCAAGAAAGTGCTATGGGTATACAGATGAGGAATCAAATGCAATATGCAGGGTTGTATACGGGAAACCAAGCAGATCCTTTTGTGAATCAGAATGGGGTCAATCCGAATGAGGATTATTGTTTCATGACTTCATCTGAAATCCAAAGGAGTGATATAGGTAGAATTGGTAATGCTCATGCAATGACGAAAGTAGAAAAGCTCCAGTACATGTTGATGCTAGCCAACAAGGAACATTCAGGAATACCTTTGACTGCTGAGGAATCCGACTTCCTGCTTACAACCAGAATCAATGATAATTCTACAGAAGTCACTGGAGTCTCCGACCCTATGCCTAAACAGCAAGAACCAACATCATGCAGTGATTCTGAAACTCCTACATCCTATGACACAGAACCACTCCATGAGGTACCACTTTCGTTTGCCCGTGAAAAGCCACATTCTGTGCCTCTCGAACCTAATTTTGATACATATGTGGGAGAGCAAATTAATAGCAATATTAACTGTGAAACTTCATATATAGATCCTAATGAAGTTCAAGTTGCACAAAATGATGGTAATGATGAGGCAACCCGTGCTCTATTTGAATTGTTACTTCAAAATTGTCAAATAGAGATTGAAAAGGTCAAAAAGATCAATCGCGAAGTAAAGGCCGCGAATGAAAAATTGACCACTGAGCTTAAGAGTTATAAGGATAATGCAGGAGCTTTTGATTTTCACAACAAACGTTAGTCTGAACTTGAGGTTAGTTTAAGAGATTCTGAGTTAAGAGAGAAACGTTTGCAAATAAAATTTGACACTCTAGATATTAATTTGAATTTGCAAATCAAATCTCTTAACAAAGAAATTTCTGAACTAACCAACCAGCTTTCAAAACAAAAATCAACTTACTCTAATCTTGAAAAAGAAAAGAAGGAGTTGAATGAAAGGTTTTCAAAACGTGAAAAGGATCTTCATAAAGAGATCACTGACAAAAAGGAAACCATTGCAAAGTTGGAAGATTTACTTGTAAAAACGGGTCATTCTGCACAGATAGTTAATTTGTTAATAAACGACCCAAACCCGATTTTACACACTGTAAAGAAAATGGCTATTGGCTGTGAAAACCCTTATAACCTCAAAAAGGCTCAGAATGACCAGAATGTGTTATATGATGGTACTGTTATAAATGATGTGCATGATCCTCCTAAGGTTCATGATTCTGTTGAGACGTTAGAGCTTGCCGCAGAGAGTCGTGCCAAAATGAGACAAAAGAACCCAAAAATTCAACCAATTGATTATTATAAGCTTAACAAACTTTCTGAAGTTGATCTGGTTCAAAAAGAGTCACCAGTGTTTTTCAAAAAACCAGTGGCTGTCTCAAAACGAATATTTGTCTCAAAACATCTGTCTAACATTCAACAAATGGCATCTAAAAACACTTATGATACAAGTGCAGCTAGACTATATTTGGTGGATCTTAAACAGAGAATTGAAACACTTTAACGTATTGTGGCTTCCAAAACAAATAATCAAAAATTTGAATGGTTTCCGGGTGTTCAGGATGAAATTAAAAAGATTTTTGAAACAGAGATTAATCCACACATTGCTACAATCTATGCGGTTGTTCAAAATGTGGAAAATAATCTTTTAAAAGAGTCTGCAGAATTCGTTAAGGATCACAAATCCTTAGTGAAGGAAGCAAATGAATACTTGGAACGAATAAAGGCTTTGGAACAACAAAATGACATGATCTCTGAAGAAGCTCTATTGACCGACATTATGTCTATTATTTACCAAACATATTCTGTTGAGGATGATGAAAGACTTCGGGATGAGACTTCTGAAATTGTTTCAAAATATGAAAAGGCGCTTTTTAAGCTTGAAAAGAAAAATGTTACATATTTTAAACAACTTGATACGAAAAAGGAAGAATGCAAGTATGACAAATTGTCGTATGAGCGCTCTTATAAAAACATGCAACGTCAAATTGATTTTTTGAAGTCTCAGCTTGCAAGTCAAAAAGGGCAGGGTGAGAAAACTACGGGTATAACACCATTAACCCCCTTGCCTAGTGAGAAACAAAAAGGGAAAGCTGTTGTCAAAACAACAACATCGAATGTAATAGCGCCTGACCTTGATAGGATTAGTCTCACTAATGCGTCTACCTCTACATCTCAAACATTTAGGGCGTTAGACAAATGTGCAAACGATAATCCAAAAGAGTCTAGGAATGCTACTACAAATTCAAAGGACAACAAGCTAAATCCAAATGTGTGTGCCCCTAGGAATAGCTCAACGAATGTGACCATAAAAACTGTTAAAGAATCTGGTGATTCAAACGACATGGTCCACAATCAATACCTAGAAAAGGATAGGAAAAAGGCACAGATTCGAAAAGATGGAATTTTAGGTACAAAACATAAAGTGATGAATTCTACAACATTACAAGGCACTACTAGTAGTAGTATACTACTTCCTAGGATCATTCAACAAAAGACTAGGGATTGGCTTGCATCTAAAAGTAGTTGCTCAAATGAAAATGCTAAGCACGTAGAATGCAACACTAAGAATTCAAATTCCTCTTCGAATGAAGACAAATCAAGTGCTAAGGCACAATCCTCTAAGACACCAAATAGCAACAAACCCGTTGCTAAGAAGCAAAAGGCTAAGAAACCAACTAGGTGGATCTCTACAGGACGTAGTTTTTTTCAAAATGAGACTTCCGCTGCATCTGAAAAGAAAACAACTCCTAGATCTTGCCTTAGGTGGATTCCTACGGGAAAAGTTTTTAAAACATTTGGTCTTAGATGGATTCCCACAGGGAAGATTTTTGATACCTGCATCACGACAAGTAATAGTGAAAATCATCAGGATAAGGATGTAGAAATCACTACAACCGTTGATAGTGGACACCCTCAATGTGATGATTCATGTTCTTCTAACACTATTATTTGTGCATATTCTTCTTTTGTGGATTCTGTGAATGCAGGTACTCGTGAAAGTTTTGAGATTTCATACGCTGAATGTGGAAAAGAAGAGCTTTATGCCAACATTTCATTTGGAAATCCTTGTCTTATTCCACTTTTAACTCCACTTTTACTTGTTCATACTTAATCATTCTTTGTACATATATTTTTTGAAAAAACAAACAAAAGCAAAATATAAAAATAGAAAATTCTCAAAAGGACAAAAACAATATAAAATATAAAAACCAAAAATATTCTTCTCACGACATGTCTCTCGTATAATCGATATTCTGTACGTTCCTAGAAATGTCATTCAACAATGATACGGGCATGTACAGATGCTTGAGCGAGAGTTCATTAAATGTTTTCAAAACATGTCGTCTCTCCATTTTCTTCTTCAATGGCTTCTAATCATATGGGATTAGGACCCGCGCTTAACCTAATGGCTTCGGAACATCTCAGTTTCGAACCCGAGCTTCAAAGAAAGGAAAGTGCTTAATCAAAATCTTTCGAGCACTTATCCTAAAAATCAATGGCTTGTAAGTATTTCAGCTTACAACCCGGGCTTCAACGTTTTGGCTTATGTACACATAACAGTGCATAACCCGTTTTTTCAAAGAAAGGACCCTGTTGTACACTTTATTGCAACAATCCTAAAAAGAAAAGAAGTTTTCATGCAAAGTTTATCAAACCAAACTTCTTAATCTTAAGCAAAATTTTATTCAAATTTCATCAAAAGGTTTTTCAAAACTTTTCAAAAATTTTGCTTAAGATTTTCAAATCTATACTCCCCAATTCGCTCCAAAGTTTAAAAATGTCAAAACCGATGCAAGTTTTGAGGGGGAGTATTTCAAAATCAAATTTGTTCCAAAAAAGTTCATGCAAATCTGTTTCTCCCTATTAGCTTTCCAAAAACAAAGATTTTAATCAATCAGTATCAAAAATACCATTGAAATGCTATTTTTGAGGGGGAGAAATGTGATTATAATGTGATCATGGTTTGAATCTCAGAAAGAGCTCTCCAAAAAGACTCAGTATGAACCAAAGAAATTGACGAAACTCAAATGTCAAATCGAAAAGACTAGTCCGGGACGGGTAATAATTTCAAGCTGGTTTTTCAGTGATGTAAGCGTGTCTCGCAAAGGACTTGTCTGAGTAGAATGTACCAATTCGAGAGATGATCTTTGAATATGACCGGGACGGGTAATAATTTCAAGCTAGTCTAACTAGTGATGTAAGCGTGTCTCGCGAAGGTCATGTTCATTGAAAGTCGATCATTTCAAAATGTGCGAACTCTACCCAACATGTGCAGTTTATTTTAAAAATGCATGAGCACATGTGAAGGGGGAGTATTTCATAAATGCAAAACTCTCTAAGTGTTATCTAAAATCTGTTTTTCTCATAAACACTTTGAGAGATTTTCACAAAAGGTTTTATGGCATGTGATCAACAAATCTAAGATAATCATGGAGTAATAAGGTGATTATGGTTAGGTAATGTCCAATGATCCGCCAGAGCCGGAGGGATCTACCCAAGGACAATTCCAATAGATTAGAATTAGAAGTCCTTAGGTATGATTGAAAAAGGAGCAAAATGAGAAAGGAGAAAGAAGGGGTTGAAGAATGAAAAAGAAAAGTTTAATGAAAGGGTGAAAATAAATAGCCCTCCATGAAAACTTAGGAAAGAAACCGGGTCAATACATCTGCTATCGGTACTCACTAAGGCGCTACTGATATTGAAGACAAGACGTCATGGACCCAGTGACGCGTTGCACTAACCCCTCCTAGCCACTCAGATGTCTCTTAAAAGATATTTGTTTCATTTCTCACGGAGAACACTACATAATCTATCGACCTCTCACTCCGAGATGAGTTGATATTGAAAAGGTGGCACTCTGCTCCATGCCTCCGTCGACTAAAACCAAAACGCACATAATTGAGTCTAGAGACATGAGATTCATCAAAGATCTCTTAGGAACACTTCCTATGCAATACTCTTGTGTTCATCTAAAAGGATACAAGTTGTATGAGTCGTAATGAGATCTAAGGATCTTGCCTTACATCATGATGGTTACGTGCTTCAAATGGTCTACAGTCTTAAAGTGATACTTCGGTATACTTCAGAGGCTCTCAACGGCCTTGGTAAAGATTAGAGAAAGTTTTCACACTATGCTGTTAACGATCTCGAAATCTGAACCTATAAGCGCTGGACGATTTATTGCTAACTGTTTTATGCAGGTACTGACGAAAGTCCATTCACCATCATCATACGTTTCAACATCTACAACGTCAACGCTATGAATACATGAAGATGTTGAGCAAGGCAAAGATCAATCAAAAGTCAATTCTTTAAAGATCACATAGCATGAAGAATCAAGGAACAAAAACTATTCTACATCGACACACAAAGTTCAAGACATTGAAGTTAAAAGACCAATCACGTGGTGCATCGTTTGAATGACCATCCCTTAGGGGGAGATTGTTAGCTTTAAATTTATATTGAAGTGATGGTCATTTATCCTTTAGTGTGTGTGTCGATTTTATGTAACAAAATAGTCTTAGAAAGGCTTGTGTTGGACTAAACTAGAAGTGTATGTGTTATAGTCCATGTATTGCTTGGAAAAGTCCAAGTCCAACACAAGCCCATCCAACCCATCTCAAAGCCCATCCACAATGTTTAGGGCAACATGCTTTGTATTTAGCACACACTCCTACCCCATTTGTTAGTGTGCTTTAGTGAGGAAAGGTGGGAGTGTGTGTGTATTTCTCTCTTGTATCTCTATCTCTCTAATCTAATATACTTCTATTTGGTTTATACATCACATAATTCTCATCTCATCTCTACTGCCACCGATCTATCATCTATCTTTCTTATCTCTTCTCTTATTCTCCATCTATCTTTCTTTTATCTTATTTCCATTCGATCTATAGTGTTTGTGGTATGATAAAGAAGTGATTTTAAGCGACAACATGGGTGGTGGTGGCGCTAGGTGGTGGTGGGTGGCGGTGATGGTGGTGATGGGTGGAGGTGGCTGTGGTGGGCGGCGGTGGAGGTGGGTGGTGGTGGCGGTGCATGGTGGAGGTGGGTGGTGGTGGTGGAGGTGGCGGTGGTGGTTGTGGTAGGTGGTGGGTAGTTAAATATAATTTGTTTTGGTATAATAACACCATTGGACATATAGTCCAGTGGTTGGGGCGTTCATTTTGAGGCCTCTGGACCCGAGTTCGAGCCTTGTTGTCCCCCATTTAATTTATTTTCCAATAAAATTTTGCACCGTTAGTCCTTAGGACTAACGATGCAATTTATTTCTGAAAATAAATTGCACTGTTAGTCCTTAGGACTGATGATGCAAATATTCTCTCTTCCGTTAGGAGATAACGGAGAAATAATTTGCACCGTTAGTCCTCATTGACTGACTTTACTAACGGAGGGATGGTTTTGTGCCAAAAAAAAAACCCACAGGGATGTAAAGCGAGAAACATGACAAACCACATGGATGTATTTTGGACTTTACTCTAGATTTTAATAGTAATAAAGTAAAAGTAAAAGTTTTTGTCACGAGTATAATGAACTTTTTAGCATTTTTAATTTGAAATTATTAATATATTAAAACATGGGAAATCGGATGAACAGTGCGCATGAACAGTACTGCTACAGTCAGTTTTTTTTTTTTTTTTTTTTTTTTTTCAAAAATTCGCAAAAAATACCCCCAAAGTCGACAACTCTTTGCAAAATTAGTCCTTTTCAAAAAAATATGTTTCAAAATTCGTAAAAAAATACCCCCGAAGTCGACAACGCTTTGCAAAATTAGTCCTTTTCCAAAAAATATGTTTCAAATTTGTCAAAAAATACCCCTGAAGTTGACAACTCTTTGCAAAAGTAGTCATTTTACAAAAAATCTGTTTGAAAATTAGCAAAAAATACCCCTGAAGTTCACGGCTCTTTGCAAAAGGAGTCCTTTTTCAAAAAATCCGTTTCGCATCACCTTTTGAATTACGGACACTGCATTTGTTACCAACAACGGCGAAAACAACATTAAAAAAAAAAAAAAAAAAAAAAAAACCCGCAAAGCGCTCCGCTGCAACGCGCGGGCCTCCCAGCTCGATATATTAAAACATAAGAGCAGTAGCTACAGTACTGCTACAGTAAACTTTTTTTTTTTTTTTTTTTAAATAATTTCGAAAAAAATAATATTTTGAAAAAAAAAAATTTTTTGAAAAAATATTTGAAAATATTTTTCTGCTACAGTAAACACTTTTTTTTTTTTTTTTTTTTTTATAATAATTTCGAAAAAATAATATTTTGAAGAAAAAAAAAATTTGAAAAAATATTTTCAAAGTAGCTATAGTACCAATGCTTTTTTTTTTTTTTTTTTTTCGGGGAAAATAATTTCGAAAAAAAAAATTTGAAAAAAAATATATATAAAAAAAAAAAAGTTTTTGAAAAAATATTTGCAAAAAACTTTAAAATTAATTTTTCTAAAAAAATTAATTTAAAAAAAAATTCTAACAAAAATACAAAATAATTATGAACTTACACAACGTAAAACAAACATCGTACAACAAAAAATAACTATCTGAATAACCCGCTGCAACGCGCGGGCTTCCCTGCTCGTTTATTTAATGAATTATATCACAAAAAATAGTCATAAAAAGTGATATATGCAATAAATGTGTAGTTTAGTTAATAAATGCCAATGTTACGCATTTAATGCACCAACTAAATGCAAATTTAATTATATAGTATTTTAAAATGAAATAGGAAAACGGATACATTATAACCCCAGACAATTATTTAAGACAAAAAAAACAATACTATGAACATCATTTATCACAAAATGAGTAATATAATAACTAATATTTGTAATCAAATAATAATATTAAAGCAAGTTATAACTTTATTATTTATAGATCATAACAAAATTAACTTTTCTTATGAATTAATTTCTATACTTGTTTTTAAAAAGTAAGAATAATAATAATCGTGGTTTATTCGTTAATTACTTTTTTCTTTTGAGATATCAAATCATGTTGGACTTTTTGTTTAGATTCTAAATGAGTACCTTTCTTATGAATTAAATGAGTACTTAGATTTTAATAGTAATAAACTAAAATTAAAAGTTTTTGTCATGAGTGTAGTGATTTTTTTAGCATTTGTAATTTAAAATTTTATTTACTGAAATGTATATATGCACAAAATTTGAGACGAAAAGAGTAATATAATTATAATTAAGAGACTGTGTTTAGATATTTTATAATTTTAATATTCATCAATTATAATAATAGATGTATAATTTTAGTTGTAACTTACATAATTGATTAATGAAATATGTAAAAGAAAAACACTATGAAAAATAGCAAATTTCAATATCTTCCTTTATTTTATCAAAGTTGAACTTTCACACATTTATAATTAAAGATAGTTCATTCATTTACTTTCGACAATATTTATATATGTTAAGTTTGGATCAAATGAGAAGTAATCTTAAAATAAGAATGATGAGAAGTAATTATAACAACATATCTTAGATGCACCGACCTAAGTTAGATGCATCTTTATAATCTTATATGCATCATAATGTGTTTTCTAGCTTTTAATTAGATGCATATACGCATATTAGATGTATTTCATGATTTCTCTTTTATTGTGTTCCTTTGCATGTGTCAAAATCATAAAAGTTAATTTGCACCACTTACACTTCAAAATAACTTTTGAAACTCAAATGGGTGGATCAAAATGAATAGAAATGCATCTAGTACAAGTCGTTGCATCTCAAATATGTGATTCACTACTTTTTATTTTAATTCACTTCTTACTGAATCCCCTAAATTTGTAAATTGGTGGATATTTTATGGATTCTGCATTGACAACTTTGTTATATAATGTTACCTTCTTTCTTTTTTCTCTTTTTTTTTTTCGTTGATAAAATATTAAGAAGTAAAATAAAAAACCAAACTAATCTCGAATAACCGAGATCTAACAACCAAACCGAAAAACTAAATTGTTTAAACCTAATCAACGAACAATTTAATATGAAACATAGCCATAAAATGCCACAAAGCCATCAATTGTGTTACACAAGACTTAGCTTATTGGATGTGCTGATGTGAGAATACCATGGTTACTTCGCATCTTGCTAACCATTGACCACATGCTATGTAAATTTTGTTTTTACATAATAACATCAATTTACTTTTAGGGATTAATAAGTTGTTTCAAACAAGGTTTTCAAGATCGGGATCCTACTCAGGATCGTTTTCGTCTTTGCAAAATTGTGATCGTAAGATCGGATTGAGATCTTAAGATCCTACTCTAATGCCATTTTCTTGATAATCTTCTTAATATTATACAAATCTACAAATTAGTACATATCATAAACACAAAATTATAGGAATATTTCATGAAAATGTTGTCCTAAATTATGATTATGGAATTTTTAAGAAGATTAACATGTTGTTTTATTAAAGTTTATAAAAAATAATCCATAACTTTGTAGTTGTTTAGTTTGTTGTTCGAAAAAAGTAAGATCGGATCGGATTATATTTTAAGATCCTATGGTCAAGATCGAGAGCCAATGAGATTTTATGCTTACAAAGATCCTACGTATGATCGGGATCGTTTTTGCTATGTAGTATCGTAAAATCGTAAGATCCCAAGATCACGATCGAGATCTTAACACCAATGGTTACAAAGATTATATAAAATGAAATTAAAACGAATGCATAAGTTTCAAAGAAGGGTTACTGAGCAAAACTTCACCCAATCCCATCTTGCGTGGCAATTGTACCATAAACAAATTTTGGCATATCAAAACAATGAATCAAAAAATCTACTA
The DNA here is from genome assembly GCA_021014915.2 of Artemisia tridentata subsp. tridentata. NCBI lineage: Eukaryota > Viridiplantae > Streptophyta > Magnoliopsida > Asterales > Asteraceae > Artemisia > Artemisia tridentata. The sequence goes on along the minus strand of CP139501.1, from coordinate 160,668,536 downwards.
CAAGCTTATAAATTTAAAATTTAAAACTGAATAAACCAAAATTGTTTCGTTGAATTTATCTTGAAAATCCTACTTAATTCGATCAAAACCAAAGTCGTCTTGGTTTAAAATTGGCCAACTCGACACTGAAATAATAAAACGATTTGAAACTCAATTTGGGTTGTAACTCAAATCAAAATCAATATACTCGAATTCAAACTTCATGTTGTTCAAAATTTGTTTCCAGTTTATCTCAACTATTGGACACCTCTAATGAGATAGTTCCAATTTAGATAATCAACTTACAGGTGGACTTTTCTAACATAGTTGGAATGTTTTGGACACAGAGATTCAGAAATATGAATTGTATTCACTACACTTTCTTAATAACATTGGTTGAAGAAAAATACTTTTTTTTTCGTGTCATGTAAACTAACAATTTTGTATTAGTGAGGGTCTTCTGAAAATGTTTATGAGTTATGACATTCAAAATAAAGTTGATCACAATAGATTAAGTACTACGATCAAGAAAACAAATGAAAGATGGCATAACCAATAATAAAAAGTACTACTTCAAGAAAACGAATGAAAGATGGTACAACGGAAAGAAAATGCCAGGTACTAAAGCCGCTGAACTACAACAGAATACATGCTAATGTTGAAGAGCCCAAATAACGTTGCTTTACCCAAAAACAGAAAACAGCCAGTTCGACAAAAAATGATCATACGATGATAAAAACAAACATTTAATACTCTCAGCTCCTTGCCAAATGCATATTGAGTTTTCGCACAGCCGCTTCCATGATTACCTGTCCACCAAAAAAATATTCACCAAACGACAAAAAAAGACAGAAAAATGTCAGACTTTGTGTTCATTTAAAACTTTATACTCATAGCGATTATTTAATACAACTAGCCCGAACCCCCCAAGAGAAACAGCTAATATTAAGGAGTCGTTTGCATACATTTTTATTTCAGACACAACTAAATTACAGATTGGGGAAAGATATCACAGCTGGGTTTAACTCAAAAAAGTATATATATAATATCAAATCTTAAAGGCCCAAGCCTTAAATATAGTCGAAGTAATATTTTTCCCCAAATGCATGTCGTAGATAATAAGTTTTAGCAAACAAAAATAAATTTTTCCTAAATTCACATAGAAAGTTCTGGGATTGAAAAACTTAGTTGGTCTGTGTTGTAATTTTTTAAAAATTAATAAGTTTTGTACTTCTTTGTTAATCAGCACAAGTCCACGGTAAGTTGGTGATGTATGTAAGAGTTTGAAAGATAATTACCGCTTGAGAGTTCGAATAACCTCTAAAAATATCCTCCATCGCACGGCCTTTTCCCCGAGATGAACTACCATTGGCTCTCTCTGGCAAAAGAAATCATTATTACTATTAAGCGTTATTTGGCTAATCAAGATTCCATATTGACAACAAGCGGTTAAAATAAGTATTGAATAAGTATCAAGTAGCAATAAGACAAAAAGAACCCTACCTCTTTTCCTCACCATCATCTTTTGTTTATGTCGAAGCAGTGCACTCTTAACCTGTCCTCCAAGAAGTCGTCAATCAGCAAAAAAAAAATATATATATAATCAAACATGAAATAAGTTTTGCTTCTAAAGCTTTATAACAATCTTTAGTCGGTGCTTGAGATTGGTGGTTTAATCTGCTTTATGCTTCTGCTTAAAAATAAGTACTTATAAGCTGCTTAAAAATATGTGTTATGAAAATGATGTTTAAATACGCTCATTTTGTAAATAAAAAATAAAAAAATAAAAAATAAAAAATAAAATAAAATAAAATAAACACACACACACACACACACACACACAAAAAAAGTATTTGTTGAAAAAATTTCAATGAAACTCATTTATGAAAGGTTTCAAGTTAAATATGATTCAAAAAATTAATTTTAATTTCAAGAGAAATAACACTTAGGAATAAGTGGCTCCTACTTGTCAGAAGCAAGAAGCAGTGGATAACGAAAATCTGCTTCTGTTTAGAGATAAGCAAAAACAATTCCAAACAACCCTTAAGTAACTACAAGTCCAACACCTCAAAATATAACAGTTGACTTTAATGAGTCAAATGCATACATCTCAATTTCAAGATCAAGACAGCCTGATTACGATTTCAGGAAAGATTTCATAGCTACTTAATCAATTTCAATATGAGCGATTCAAGGATATATAAAGAGATCATAGAAGGTATTTATTCATGCAGTTAGTCTTAAATTATGCCCCACATAACAAGCTCAGCAAACAGCAACAACAATAATAATAGCAATGATGATAACACTAATAACAAATACTAAAATTATAGTAGTAGTAATTATAATACTAACACTAAATTTAGATGAAATAAGAAGTAAATAATACTTTAACACGTCACAAGAAGTTGGTCAATCAATATATCGCGAGGAATGGATGCAACCTCACAAGACAGTTACTATGCAGTCCATCCCAAAGTGCTTGAAATAAAGATATCATAGACGTATACAAAATTACGAAGACTTTAATGTTATCCAGCCCATCTATAGTAACTTAATAAAATCTGAGAGGTTACCATTAGTAGATGTAGAGTATACAAAGAAGAAGAATTTCTTGGGGAGTTACTCCCAACTGTGCTCCCTTCAGCCTGAGCCGGAATACCATTGCTAATTTCTGGCAAATACACAAACATTGGAGAAAAAGTTAAACAAGCATATTAAGTTCCACTGTTCCAGTCACCAAATATTCATAAAAGTAATAAATTGCTTTGCAGCCCAAACAAGTCGAGTTAAGTTAAATTTTGTGGTAAATAGGGGAGGCAAAGTGTTGCTGAATACTGTTGCATCTAAATTAGAGTTTGCGGGATGAGATTATAGTTATTTGGCAACAAGTCGTTAATGATAATCAGAATAGCATCAGGTAACATTAAAATGATAATATTAAGATCAAATCAATTCCCACCCTTAATGCACAAAAAGAATAAAACAAAAAAAAAAAAAAAAAAAGAAAAAAAAAAAAGAAAAAGAAAAAGGAGATCGAGTTAACTGGTACTTTAAATTATTAATAATTTGATAAAGAACATATGCATTTTCATTGCAAGGTAAGTTTAGACTAATCTGCCTCCTCATTTGTGTCCATCTTTTACTTTTTCCAATGACTTCTAATGTATTAATGATTTAACATTAGTAGCATAAGTAATTCTCCTGCTTTGACAAAGATAACTGTTTTAATATCAAAATTACTTCAAATAAGTCAAACTTCTGAAAAAAAAAAAAAAAAAAAAAAAAAAAATTATTAATACATCAAGCTGCCAAACTTGTATCAAAAACACAAAACGGAGTAAATAATACATAACTACAAGAGTAACATAAATAAGAAATACATAGAAAAATAGAAGAATAACGTGAAAAGCTATGGAAATACTCCCATATCACACACAACAAAGCAACTTCCCCTGTTTTCCTTCTTCCCGGTTTTATTTGACCTTAAAGTAAAGTTATTAATTTTCATCTTTTAAGTTATGAGCCCTTTCATACTTAAAAATAAATAAATGACAACTTAAAGCTTAAATGGTCGAGTTACTATATAATTTCACACGTAATTTTTAAAACTAGGGGCATTTGCATATATATCCCTTCAAAGATGCAAACTAGCATATATATATCCTTTGCATGCATAAAAACCATTGTACCATGTGCATCAAAAACTTGTACCAAGGATATATAAGGATATATATGCAATTATTCACCTTTGGAGGGATATATATGCAATCCCCCCTTAAAACTAATAGTCTAATATAAAAATTAACATTGTACCCTAACAAACAATTAATTTTAGAACCAGAAATAATGCCCAACTAATTTGCATTTTGACTAAAAAAACTCACTTTTGCGGTTAGAGCTGTTAGCAAAGCACCTTCCTCGCGCACCCACCTCTTGTGCGTCCTTTTTATCTTGTGCCATATCCACGTCTAAAACATTGTATTTTATAATCAATACAAATCATATAAGTGGTTAATATTCCACCAAACGTCACAAGGACTACAACTCAATACTTACATGCAATAGGCATTTTCATTGTTTGCATGGCCTTCATAAGATAAGCCTCTTCTTCCTCCACAAATTTTAAACCTGCAAAGATAAATTAGCAATTTGTTAGTTCACAAGACTAAGTCATCTTGAATAAGCTCCAACCTATCATCAAAATTTTTGTAAATTGTTAAAAGCCAAAAACTCTACGAGCATTCAATATTATAATAAGGACTTCAAAAATTACAGATACACGTCAAAATATGGGAAAATTGTCACTAGTAAATAAAAGCCAAAACACTCACCACCCTTGAGGAAAGTAATTGCCAAGAATGGCTGAGGTTGAAATGTTGAAAGCATTGCGGCTTCTTGTCCTAAACGAGCCTTCATCATTTGAATCACATGTAATCTATTCTCCAAACCATTGATCTTATTAAGATTGTTAACAAAGTTGTCGCGATACATAAGAAGACAAGGTTTGAGGTTGATAACATTCGAAGATGAATCCATAACAACCTCTCTATGACTTCAAATGTAAAGATTTCTATTTGATCATCTATATGCGAAGAGGGAGGATTTTATAGCACTCAACTTTAATATAAACTTGTTATTTATTCGAAAAATTCAATTTTGTAGAATCAATATACGATTGTGTGATTTTCAGAATGTGATTTATGAATTTAATGTTGCACTATTTACGTATATGTATGTATAATAATTATATTTCTATGTGTATAGGAGTAATAAATTATAAATAGTCAAGATGCGCGGTAAAATCAAATTTGAATTCACAAAGTCTATTGGCAAAAAAAGACGCACACACATACATGCTCGCATACACATTGCTTGTGTTAGTGCACGCGTGCGTGTATTTTTACAAGTATGTACATATCAACATATACATACACATATGTATAGAATTTATATTAATTCCCCCAATTTATTGATTATCCCATATGAGTAAGTAAAGATAATATTATATCAAACCAACATGAATTAATCGCCCCATTCTCATACAAGTAATTATAGATTATATTATACCTTCAACCATACGCCATTATTAGTGGTTTTCATATATATTACAAATCTAGTAAACAATTTCCTTTATCATACTTATCAATAGGTTTCATTGACAATTTCATCATATTTGTATGAAATCTGAAATCAAATATTAGGCGAATAAACCTTAATTTTACTTATCAATAGGTTTCATTGACAATTTCATCATATGTGTATGAAACTTGAAATCAAATATTAGTAGAATAAACCTTAATTTTAGAATGTAATATGTACTCCATAAAGAAAAAAATGTCATAATTACGACTAAGCATTATAAGCTTTTCCATTTTAGCATTCAATCATTAGTTTGATTTACTTTTAGTTTTATTTCTTTCCCATGTAATTTAAGTATGTATTGTAATTAAGTTTCAAAACCACCCCGGGGGACAAGCCAGTAAAATGTGAGAAGTCTTAGGTTTAAATCATAATTGGTGCAAACAACCCCGAAGTGGCCACACCAACCTTCCTAAGGGGAGGGCTTTAGCCGGTTTGAGTCTGTGTGGCGGCGGGCCTAAACTAGGTGAATTAGTTGACCAAATGATCGGAAACCATGGTTACCCCCAAAAAAAAACAGTAAGTTGCTATTAAGAATGCTTAAATTTAATTCATTTGTAATCCTCAAATTCAGTTTTGGTTTATGGAACACCAAGTTTGACTAAATCTATATAAAAATACCGAAATTAGAAATAAAATAGCAAATTAAACTTGAAGTTTGGTGCTATGGAATTAGAGATGGCAATTTGAGACCCACTGGTTCAACATGGGTAAATATCTATTAAGGGATGGGTCTAGTTGGGTCTCCCAAAATATTATAGATGGTCCAATTGGTTATTTGATAAAAAGTGCAATTATATAACAATTACCCAACGGATCTAGCGAGCCATATTTTACTTTAAAAAAAATAAAAATTGAAAATAGGCGGGTCAACCAAACCAAACCCATTTAAACCTATGTTTCTAGAAGACCCATCTAGACCCGACCCGGTTAGACCCAAACCCATCTAGACTCATGACCCATGACCCGACCCACCTATCCTGCCACCTCTGTATAAAATCTTCCAATTTTTTAATAAGCTAAAACTGATTATAAACACACTACTTATGGTAGGCTAACGCCTAACACTCCTATCAGGCAAGATTTAAGATTTACAATTTTAAGAAGTTGGAACAATGTCCTCTACAATCCCATATAATTAATATTTGGAGCAAATTTTTCAACAATCTCATATAAATGAATATTATAGCTTGCTAAAAAGTTTATACACCAAAGTATTTAGTTTAGTTTCATTGGTATGAGAATAACTAGGGGTAGTGTCATAATACAGGATCTACTAGACACCCTCCTTGGCACATGTAGTGCATAATAAGGTGGTGTGGTTGTGATGGCATTACTATCTATTATTTATATTACTACTAAATACAACCGTATATAATGATACTCATAGGTATTGTGTTAATAATCATGTCTAGCATTAAAGATTTACAAAGACCCTATAAACTAGTGAAAGTTTCAGTTAAATTCCAATCAAACCACAAATAATACTTCTTAAGACAATTATGGAAGTAACAAACACATGATAGCCTGATAGGTTATATGTTCAAGATATCAAAGATGAGTTGTAACTTTTAAAATGGATCGTCAAACAAAAATCAAGCCTCCTCTAAGGATATAAGTTGGAATCCGAAGATATTGTGCTAGTTCATGGCTTTTGACTTTTAGGGGCTACTACTCTTTTTAGAGTCAAAGAATTATGAGAAAATTACCATAACATCCTAATAGCAACAATACCCAATCCTACTGGTGCGTCGGCTATGGGGAAGGAGTATAAAAAAATTTAATGCATTAAGTTTTATATTTATGCTTTTGGGGGTGCTAAAAAGTGATGGATTGAAATGGCTCTATATCTTTAACCTATTTCTTATTAAAAAAAAGTAAACCACAAACACACTTTTCATTAGTCCCAACTTTTTAAATATATAATTCATATAAAGATAATGTACCACGGCTAAAGCGGGACAAACAAAATGCACATTTAAATTGCAGTTAATATCACCATAAATAACAGATACCTTTTAAGCCTTGTATAAAAACTCTTCATGTATCCACTTCTTGCCTCCTCATGTCCAGGTAATTGGCTGTGCAATAAGACAATGGATTTTCATTAGCCCCATAAATTTAACTATTGCTACTTTCAAAACTCTTGGACCAAATAGTCATATAGGGGGTGTTTGGGTTACTTTTTTTTTTCTGCAGTACTTAACTGCTTAAAAATGAGCACTTCAGAAATAGTGTTTGGATAATCTTAATCTGCTTTAAATTAAAGAAAACAATTACTTGTATTATGTTTTAGTTTCAATGTATAGCATGAAATTTAATTGTGATATAGTGCATGTTGAAACTGGATTTAAGGATAAAAAGTTAGTAAACAAATCCCTAGCATGCCTAAAGAACAGTAAGGATGAGTTGAACAAATTTTGAATAGTAATAACATCCCATGAGCATAACGTACAAAGGCCCCGATTCTACGGTTAGCCAAACGAACTGTATTCCTATTTCTAATCCATTACTTGTATTATGTTTTAGTTTAGATGTATATAAGGTCAGTTCTATTCTCATTATTTTAGTAATACCATGTTGTCCAAATAGAAACAAATGGTTGCTATGATGTCATATAAACAAAGAAAAAGCTGATAAGAATTAGATTCAAAATAGGACTAAAAGTTTTTAGACAGATAATCTCTAGTGTATTAAAGATTTACAAAACTACACGATAGCCGAAACAATACTAAACTGAGGTGGACTAACAAACTTATAATAAGAGATGCGCAAAGTAACGCAAAAAGATTATGTAATGAGAAGTTGAGAACCCTCATGTATGTTATAGATTTTGTCTTTCTTACGGAATGTGGAAGCAATCTATCTGCCAACTCTAATTTTTTTTTCCTTAGATAGAACTCAAGTTCCTTTGATGATAACATATTTTAAAGGTTTACTAATATACCCTTGTAAAAACATGGATAGACTAAACTTTTAGAATGATATATGATAAAATATGTGTATGTAGAAGTAAAACATACCTTGGTCCTTGTATAAACCGTTATGTAGAGGATATCAAAGACAAATCCATGTTCTATATACCAAATCGTTTCACTGTCTTTTGGAACCAGCACATACATCTTATCCCACCTGTCATAAAGGATGCATGAAATCAACAATTTAAAACAGATTTAACCAATATAGCAAAAGAAAGCAAAGATAATCAGCAAATATAATATACGGAATTTTGCAGACCCCGTGTCATACTATAAGAATCTAGATAACAATCAATTCTCAACTGGAAGACTATAAGGGTGCGTTTGAATGGAGGAAAACACCCTAGTATTCCCAAATTTTCAACTACTTTGAGTAGATAAAAACTCCTTCCAAAGTTGTATAAATATAGAGAAAGAAAACTACGAAATCTTTACTCCAACTAAACACATCCTAATATTTGATAATCAATTAAGTAAATCATGAACTTAGTGCAACCAAGTGGCAGCCAGACTTGTTATGATCAGAAGCGATTGAAACAAATAAGCAACACATCCGGTAGTAATAAAGCAAGCACATTTAACCCACAATGTCTTGTTTCATGCGAGATTAATCAGCAATGTAGTAAGCCAGTAACTAACATAAAGTTCGTTGAATCGTTATCCTAAAAATCTACTTGTCAAGTCTTAGTGAGTTTCAACTGCAATTACAACAGCCGATAACGGTAATGATAAAATATAGTAACTAAGTCTAAAAGGACAAGCTGTTTATGAAAAGCGTCAACTCTATATTATAACCTTTAATTTCTCTCTATATGAAGTACTAACACTACGTCAAATATAGTTCTAAAATAAGGGTCAACGCTATATGAGTTTGGTCAAATTCCTACAATCAAGAAGTAATTATAAACTCCAATATGAGTGTCCACGTCTCACAGGCAGAAGACCAAACATGAAGAACAAATGTTACAATATGAGGAAAAAACAACAAAAGGTAAGTAAATACAATTAAGGAAGCATCGACTAGCTTGGTACATCAAACAGACAACTAACTAGTGGAGTATTTGGTAATCTAATAGTGTTTATTAATAAGAGAACCTAGCAATTAGTAACCTGCTAATGGGTAGTCACATGGTAGTATGTTAACAAAAAAATATCCATTAAAATCATTATGGTCCATCACATAAATAATCCATGTACATTTCAACTAAGCTAAATGTTACACCAAAAGGATGTGAGACTTAATTAGCAGAAGTGCATAGCAGATAAACAAACAAGTATGTAAAAACTCATACAATAGCGAATAATATAATTTGGGCATAAAGTTTACATGATAAATTGATACATTAAGAAGGTGAAATGTGAGGGTTTAAAGTTTCCGGATACGAGGGACATACCGCCGGACACACAGCACCGGTGGCCGAAGTGCGGATGCAGTGCGGACATATGGGAGGCTTTATGTAGTGTTGTTCTATGTTGTATTGTTAGGGCGTGTTTGTTTCATGGGAATGAGAATGGGGAATGGTTTTATTCATTAAAAAGTTGTCACACTTTTTAAAATTTTTTTATTTTCTTTAATATACATGTATATTTTTTTTATAATTTTGTTTATATTAAAATTTGTAAACCTGAAAGTACTGAACATAAAATATAAAGTTTAATAAGTCAAAAGCTTAAAACTAACAAAAAATACGGAACACTGATAAAAAACTGTGTTGTACTGTAAACTGGGTGAGGCAGAGGGTGGAGGACAAAAAGTCACATCCGGAGGGGTAGATATAGTAGATCCCTTTTGAAATTGGTAATCAAATCTCTAGAAACGTATAGGGGGTGAATACGTTTCCGTTTAAAATCTTAAAACTTTTGTATCAAATGACCGATCAAGCGTGACGTAATATGAAAAGTGTCAACTATAGTCTTACAACAACTAGAGATAGTGTAGCGCAATAAGTAAAGCATGTCACCAAAACGCAAACATAGACACAATATAAATACCATGCCATGACACGAACATAATCACAATATAAGCAACAAGGCACACAAACCTAAACGCAATGCAAGTATAAATGTAAAGCGATAAATGCAAATATAAAACATAAAGAGATAAGTAGAGAAAACGCAAACTCCACTCCCTAAGTACCCAACTCGGGACACGTTGATTTATAGTGGTTCGGTCACGAAGCTCCTCTTCGCCCTACTCCACTCCCTGAGTACCCAACTCGGGAGTTACTTCACTAAGCTAAATGTCGAGTTTTAATCTTAGCTAGAACCAATCTACATTCACACCACACAACACAACACTAACCACTACACAACACTTCACGGACTTACACACCATCAGGATCTACACAACACTAACTGTGAAAAACTAGAAGGGGGGCTGAATAGTTTTACCGTTTTTAATTTTAATTTACTTTGAAAACTTTTTTGTGAATTCAACTAATGTAAGTAATAAACAATAAGTAAACTGCAAGTAAAGAAAGAAATGATCAAACCACAACACGAGGGTTTATAGTTGTTCGGTCTACAAGGACTCTTTTTTCTTGCCCTACTCCACTCCCCGAGTATCCAACTCGAGAGTATCATTTACTAATCAACAAGCTCCTTTATCCGGCGGAGAAAACCTTACACGTCGCTTACACAAGATTTCCGACACAAAGCTAAATGTCGAGTTCTTTTACAAGGGTACAACCACTCCCGTCATACTATGTATTTTGAGGACTAAAATACTAACCGATCATTATAGAGGATTTATGATTGTTTGGTACAAAAAATGATGTATGAACAACAACAATTCACACAGTGACAAACTAACAAGCCTTGCAACGTTTTGTTGGAGCTTGTAATGCTTTGATCTTCTTGCTACAAAGAAGTTCACTAAAATGAAATATGAATGAGTTAGATATGAATGAAAGAACATATGATGTTGTTTATGCTTGTAAGTGATGAGAAAACATCAATGTGTGGCTTGCTATTTATAGGCAAAACTGCCTGAGCAACCCACGGATGGGACGGAACCAAATAATGGGTTTCGTCCGTGTATGCGTTTGGTTCCGCCAGAACCTGTCAAAAAATCTTCAAGAATCTTCATCAAATCTAACCAAAATATTTTCATATCTTTCCAAGGATTCTTTGAGTAAAGATCTAAACAAGATATTCATGATATCTTCCAATGATCTTCAAAATCTTCCAAAGATCTCAAAGATAATGCATGCCATGATGTCATAGTACATTTCCAATTTTAGAATAACTAGTTTATGAAAGTAAACTTTGTAAAATGTATATGCTACCTAAGTGATGTTTAATTTGTGTTTATGAAAGACTTTATATGTAAAAGACTTTAACCATATTTATGTTTTGCTAAAATAAAGTTTATAATTTTCGTTAACAAAATATAGCAAAGATCGTAAAATATAAATAATATTTTTAGACGATATTTGTATTAACAATCTCCCCCTTTTTGTTGAGGACAAAACATAAAATTTATTTTTAAGCAATGAGATAAATGAAGTACAAGTATTTTTAAAAATATAGATTAAACTTGTTTTATGCAACATATTGATTTTTAAGTTGTATAAAAATACCAATTTTGACTAATTGTGGGTTTAATATTTTCTCCCTCTTTTTGTCGAAACAAAAAAAAGAGATGCATAGCGGAATGTGGTTGTAACCCGAGCTTGCATAGCTTCCCCTTGGCCAATACTCCCCCTTGTTGGGGTGCCAAGTATAAGCTGCATGGATTTTGAGTGCTACAAAACAAAGGTTAGTGATAAATAAACCAAACTAACCATATATAATGTGCAACACAATCAACACATAATAAATATCACAACCAACACATAAATAATCGAACAACATTCATTTAAGTAAAACTCATTTTGACAAAAGTCAAAATGATGGGACAAAAATGAATAAAAATCTGTGGAAAACTAGAAGGGGGGTTAAATAATTTTACCGGTTTTTCGTTAGTTATAAAAGTTTACTTGTGAAAAATTTTGATTCGATTATTTGTGAAATCAACCAACACCAATATGAAAGCTTATCTATACTATCAAGTCTAAACAATAAATATAAAGAGTAGAAATGGAAAGATCAAACCGAGACAACGATATTTATAGTGGTTCGACAATGAAGCTCTTCTTTGCCCTACTCCACTCCCCGAGTACCCAACTCAAGAGTTCTAAGTACTATGTCAACAAGCTCCCTTTAGGCGGAGAAAACCGTACAACGTCGCTTATCACAATTTCTGACGCTAAGCTAAATGTCTAGTACTAATCTAGCTAGTACCAATCTCACTCACGATCCACATGATCCTTACTAATCACACGATCCACACAATCTACTTTAGATCCACTTGATCTAGACACTCTCTACACAATCAACACAAGATCCACACGATCTCTACACGATCACAATGATCCACACAAGATAACTAAACAACACAATGAAAACTTGATGTATGACAAGATACAACAAGTAAACTACAAGTAATGCAAGTGCACTACACAATGACTCTAACACCTTGTATCTTCTTGATACTTTGTGTTCTTCTCTTGGACTAATAAATTGTGTTCTTCTCTTGGACTAATAAATGAATGAAGGTGATCTTTGGTTGGATGAAAGAATCACTCTTAAACAAAAGAAAACTATCTAAATGATAAAGGAAATGTAAGTGTGAATAGGGGATTAAACTTAGAAAGTTTTGTGTGAAAAAGAATACCCAAAAACTGTGAAGTGGACTGGTATTTATAGGCAAATAAAATTTGTCCGTTACAGGGGGGACGACACCACTAAATACCGGTACCACTAAATTTAGTGGTACCGTGCCAGAAAAAAACGCTCATGTTTTTGTTTTTAGTGGTGAAAGTTTATTTGGGGAAGTTAGGAACTGATTTGGGGGGAAAAATAGTTGTTATAAATTTTAAACATATTATTCCAATTAAAACATTTCTTTACAATTCAAAAATAATTTGTAAAGTATATTTTTAAAAAATGTTTTGTCACATTAAAAATGTGAAGTTTGAAACACAAATTCACTTATTTGATCATTTGTCAAGTTGTAAATTTGTTTGTTCTTACCTAGAGTGATTTACGTAGAAATGGGACATTTCGACTAAAACCTTGTTTACGTTAATTTTGACGTAAAGTGTTTTTACATTTTGTTATCATCAAAACATAAGGATATCGAAAGATAGAAATAACGTTTTTAGACATTATTTGTATCAACACTCTCCCCCTTTTTGATGATGACAAAACATAAACTCATTTTAAATGAAAGATTAATTTTAACAAGTTTTTAGTATGAGTTTATATCCCATTTCTCCCCCTTTTTGTCGAAGCAAAAAGATCGCAAAAGCTCCCCCTTGATGTATACTCCCCCTCGTTTGGAGGACACCAAAGAATCGAGCAATGGTACTTGCTACAAAACAAGGTTAGATGACACATATACAATATCTAGCATGTAGCAACCAAGACAAATATCCAACCATAAAATAAAAGGGCTAAGTAGCCAAGACATGAAAATATAAGCCAACCATAAAATAAGCCCATGCATTCATAAAGGATCACACATAAGGTGTGAGTACAACATAAAGACAAGAACATAAAAACTACATGAAGCACAAGTTTATCTTTAGTGACTTGAGAGGCCCTAAGATTTGCTTCTAGTCCAAAAGGGATTCTTAATCATTTATTCTTGAAAACTAAACATCAATATGTTTAGTTGAATGGGCTATTGGTTGGTGGAGATGGTGACATGATTGGAGGTTGTGGGGGTGTTAAGAGATGTTCAACATAAGAGAACATGAAGTGAAGTTCATTTCTCAAAGAGAAGATGAGGTTACGGTTATGAAGATAACATAGGCAATTTGCACTATGTATATTAACCGGGTGAAGTTGAATAGGTTGGCCCATGATTGGAGATGGAGGTGGTGATGGAGTTGGCATAGCATAATCCAACGGAGTAATGGGTGATAGGGTGAATGACATATCCATAGAGGATAGACGAGTGCCAAAGGATGAGGAGGAAGATGAGGTAGTTACATTGGAAGAAGTCTTTGATGGAACATTTGGTGGTGCGGGAGAGCAAGGAGTGCTTTGGGAAGGTGGTGTGCTAACTTCCTCATCATCATTTTCATTGGTTAAATCAACGAACATGGCGGCTTGTGGTTGTGGTGTTTTAAATGTTATTTTGTTTGGTGGTCTAACGGTGATCCTAGGTTTCTTGTAGATGTGAGTTGGTGAAGCTTGAGTGGAAGACATGGTGAATGTGTAATGGAAGGTTGAAGATGAGATGCAAGAGATGCTTGCAATGGTGAGGCTTTAAATAGGCAAGAGTTGTGGGATTTGAATTAAAGTTGGTGGAAGTGTCATATGGTGTAGTGAGGGAATCTTAGGGTGCATGAGAGTTTGCAAAATATTGCAGGTTTAAGGTTAAGGATGCAGGGATCAAGAGGAAACAGTGAAAATTCGTCAAATAAGGGCACAGTACCACTAAATACCACACGGTACCATTAAATTTAACGGTACCGTGGCCTATTTAACGGTACCGTGACCTGGGAGTCACGAATTTTCCTGTGCTGCCTATTCTAGGGGGACTATTTGCAGGAAATGTTAGTGCCTCAAACCACTAAAGATTAATTTGCCAAATATATCCCATATTTAGCTACTTCTAGCAATTAAAGATTAACATGCAACTATCTAAAATAAGCTATAAGCATGCAATCAAAAAGGACAAAATAAGCTATCATCCAAGAATCACATAATTTAAAATCATGCAAGGTGATAGAACAAAAGTCAAGTATGCAAGATAGTTAGGAGTATTAAGCCCTAATATAATTTACCATAGATAAATCCTAATATAAGATAGAAATACTAATCCTTCCCTAACTACTCATGACGTGGCTTCTTAAGAATGATTTGAACTTGCTCCCGTTTCATCACACTCTCAACTTGAGCTTGCACCTCTTCCTCATGATTCGGATCATCAAAGGGTGCATAGTTGGTGGAAGATTCAGAAATGAGGATGGATGAGATATACGACTCACTAAGGGGTTCCATGACGGGATTGAAGAGTGAGTATTGAGGACCACGAAGGTATGGATGAATGTTCATGAAGTGGTGATAAAGGCGAGTCAGGAACATCCCATAGGGTATCAATTTATTTTTGTTACCCTTGAGATGTACAATTCACTTAGCGAAGAAGTAGGCAAGATTGTACGGTTGTTGAGTATGAAGATAGTAAATCATATGAACATAACACGCCGGAAGTTGCTCACGATTTCCTTTTAGATTGAGAACATTTTCTCGCAAGATGACTGTCCAAGAGATCAGTTCATAACGAACCTCTTCCAAACGAATTTTCGTTGGATCTGGGTAAGGAAAGTACTTATGAGTACGGATGAGTTTGGTAAGTTCAGTTGGAGAGGGTATGTAGGAACAATACGGACTATTCTCTTCTCGATAGTTGAAGAGAGACTCAAGACACCAATCTTCTGTATAGGCACATTGCCCATGATTGGGAATTCGGAGAATTTGAGCATATTGCTCAAGCGTTAAGACAAACTTGAAGTTTCGGATCCAAAACCAAAGTGAAAAAGATTGATCCTCGTTACGTACGAGTTCAATTTGTTGGAAGAATTCCAACACAAAACGAGGACAAATGTTCTCGTCGATGTGAAGCAAGCAATCGAATCCGATAGCACGAAATGTGGTGTTGATATATCTATGATAAATTAAAGAGGGGTCAACAATTCGACCTTCATGAAAACAACGAGTTTCAAGGTTAACATAGGCACGAATGTGACTTCCGAGTGTGGTTGGTTCACGAGAAATATCAGGAGTGTAGGAGTCGGTTAGAAGATGATCAAAATCATACTCGTGAGACATTTTGTTACCTATGAAAAATTTATTGAAAATTAATATTGAGAATAATTGTTTTGAAGATATGTGTCTAGTGTGTGTCTGATGAACTCAAATAAGTACATTTTATTACCGTCATTTATCCTATTTATTTGACTTGTTTTATTATATTATATATGAGAATTGATACTCAATTGCTTACTTTTGTAATTCTCAGGTAAAAACAAGCATTTGGTGAAACTAAGCGATTTTGGACTAAAAATGGAGCAAAACAAGCAAGATTGGAAAAGTCTACTGAATTGAAGAGATTAAGGACCATTGCCTGACTTTGAAGAATGCGCCGCATGGATTTATCCCATGCGCCGCATATGAAACCTTGGTCAACGAGAAGAACCAACTTGTTTTACTCCAGATGCGCCGCATGAAGCTCCTGATATGCGGCGTATCAATCTCAAGACTTCACCAGATATCCAAGATATTGAAGAATATTCGTAAATATTATAATCCTGGACCCCACGCGAAGTTACATTGATACGCCGCATCGGACCAATCCGATGCGCCGTATCGGCCATATACAATCCTTACCAAGAATTCAAGAGATCAAGTGAAGTTTAGAAGCTTAATGAAGAAGTCAAGATTACAAGTCGACACTTGAAGATGCTTTCGTATTTTGGCCATAAAATCTTCATCCGGACTCCGTTTTAGTTGATTCAAGCGGCCACGCGAAGAGAAAAAGAAAATCTATCTGATTCTGAAGGAGATGCGGCGCATAGGATTTCTAGATGCGCCGTATCGGGGTCGTAACAGCAGACTGCATATTTTTGGTAAACTTGGAGGCTACTCTTCCTTACCCCTATAAATACCACAGCCCTATGGACGATTTTATCATCATTAGAATAACCATTATCAGTTGGGGACACCCCCAACTCGTCCCCAACACCTCCTCGAAGATTGATGAAGAACATCTCAATACTTAACGTCATGTATCATTCGGTTAGCATAAGTATTTTATTCATGAATTCTCTATGTTTATTCGCAATGTATACTCTATCTTTTACAGAGATTAAGAGCTAACACCCTTAGGTGTTAGTCATTTTTATGAAGTTTTATTAGTTTTTATGCTTGTGTTGATGTGTTTACTTTGTTATTGGATTGGGTGCTTATCGATAAAAACTCGTTTATTGCTTATAACTAGTAAAAGTCTATGTAACTAGATTATGATCTTATTGGTTTAATTGTTGTAATTTAACTATCTGTAATTGTGGTTACTTTAATTGATCATAAGTGTAGTAATCCGATTCCTATATAGACGGCTTAGTGGGAACACACCGGAACCGTGCCTCATGCCACTATTAGGACTAGTAGCGCGTAATGCCAAACTAGGTTAGATGGTTTAAAGCAATAAGTTAGTATTGATGCTAGATAGGTCACTATGATCATGTCCTCTTTCCCACCACGATGGTAGGTTATTTAATCGTGACAGGATTGATAATCGGATTGGCGGCAAAACAATTGAATGAATTAAAACAAGTAGACATAAGCTTATATAACTATAAAATGGATTAGACGTGGCTAACCCGTTCTTCCTTATATCGATCTATTGTTCCCTATCCTTAGTTTAGTTATTTACTTTCCTGTATTTAGTTTATATAACACACAATATCGTGGTAGCCTCTCAGGCTAAACCCCCTTATCTTTAATTGCTTTCTAGGATAGGATAGAATAGTTAGATTAATAATTAGAATACCTTTAGATCATTTTAGCTTCGCTCCTAGTGAACGACCCTTGCTTACCTAGAAACTATCTACATTGATCGGGTACACTGCTCGTGAGTGTTTAGAGTCTATAGGTTAGTTCGGCAATAAATAAATTTAAAACTTGGTAGTTTATTATAGACCTAAAAAAAACACATCAAGTTTTTGGCGCTGTTGCCGGGGAGTGAATTTATCTATTTGCTAGTTTTATTGGTATTTTTCTGTTTTTAGTTTATTTTTGTGTGTTTGGTTTATTTGTTTTATCGTTTGTTTGTTGTCTGTGTGTCTGTCTCAGAAGGGAGATACGGCGTATTCTTGTCTGTGAATACGGCGCATCTATCTGTTTCAATACGGCGTATTCTTGTCTGTGAATACGGCGTATTGACGCTCTGTGGGCAAATTTTTTTTTTAGTTTGTGTGATTTTTAATTTTAAAATTTTCTAAAAAAAAAAAAAAAAAAAAAAAAAAAGATTGCAGGAAGCTAATACGGCGTATCCATTGTCTGTTGGATACGGCGTATTAACTTGTGCCGTATACGGCGTATGCATTGTCTGTTGGATACGGCGTATCCATCTTCTGTGACCTAAAAATATTTTTCGTTTTTTATTTTTTGTGTTTATTTAATTTTTATTAGTTTAGTTTTTATTTTTATTTTTTTTTGTTTGGTCTACTGTTGTTCTTCTTGGTTGTTTTGTTTTTCAGGAAATTATGGTGATCGAGAAAAACATTAATGAACTGACCATGGAAGAATATTTCCAATATGCAAAATACGATGAAGAAAAGTGGTACACAAGATTCAGGAGAGAAACCAGGTTTGAATTAAAAGGGCACTTTCTAAAGGAGCTACGCGATAATGCTTTCAGTGGTGCAGAAAATGAGGATGCTAATGAGCATGTTGAAAAAGTGGTTGAGATCGTTGATTTGTTTCATACACCTCATGTAGGGAAAGACCATATAATGTTACAAGTATTCCCGATTTCACTCACTGGACAAGCATATCGATGGATTAAAACTATTCCTGCTAGAAGCATCACTACATGGGCCGATCTGAAGGCTAAATTTTTGAACAAGTATTGTCCTCCATTAATGACTGCAAAGAAGGTTCAAGAAATCAACAACTTTAAGCAAAGACCGGAAGAAACGCTTTATTTGGCGTGGGACAGGTTTAAAGAATTACTTTTTAGATGTCCTCAACATTATTTAATTGACATGCAGGTTGTGATTGCCTTCTATATGGGTTTGGATGTGGCTACTCGGATGATTTTAGATTCTCAGAGTTTTATACCTAAAATGAATGCTAAAGACGCCTTAACCGCTATACATGAAAGAGCTGACCACTGTTTAAGGTGGTATGATGGGGCATTCAAAAGACATACAGGTAATGATGATTCTGAAATTTTAGCTACAATTACTGTTCAAATAGATAACCTTGGCAGGGAAATAAATAAGATGTATGAAAGGATATATACCATCGATAATCGCTACAAGGGAGGCAATGGACCTCACTCACCTTACCCACCAACTCCACCACCACAAAAAGAGATCTATGACTTCAAAGAAGCCGTTACTAAATTTATAAAAGATGGTGAACTATCAAGAAAAGAGTTGGTAGACACAAGTTATCATGAAGCACTTAAAGAGCACAATAAAAATACTACGGATTCAATACATCGTATTGAAGAACATTGCCGTAATATTATAAGCATACTTAGTGTCACAACAAAAGAAAAAAGTATGGTGGAAGGATGTAATGAGATTGATGCTATTATACGTGATAATGTACAACCACAACATGATGAGATAAGTAATTCCGGAGTTAAGCATGATGACAAGGAAACAATAGATAACCTTCTTGTGGATTCTCAGGAAGAAAATAGGAATTCAAATCTCACGGACTCAGAAAGGCTAAACAGGTTTCGGGCTAACCAACATAAACCTGTCCCTTTTCCTAAGCCAAAACCGGAGGTACAATATCAGTGGGAAAAAAATGGAAGAACTTACTTTAGCAATATTCCACCATCCGTCCCTTTTCCTGAATGCTTTAAGGTAAGTGAACCATATATCCCACCCGGCCCTTTCCCTGGACAAATAAAGAGTGGATGCATACCCATTCCTTTCACTGGACGACCGAAGGTGGAAAACAAAAAGAAGCCATACAAGAAGAAAATAAAGAAGATGAAAGCTAAGAATCAACGGATAAAAGAATCAAAAATACAAGCTCATGTGGAATCTACGACACAAATAGGTAACACCCTTGATTCTCCTTTTATTTTTACTAATGACATTGTTAGTGTTTCTAAACAGGTTGCAAAGCCGAATGACGATGTGGTGGAATCTGTTACCTTACAACCTATCATAGACATCACACCACACGATGACACACAACTAGCACCTGTTAATGTTATCCACCAAATTTTGGTTGAACCTACAAAAGAAATAGATGATGAGCTCTTGGATAACACCATGGTTGAAGAGCAAGAAACTTTGGAATCTACATGGAAAGAAGAGGAGCTCGAAACGATACTCGCCATAGACTCTTTCACATCTTGTATAGAAGCTGAGGGATGCCTAACTACTGACAAGATAAATGAAGAACAATTCATGCACCCTCAATATATTAGTCTCTCATGTGGAATGTTCAAGACATCTAATTTATCAACCAAATCCGGAAAGGTAATGAGTGGAGATCACTACCCACTAAGGTACCATTTTTATTTGATATATCTTTCTACTACAGCAAATTTACACTCTTATAGTGTTTATTGCTATTTTCACTCGCACTTGATTCCAAGTGGGGGGACGTACACCCTATTACCTAGTAAATAAGGGCGGAGTCAGACTCGTGACTCGAACAAAAACAAGCGCTTCGTGGGAGGCAACCCATGCTTGTCTTTTATTTTCTTTTTAGATTATTTTATTTTCTTTTGTTTGTTTTTATTTGTTTCTTCTACATGACTGCTGTCCGATACAAACGATACGGCGCATCTGTGTACTAGATGCGGCGTATGGCGTTTTAATTTTATATACAGCGCATTTAATAATTCGAGTACGGCGCATCTATCCCCTAGATACGACGTATTCTGTTTTTAATCAGAAAAATTTTAAACCATAACCGACATACGACGCATCTGTTGTACAGATACGGCGTATCTAATTATTTATTAAAAACAGTCTTCGAATTAATAAAATAAGAAGCGACGCATCAATTTCTATCGATACGGCGTATTATCCCATTGCATGCAGTTTAATATTTCCTACAGGTTGTTGATGCGGCGTATCCAATATCCCATGGATACGGCGCATCGACACTCTGACCTGTAATTTTTAGTATTTTTATTTTTCTAACCAATGATTAACGAGATGTTCTCGAGTCTATTTTTCTGTGGTCCCTATATTTTTACAGGTCTGGGCAATTGAAGGTATTGATGAACTCCCATATTACATAAGCTCACATTCTTACATTGGAGGATCATACCGAGCAAATCTCAGGGGAGTTTTCCGTTCTAATTCTTTCTATTTCCTGTTTTTAATTTCCAATTAAACAACGAGGACGTTGTTTATCTTAAGTGGGGGGGGGGATGGAGAATTAGAACGTTACTTGTCCTTATTTTTTAAAAATTTGCTTAATATGTGCTTAATATGCTCAAATTTAAAATTTTTCTAGCATGTTTTTGTGAAATCAAAGTTGCATAACCCGCACACATGACCCCTATTTCCAAATTGTGAGGATTAAGCCTACTCAGTTTCCCAATATTTTACCCAAATTCCACAAAAATATGAGTGTGCCGGTGACTTGTAAACTTTAGAACTTGGCTTGTATACTATTCGAGACCACCATAATAAGTATTATTTATATAATTGGAGTGACCTGTCTAAAGCGGTAAATTTCTAGGATTACACCCAAAAAGCCTTATATGTTATGTGTTATTAACTAACTACACTGGTTAGTTAACCCCCGTATAAACCCTTTGTTACTCTCACTTTTAGAGTAAGATACCCCCAGAAAAACCCTTAGAGCCATTCCTTTCGTTTCTTACACCTTTGTTATAATGTTTCGTTACACCCTTACACCTTAGCCTACCCTGTAGATTAAGATCCGTGGTTGATTGCTTTAGGCAAAGTGTGTTTCCTTACATTACCTGTGTTCGCGTGCGTAATTCATTATCTTTGATTAGGTCGGGAAATTGCACGATGCAATTGGTGTGAAAGTAAATATTGTATAACTTTTAGTTTATTTTCGTGTGTTTACTACTTTCACTATTATTTTTATATCTGAAGTTATGAAGATTTTTTTTTTTTTTTTGTGATGGTGAATTGGTGAAATTTTACACCATTAATGTTTTTATTGATTGAAAGAGAAAAAGAAAAAAAAAAAAGAAAAAAAAAAAGAGAAAAAGAAAAAAGAGAAAAAAAAAAAAAAAAAGAGAAAAAAAAAGAAAAGAAAAAAAAAAAGAAAAGAAGAAAAGTTGGAAGTCTGTTTTAACCAACTTATGTAAAGTTTTGTATTAAGTGGGAGATATCACCACTACTTGTTGTTGTATATTATATATATGGATTGAATGGGAGTTGGCAGTTATGGGAACGCCAACTAAGGATATTCTTTGATTGAGATCTTGTTGAGTATAATTCGTGTCTACCTAAAGTGTGTGTTTCAAGTGTTAAAGCGTGAGTTATTCAATGATATGAGTCTTATTCATGGGATGGTTGGGAAAGTGATTGACCACACTTAGGATTTTAATTTATTTGTTTTGTTTATTTTTCATTTTACACCAATTTTTATCCCAAATATTATCAATACCCTATATTATTCTTTATCCAAACCTTTGATTTATTGAGATTAGGGATTTGAGCAATCTTAAGTATCGTAGTCGTGGATTCGGCTATGTATTTATGATTTTGTCGCCCTTTTTGATATAATATTATTGGTGAAGATTACTTGGTCCTATCTTTAGCCTATTCGAGTTAAGGATTTGAGCAATTGCAAGTATCGTGTTCGTGGATTCGATCATGTATTTGTGATTTTGTCGCCTTTTCTGGAATTTGAGATCGATAGAGATTAAGAAGAATGATTAACCCTTAACCAACAAACCCTTTTTACCGCTTTAGACTTGTTATTCCTTGGCTTTAGTGGGGGAGATGTGTATTATGGCCAAGCTTATGACAGAATACTCGTCACGACCGAGCAATTGAGCGAATTACTAAAATGTTACCACATAGATTAGTTGAGTGATTTCAGTGATTTCATTTTCCTATTTCGTGAGGTGTTTGGTTGTGCAATTATGATAAAACGAATAAGTGCTTAATTATAAAAATACATCCTAATATCTTTTAGGATACATTTTCATAAGTTTTAATCTAAGGTTTACTTGAGGACAAGTAAAGTTCAAGTGGGGGGATATTTGATGAACTCAAATAAGTACATTTTATTACCGTCATTTATCCTATTTATTTGACTTGTTTTATTATATTATATATGAGAATTGATACTTAATTGCTTACTTTTGTAATTCTCAGGTAAAAACAAGCATTTGGTGAAACTAAGCGATTTTGGACTAAAAATGGAGCAAAACAAGCAAGATTGGAAAAGTCTACTGAATTGAAGAGATTAAGGACCATTGCCTGACTTTGAAGAATGCGCCGCATGGATTTATCCCATGCGCCGCATATGAAACCTTGGTCAACGAGAAGAACCAACTTGTTTTACTCCAGATGCGCCGCATGAAGCTCCTGATATGCGGCGTATCAATCTCAAGACTTCACCAGATATCCAAGATATTGAAGAATATTCGTAAATATTATAATCCTGGACCCCACGCGAAGTTACCTTGATACGCCGCATCGGACCAATCCGATGCGCCGTATCGGCCATATACAATCCTTACCAAGAATTCAAGAGATCAAGTGAAGTTTAGAAGCTTAATGAAGAAGTCAAGATTACAAGTCGACACTTGAAGATGCTTTCGTATTTTGGCCATAAAATCTTCATCGGGACTCCGTTTTAGGTGATTCAAGCGGCCACGGAAAGAGAAAAAGGAGATCTACTTGTATCTGAAGGAGATGCGGCGCATCTGGTCCTTAGATGCGCCGTATTGGGAGATGAGGCGCATCTGGTATTTAGATGCGCCGTATTGGGTCAGTTTCAGACTTGGAGGCTACGTTTACTTATAGATGCGGCGCATCTAACTCTATAGATGCGCCGTATCGACCCAGATTTCAGAATCTATAAATACCGAACTCATTAACGAATTAGGGCATCTTTGGGAACCCTTAGGGCCATTCCCAGATGATCAAAGCCTCTCAAAACAGCAGAAGATCACCCTTGAAGACCCAATTATACTTGAAGAACATCTCTTATCATTGTTATATTACTTAATCATTCGGTTAGCGTATCGTATTCACTATGTTTCACACTCTATTCGTCTTGATTATGTTTTTGTATTTTGTTACAGAGATTATGGGCTAACACTCTTATGTGTTAGCCAAGTTTATGAGTATTTGATGGTTTAATTAGTTTCTAATTCGATTGGTTGCTTGGTATTCGTTTTGATTACTTTATTAGTTTATACTTCATTAATATCGTTTGCGTGATTAATGTAAGCCCCTTAAGGGCTAAATAATATATAAACATGGTAATCATTAAGCAGCTTTATGCGGGTTCTGATTAATTGTGACAGGATTAGTCAGTCAAAAAGACTTAAAATGGAATCTAGAATAGGATAGACATAAGTAATCATTAAGGGTTTACTCGCGATAAGATTAGAGCCAACGCTTTGGTGACTTTTATTAGTGCATTGATAACCTCTGTGTCTAGCTGAGCATTGCTTGGGTCGCCATGCCCCTTCCTCGCCTATTTAGGATAGACCGCGCCTAGTCGTGAGCACCATCACTACATGTCTTAGAAACTTATCAAAACTTAATCATATATGACTGAACTTGGTTAACACATTCTTCTTATTTTTGATACCTTCAAGCTTCTAGCGTTTGTTTAGCTTAGTTTAATTAGTTTAGTATAAAACCAAACTCGTGCCAGTCTCTCAGGCTGAACCCCCCTTTACGTTAGTTTAGAAGAGTCGAATACCTCTAGAATTAGTATATTAGAAATCTCACTCTTAGTGATCGACACCCTACTTACCAACTAAGCTACATTGATCGGGTACACTGCCCGTTAGTGTTGTTATAGGTTAAGTCGGCAAAATATAAATGTAAAACTTGATAAGGAATAATCACCTATACAACGACACATCAGTGTCTATATGCAAACAATGTGGAGGTGTGATAATCTCGACTCCAAAGTAAAAATAATGAGATTACCCAAACGCTCCTAACTTTACTTTTGCTCAAACGAATATGTCAAAAAATACATATAAGTTGTGTAATTCGATCAATATACGTGAGATCATGTATGCATTGGAAAACGTTTTTAGTTTATATCAACAATGCACGAAAAATGTTTCATGATCTTAGTTTCGTGAAATTTTTCGAAAACAAGAGAATTGGGATGTTTGGAAAATGCACCATCTTGGCGCCAAAATTCTTAAAGTTGAAAAGCTTGAATGTTAATGACTCCTAATCCAATTTCTAGCATCCTAGACATGATTCCATAAAAAATAATTAATCTAATTCGAATTTTGATAATGAAATTCGGACCAAAATATGCAATATAAGTGGGTTTATGTAAATTTTATGTTTGGGGAATCATTTTAGTTATACATTGTCTAATCCCAGTTCAAATGGTATAAAACTTCAATCTAAATTTAAAAGCCCCAATTCGATTTTGTGTATATGAACAAACCCTAGACTCAAAATTAAAGAAAATTAGAGTTAATTGACTTACAATTAATGCTAAGAAAGATGTAGTGGTTGATTATCTTGAAATCCAATGCCTCGATTTGGTTTTTGAATGGTTGAATTGAATTTAGGTTGTGGTTTTTCGGTTTGACAGCGTTTGCAGGAACGAAGAGTGTTTGAATGTGAATAGTGAGGGAAAAGAAGAAAGTGAACGGGCTCAATCAGACACACGGTACCACTAAATTTAGTGGTGCCGTGCTTTGCTGGGATGAACTTTTGTCCCGTTTTGATTTTTGACGAATAAGTCTCGCTTATTTAGTGAGACTTTTTGACACGAGGAGAGAATTTATACATAATAAATTCTTTTCTAAGGAAATATGTAAATAGTCATAAGAGTGATATGAGGGATGACCTTAATATTTCCGACAAAATATTTAAAAAGTCATGAGACGAGACATAAGGGACGACTTCAATATTTCCAGTGAAATATTTAAGTAGTCATAAGAGGGATTTAAAGGACGTATTTGAACACATGGGAATTGTGAAATTCACGGAATGTGTTCCATCATTCCTAGACCTAGACGAAGATAGTTAAAGGATTCTCGTTTGAGTGGTCGGGTTAGTATGCCAACGATGTCTTATGAGAGAACTTTCTTGATAGAAAAGTTTCCTTTTTAGACATTATCACGACGGAAGTGATGACGTATTTTGACGTGTTTCGTACGCGGGCATTGCACGGGGTTCTTAATCAAGTCAATTGCACCTTGGTTGTCGCACATCATCGGAATGTCATCGAAATAGATGTCGTAGTCGATTAGAGCTTGTTTCATTCATGGTGCTTTTTGTCATGCCTTTCCGGCGGTTACGTATTCGGCTTCAGTCGTGGAGATAGCAAGAGCCGTTTGTTTCTTAGAGAACCAAGAAGTTAGACAACAACCCATGAAGGTACAAACGTCACTCGTACTTTTTCGATCCACATAATCTCCCGCATGATCAGAGTCGGCATAGACAATAGTTTCTACACCGATCCCCTTGGGATAATATAATCCCAAGTGTATAGTGCCTTTAATGTATCGAAAGATACACTTAACCGCTTCAAGATGAGAGGTTTTGGGATTCTCTTGGAAGCGAGCACAAAGTCAGACACTAAACATGATATCGGGCCTACTTGTCGTTAGGTATAATAAACTACCTATCATACCCTTATACTAAGTACTATCCGCGTACTCACCTTCATCATCTCTTGTGAGTTTCGTCTCCGCGGACGTGGGCATTTTCATAGGTTTAGATTTTTCCAAGTTAAACATCTTATATATATATATATATATATATATATATATATATAGATATACTTAGATTAAAGAAGATATTATATTCCATTCGTATTATTTGATGACCAAGGAAGAAATTTAATTCGCCCATCATGCTTATCTCGAACTTGTCACGCATGATCTTTGAATGATCATCGCACATTTCTGGACAAGTTGAGCCTAATATAATGTCGTCGACATATATATGAACAATGATGATATGTGAATTTCATTTCTTCGTGAAAAGTGTGTTATCAACCATTTCATGTTTAAGCAAGAAGGCCTTTAATCTGTCATACCAAGCTTTAGGGGCTTGTTTAAAATCATAGTGCGCTTTCTTGAGTTTATAAACATGATTTGGTTTTTAGAAATCAACGAAATCCCTGAGGTTGTACTACATATACCTCCTCATTAATGAAACCATTTAGGGATGCACTTTTCACGTCCATTAAATTTTTGTTAACTAAGTTAGATCCTAAGTTCTCTACATGCTCAACATATCTAATAGCGAGGGAGTATTGAGAGATCGTACTTTCACCTGTGATGTTGCCCTTTAACTAGTAAATGTGACGTTACCATCATTGTATTCTTTGTAAGATGAGAATAGACTATGATCTTCCGTCATGCGATTAGTGCACCCACTATTCTTAACTTATCTGTTGGACTCCAAGTCGATTCTCAAGCATTTCTATTTAGCAAGACAAAAACTCAAACATTTGGTCCCCAATATCTCATGGGTCCAAAGTTGTTAGTGTTAAACATCCCATGCATTTTTTGCATTTGGTTAGGATGTTGGAACGGTGGACAAATTTCCCATGGCAAGTAACTTTGTTGTTGAAGGTTATTCCAAGTTACGGGATAGTTACTTGGATAACTTTGTCTTCTAAAGTTACTTCTCGGTTGAGGAGTTCTTGACCGAGGTTTAGGAACATTTGTTTTTCTAGGTTGAGGAGTCTTTGATCTAGTATCGGGTTTTACAAATCCAAGTCCGGGGATTGACAAAGGTTTGTAAAAACTTTTGACCTCCTTTTTACTAGCAACAAGTATTTTAACATTGTTAACTACTATGTGACTTAGTTTAGGACTTAAGTTATTTTTCAGACTCGACTCAGTTCTGTCTTTTGCACCAGACGGTACCACGATACCACTAATTTTAGTGGTGCCGTCTGTACCTTTAATGGTACCGTCCTCTGTTTCGACAAAACTTGTGGGTTTGACAAA
This sequence comes from Artemisia tridentata subsp. tridentata, assembly GCA_021014915.2. Taxonomy (NCBI): domain Eukaryota; kingdom Viridiplantae; phylum Streptophyta; class Magnoliopsida; order Asterales; family Asteraceae; genus Artemisia; species Artemisia tridentata. The sequence continues at coordinate 160,640,507 of CP139501.1, read as the reverse complement.
TTTTACTTGTTAAAGCTTCATTTGGATTAAAACCTAGACCCGTACCGACATGCTCACTATATCTAATATTATCTAACATGTCATCAAGTGCTTTTGTTCCTTTTTCGAACTTAATGATCCTTAACGCATTTTTCCTAAGTTTTACATTTTCTAATCTAAGATTATGGCATGATTCGCATCCAACATCACATTCTTTCCTTTTCTCAAGTCTTTTGACTTGGTCTTTTAGTTCTAAAATTTCTGTTTCGAGTTTATGCAAAGTTTCTTTTAGCGTTTTGTTTCTAGTTATAATTTTAGAACTTACTTCACATAATTTATTATATTCATCATATAATATATTATCATCTATTGACGAATTATCATCACTATAGTAAGAAGAGTCAGAATGTACCTCATTTGAAGCTTGAGCCATAAGACATGTTTCGACATTTGGCTTCTCCTCTTCTCCCTCACCGCTATCACTCCAAGAACCTCCTACGAGTGCTCGTTGGTTCTTGGTTCTCGGTGGTTTAGGACATTATCCGATGAGATGGTTTGGATCTCCGCATATAAAGCATTTTCTATCACTCCTTTCTTTCTTGTCATTCTGGTTCTTTTGGAACAACTTCTTTTCATCACGAGGTTGTCATACAAATCTACCTCTTCTTCTAAAGAACTTCTTAAAGTCTCTAACCGGTAATGCATACTCTTCGTCTTCACTATCAGACTCCGAACTTTCCTCATCACTAGACTCCTTCTTGGCTTTCAATGCTAGAGATCTAACTTTTTCACTTTTGCCTTTGACTATGTCGGAGTCTTTCTTGATTATCATTTCATGAACTTTCAAGTTCCCTATTAGTTCATCAAGTGATAATGTCGCCAAATTCTTTGACTCTTCAATGGTGGTGACCTTTGCTCTCCATTTGGGATGTAGAGCCCTAAGAAATTTCCTAACATAGTTCTTGCTAGAGTAACCTTCATCAAGAGCTTTAAGACTAGTGATAATAGTATTAAATCTAGCAAAAGCATTATCTATAGTTTCATCTTCCGGAATGGAAAATTGTTCATATTGTTGCACAAGAAGATCAATCTTGTTTTCCTTGACTAGATTATTACCTTGATGGGTAACTAACAGAGTTTTCCAAATATCTTTTGCCGTATTACACATAAAAATTCTTTCAAATTCCTTTTTCGGCAAAGCATTGTAAATCATCATTTTAGCCTCATTATTTTTGGCTACTTTTTTTTAAGATTATCACTTGGTTGGTCATAAGGAACAATTTCATCCTTTTTAGTTACCGGATTCTTTTCAACAGGTTTAAAGTCACCCTCGGTAATAACATGCCAAAGATCAATGTATTTTGATTTCACTCGAATCTTATTTTCCAATAGATAAAACAATCGGTTTCAAAAAGTGGTGGTCTTTGCATAGATTGCCCTTCTTAATATTTGTCGAAATTCATTGATCGATTCAAGTTTTAAAATACAATTTATTTTAAAATCTTGTCTGACGTGGCTCTGGTACCAATTATGGAAAACTAGAAGGGGGGGTTGAATAGTTTTACCGGTTTTTCGTTAGTTATAAAAGTTTACTTGTGAAAAACTTTGATTCGATTATTTGTGAAATCAACCAACACCAATATAAAAGCTTATCTATACTATCAAGTCTAAACAATAAATATAAAGAGTAGAGATGGAAAGACAAAACCGAGACAACGATATTTATTGTGGTTCGGCAACGAAGCTCTTCTTCGCCCTACTCCACTCCCCGAGTACCCAACTCGAGAGTTCTAAGCACTATGTCAACAAGCTCCCTTCAGGCGGAGAAAACCGTACAACGTCGCTTATCACAATTTCTAACACTAAGCTAAATGTCGAGTACTAATCTAGCTAGTACCAATCTCACTCACGATCCACATGATCCTTACTAATCACACGATCCACACAATCTACTTTAGATCCACTTGATCTAGACACTCTCTACATAATCAACACAAGATCCACACGATCTCTACACGATCACAATGATCCACACAAGATAACTAAACAACACAATGACAACTTGATGTATGATAAGATACAACAAGTAAACTACAAGTAATGCAAGTGCACTACACAAATGACTCTAACACCTTGTATATTCTTGATACTTTGTGTTCTTCTCTTGGACTAATAGAGGAATGAATGTGATCTTTGGTTGGATGAAAGAATCACTCTTAAACAAAAGAAAACTATCTAAATGATCAAGGAAATGTAAGTGTGAATAGGGGATTAAACTCAGAAAGTTTTGTGTGAAAAATGATACCCAAAAACTGTGAAGTGGACTGATATTTATAGACAAAGAAAATTTGTCCATTACAGGGGGACGACACCACTAAATACCCGACGGTACCACTAAATTTAGTGGTACCGTGGTACCGTGCCAGACAAAAACGCTCCTGTTTTTGTTTTTAGTGGTGAAAGTTTATTTGGGGAAGTTAAGAGCTAATTTGGGGGGGGGGGGGGAATAGCTGTTATAAATTTTAAACTTATTTTTTCAATTAAAACATTTCTTTATAATTCAAAATTAATTTGTAAAGTATATTTTTGAAAAAATGTTTTGTCACATTAAAAATGTGAAGTTTGAAACACAAATTCACTTCTTTGATCATTTGTCAAGTTATAAATTTGTTTGTTTTTACCTAGAGTGATTTACGTAGAAACGAGATATTTCGACTAACTTGTTTACGTTAATTTTTACGTAAAGTGTTTTTACATTTTGTTATCATCAAAACGTAAGGATATCGAAAGATAGAAATAACGTTTTTAGACATTATTTGTATCAACAAAGTCCTATATCTTGAAAAGGAAAATGAAAAAATAAAAGTAACATGGAAATAAAAATCCTAAGAAAAATAGAAAAATAAAGTCCTAAAGCTATAAAGAGTCCATCCTAATATCGTATATTGTTGTGGAGGATGGGAAATAGCGTTAAGACGCTCGAGGATGTGATTTAGGATGAACCTCATTTCGTCTTGGAGTTCATGAACCATTATTTTGGTTCTTTCACTAAGATGAGCGGTTCTTTCACACATGGGGCAACCATGGCGAGGGAATTTTGGTAGTAGACTAGGTTCATTTGTTGGTCGTGGTGGTGGTGGAACATTTGTTGAGTGTTGGTTGGGATTTGGTGGTATGTTGTTGGCATTGGAGAACATGACTTCTTGTAAATGTATGGCTTCTTGAATGTGGGAGCCTATCATGTTTTTGAAGGTGACAAGACCATTCATTTCATTGTGGATGTTGCAGATTTATTGTGAGCTTGGAGGGTCAATCCACATGGATTCATCTATTTCCTCAAAGGTAGGGAAATAGGAGTGAGATTGTTGTGTTTGAGCATGCGGTAGAGGTTGATCATGATGTTGATGGTTTCCATAGAGTGGCTGGTATGTGTTAAATCACATACACTTTCTTTATCAAAAACGGACTTAAAAGACCAAAAACCGACCATAAATGCCAAATATATGCTTGTTTTTGTGTTTGTGTATGTGCAGGTAAAGGATATTAGAAAATGACAAAAAGAAAGACAAAACTGACGAAAACGAGCACGAGAATGAAAGAGTGAGAAAAGCCGAGGCCGGGAATGTGATTCTACAGTTTCTATCAGCCAAATATCCAAAATTCCAAAATCAAATCTTTAATGAAAAATCATTTTCATCAATCATCCCAAAATCGTTTTCACCATTAGTCCTTAGGGATTTGCATAGTTAGTCCTAAACTAACTAGCATTAAATCTTTAAATATAAAACAAATTCATTTTTATCCAATCCATAAAACTCAGCCCACTCATTAAAACCAATCCAGCCCACCTCATCCAATTAAAACCGGATCTACCACTCTTTATTAAAATCCGGATCCCATATCCTACCAATAACCCGATCCAATCCTTTCCTTTTTAAACCCAGGTCAAAAAAATAAATACCGGGTCAAACTATGAAAAAAAAGCGGGTAATAGAGAAATATGTATTGTTCATCATCTTCTCCCCCATTTACCTCACATAATGTACTTTAACCTTTTATAGAAGGCTGAGTAGGCAATAATGAGCTCATATGGCGTCCAACATGGCAGTTTAGAGCCCTCCCATAGGTAGATGAGATGTGGCGATCGAATCAAAGGCTGAGATTGAAGGAATGATGTCGACATATTGATTGGATGGATGGGATTTGATCAGGGAAACCCTAGCAGGTGCATCTTCAGGCTATAAATAGAAGGCTTCTTCACACACTAGACATCTTTTTTATCATCTCTTTTTTCTTTAAGTCGTTTTTATGTATTTGCTTATTTACTGCTTATTGTCTTAATTTCTGTCTTTTTTATAAGCTTTGTAATAGTTTAAGAGTATTAATAAAATTAAGTTTCTTTCATTACTTTGTCTCTTTTACATTCATGTCCAGGTACTCTAATATAGTGAAAATAAGCTGAAATAAGCTATTAATAAGCACTTTACTTAATATACTGTTGAGATCTCAAGTAAGCTTATTCATAGCTTACTTTGAGCTTCTTTAGTCATAATTTGAATTGTTCTACATCGTACTCAAAATTACCTTTGCTTAAAGTGCAATAAGCACTTGGATGATAAGCCAAAAAGGGAAGGGCTTATAATACAATACCAGCTTGTTTTTAACAAGCTGGAGCTTGTAGATCAGCTCTAGGAGCAATCATAAGTCCTTGTTTTGAGCAAAGGACCAAGTAAGCTTAATTAATACCTTTTTAGCTATTTTGAGTGCTTATTTCTTATTGCTTGTTCTTCTTTGCTTATTATTGTCTTTTATAGCTTATATTTGCTTCTTATTACTGTTTTTTTGATCATTATTAGTTTCTATCTCATTAGTTTATGATTTTGCAAAATATTCATAAAAATACAAAAAAATGTCTTATTCTTATAGCTTAATGATAAGTGCTTAATTTCTGGTCTCTATTGCTTTTTAGTCATTAAGAAGTCTTAATATTAGTTGGTTTTCAAAATTTGTTCAAGTTTTGGGTTAAAATCAATTTTAAAATCCAAATCTGTTAATTAAGGGGGTGTTTGGCATAAGGAATTAAAACAACATAAATGGATGTTTACATGAGTTTTAGCCAATTGTCCACTTTTAATTAGCTCTTATTTGGATTATTTAGCTGAATTCAAGGTGTTTTAAGTGTTTCTAAGTAGATTCATAGCTTTTAGAGTGATTTTTAAGTTTTTGAGTTTTAAAACATGAGAATGAGCTTAATATGTTAAATCATTGTTAAGGCCTTGTAATTGCAATTTTTTGATTCATAATCAGTGTTTTAAGATGGATTTTAAGGGTTGGTTAAGTTGCAAGTTGTTTAGAGTGATTTTGGTCAAATTCTTGTTCTAAAATCTGCACAGAACCTAATTTCCAAAAACAGTATGCATAAGGCCTTTTCATAGGTAATTTTTAGTGCTTCTTTGTGGTTAAAAGTGCATGAAATTCATTTTTCTAGTTGCTTACTTATAGCTTAATGCTTTTTCATAGTTTTTGGATCAATTCTCAGCTTATTGACTACTTGATTGTTGCCATAAAAGTTCTAGATCAGTACTGCATAATAGATCTCATCTGTTTTAATAGTGTCTGATCTGCTTCTTTTTAAGCTGCTTTTTAAGCACCAATTAAGCTCTATAAAGTCTGAATTTCATTTTTTTAAAACTCTTTGGTAGCTTATCTTTAGCTGTTTTAAGTTTTTATGGTACTACTTATTACTTTAGCTGCTTATTCTATAGCTTAAAGTGTCCTCTTAAGGCTGATTTGGTTTACAATTTGACCTTAATTGCTTATTTTGGATTCTTAGCTTAATTCTTGTTTAGAGTAGCTTATTTAGGTTTAATTTGCTTCTTTAGGATTATTTAGGTTTAATTGGTTGTAAACTGAGGCTTCTTTATCTTATTTAGCTTATTGGTTGTTTAATTAGCTTAACTGGTTTATTAGATCATAGGTCTGAGCAACTCTCTTTTAAGCTTAATATTAAGGATTAAATAAGCTTATATAGGTCTGAGAATTGTTCCTTTAGTTCTTTGGTGAATAAGCTTAGTCTATTTCAGGTTATTGTGGCATGACTTATTGTCTTTAGTGCTTTTTATTAAGCTAAAAAGTGCCTTAGTGGCTGTTTAGATATGCATATTTCTCCTTTTAGCTTAATTTAAGTTCTGATGCTTATTGGTTAATGTGAACTGCTTATTTAGATTAGACTTCCTTATTTAGCTTATTGGTTGTTTAATTAGCTTAACTGGTTTATTAGATCATAGGTCTGAGCAACTCTCTTTTAAGCTTAATATTAAGGATTAAATAAGCTTATATAGGTCTGAGAATTGTTCCTTTAGTTCTTTGGTGAATAAGCTTAGTCTATTTCAGGTTATTGTGGCATGACTTATTGTCTTTAGTGCTTTTTATTAAGCTAAAAAGTGCCTTAGTGGGCTGTTTAGATATGCATATTTCTCCTTAGCTTAATTTAAGTTCTGATGCTTATTGGTTAATGTGAACTGCTTATTTAGATTAGACTTCCTTTTTAGGTTTACTTTTTGAGCTAGAAGCTTATTTAAAGCACTCACAAGCTTTTAAGAAGCTTGTGAGTCCATATCAGTTAAGCCTTAGCTATTTTATTCCTTATAAGCAGTCTGCTAGTATAAGCCACTTTTCTGGCTTATTTCCTCAGTTCTAAAAATTTTGTTTTTACAAAAGTTTCATAATTTTAGCTTATTTACAAGTTCCAAAAGAAAATTTTTAAAAATAAAATAAAAAGGGAAGTTGGGAAGTCCAAGGTGAGCCGAGGCTCGAACCCAGGACCTCAACCAACCTCGACCTTTAACACACACAGTCCACACCATCTGCGCCCTTGGGACTTCTCTGCCAAGGGTTGCATTGGTTTTTCTTTTAACCCTTTTTTACACTTTTAGCTTATTTCACATTTTGCTTTTTAACTGCTTATCTAAATAAGTAGTGAACTTTTTCTTATTTTTCCTAGGATTTACATAACTTTAAGTATTTTCCTGGAAATTTTCGTAATTTTTCTCTTTAATTTAGTATTTTTTTATATATTTGTTTTATTCCAAAGGTGTTTTTAATTCATAAAAAATAAAAAATACAAATCTTTTTTCTAAAATTCTTTTTTTTATCATTTAGGACTTTTAGGAACTAAATTTGCACATCTAGAGTAGATTTTTGAGTTTTAAGTTTTTTTTAGCCCGTTTTAAGTCCCGTTTTAGCCCATTTTAGAGTTTTAATCGCGTTTTTGATTATTTTTGCTTAGCTTATTCTTTTTATATGCTTTTTAGTTACTTATTAGTTTATGTTTCATAATTTTAGATATAATCCCAAAATTCTTCTCTTAACCAAATCACTCGATCACAAACGAAATTCACCGTTCCATTCACTCTTCATTCGGAACCTCACGACCCGAGAATAATCAATACTTCCGGTTTTATATTTTGTTTGAAATTCTTTGATCTTTAGGTTTATTCAATCTTGGTTAGAGATAGAATTTACCCTTTGGTCGGGTTTTTCCTACACTAATATATATATATATATATATATATATATATATATATATATATATATATATATATATATATATATATACACACTTGTGCACACCCCAGTGGCCCATGGATATCCTTATAAATAGGATGAAAGAGTAAGGGTTGTGGTTGAGATGGTTCACAATCAAATGGTTCATCGGGCATAAATGATGCCCGAGGTGGTTGGTTAGCTATTCTTTCAATGGAAGAAAATGATGGTAATGGTGGTGGATTTGTTGATATTGGAGGTAGGTCTTCTAAAGTTTCCAAAAACGGGTGTGGAGAAGTTGGTGGAGTTGCAAAGAGTTCTATTGGTGATTTTGGAGGTGATGGTGGTTTTGGTGGTTGAGATGGAGCAGGAGGTGGTGTGGTGGCTACGAGAGTTTTTGTTGGTGGTGGAGTAGTCACAATGATTTGTGATCTTGGTGTTGGTGTAGGAGTACTAAGAGTTAAGAAATTTTCATCTCGGATGGGAGATGAGATGGTTAAGGGTGAAGAGTCTGATGATGAGGAATTCAAGTTGACAAAACAACAAGGCTTGACACTTATACTTGCGGTTCTTCTAGGTGGCCTAGTAGGTGATGAGTTGGATGATTTTGTCATTGTGAAAATGCTTATGAGATGCAAAAGATCAAAGGAAGTAGTGGTGAAGGTGTGAAGAATGTGTATCCTAGAGGTACTAATTTATAGAGTTGAAGATTCATGGAAGAGTGTGTTTGGATTTGATGTTAAACCATACGAAAATGGAGGTTTCTAATGATTTGAAAATGGTAGAGAAGGTTGTCTAATCATCAAAGTCAATCAAATGGAAGGGTGTTGAGTGATATAAGTGAGATATGCAGTAAATGAGTTGCAATCATCACAAAATCTTTCATGTCAGACACCCACGGATAGCAAGGAACCAAATATAGGGATCATTCCTTTATGGAGAAAGGTTCATTGATTGATATTTGAGAAATTTCAAATTTTGGTGGGAAATGGTTTTCCTATTGGTCTAAGTGAGCTAAGATGATCTTAGTATGAGGGAATAGCAGTAAAAAGTATTCTAGTAACAAGAATGAGTGATCTAGAGTGCGGGATTAAACGGAAAATTAAAAAAATAAATAAATAATAGCTGTTGACAGGCGGAACCAATCGACAACACAGGCGCGGAACCATGAATTTGGTTCCGTCTGATCCGTCAGTCTAATTTGGCGGAGCCAAAATTTTGGTAAGACGAAACCCTATTTTTCGTTTCGTCTGATCCGCCATGCTCAAATCCTTAACAGAGGGCAAAAATAAGTACCAGAACCCCGTTCAAATCCCGTAAATTTTCCTAAAACATATGTAATTAGATGTGATAAGAAAATAACAATAACACAGGTATTAACACACGTATAGGCAAAGATCAAGCAGGGGCTAATAATTTCACTTATAAAGTGAAAAAGGTTAATTCATAACATCAAGATGTTATCTACCTGCAAGACAAGGTTAGTTCACATAATCGTTCAAAGTTAAGTTATCATCCTAAGAAAAGACAAATACACAATACATCATTGTTTTAAAGCAAATGTACCAAACACTCATGAACCCGCTCATTGCCTATCTAGCTTCTTGTTAATCTTAGTTAGGAACCTTCCGATGCACTTGAACATTCCTCTTGTCCTCTTGAACTCTTCCGATGGGTTTTCAAGAACTGGAAGTTGTTGGAAGTAGTCTCGAGGAGGAAGCCTAGAGTTGGGGAGTCTATCATCCTCGCTCATTGATGATGATGATGATGAGGAGCTTGGAGGATGAGGACGTTTCCCTTGAGTCTTAGCTACTCTCTTATCACTTAATGGAACAAAGATGTGATCAATAAGAGAGTAGTCCGGACAAAATCCTTTGGCATTGGGTGGAATGGGTGCAAAGGCTCTAAAGAGACGGGTGAGAAGCATCCCGTAGGGAAGAGCGTTGGTTCCTAGCATGGGTATGTCGGCCATCCTTTTGGCCACATAGTAAGCTAAATTGAATGGTTGGCGGGTGGACACACTATAGAGCATGTAACTAAGACAAGCATTGATGTGGTCTCGGTTATCTATGGTGCACAAAACATTTGCCCTAAGGACTTCTTCCCATTTCTTGAATTGGGGCTTGAGTTCCTTGAGTTCCATACTAAATGGATCTCGATTGACTTCATTACCCGAACGGGTTCTTTTAGTGGTTGAGGTTTTTGGAAGGAAGAGATGTTCTTGAATAATTTCCTTGGCAACTAGAGGAGTGTCGTATGGAGGCATGCGATCAATGATTGAGTCAAGGATTGAAAGGGACCATTTTTTCGAGTAAAGGCATGTGCCTCGATAAGGATGTCCAAGGATTCGGGCAAATTGATAAAGAGGAAGGTGATACTCATGTTGGTTAACCTTAAAGTTGACGGTTGTTAGACCATCATCTTCAGTGGCAAGAACTACACTAGCATAGAATTCTAGGACAAATCTAGGACAAATTGGTTCATTGATGTTTAGGAGATAATCAAAGTCGATGGCGGCAAGTTCTTGGCGAATGTTTGTGTTTTCTCAAAAGGATGGTTCAATGGTTCTACCCTCATGAACGTAACGTTTTTCTAAGGCTTTGAAGATTTTGACTTTTGCGGGAGTAAGGCCCTTAGTCTTATGGTGTTTGGGAATGTAGTTAAGAGTGTCTTTGTGATCATAGAAAGTTGCGGGAGGCATGTTTGATCCTAGATACACAAAATTTCAAAGTTTAGTCGAAACTAATGAGAATTTTGATATAATGTTCTAGTGTGTGCCTATATTAGGACAATGTGGAGGTGCGGTTATCTTGACTCTTTTTAATGCATAAAAAGAATTTTTTTAGCAAATTTTGTAACAAAACGAGAGATAACCCAAGCGCTCCTAATTCAATGTAGCTTCAATTGAATGTACCCGAAAATACATATTAGTTATGTACTTCCTTTAGCATTCAAGAGACATTATAAAAATGATGTTTTAAACATAACGTTTTTATTTGTATGAACAATGTGAAAAATTATTTGTTCTAATTGTGAGAAGATTTTTACAAAAAATTGACATGGGGTTTTTAGCAAATCGTGATAATGTCTTTACAAGATGCAATTCCTAACTAAGGGAAACATGATTAGTTATGTAATTTACAAATGTACTTCATGATCTACCTAAGAAAATGCATAATCTCCAAGTTTTGGTTTTGTGCATAAATTTGAAGTCCTAGACTCAGAATTGAGAGAAGAAAAGTAGTAAGGAAACTTACAATGTTGATTAGGGCTCAGATTAGTTGAAGGAAAGGCCTTAATTTTGAGTGTGGTATGTTATGAGATGAGTTTGAGTCGTTTGTGTGTTATGATTATGTGAAGGAGGGGTGTTTGTTTAACAATTAAATTATTCTGACCCAGGGAACCACGGATGGGACGGAACCAAATCCAGGGTTTCATCCCTTATGTCGTTTGGTTCCGTGGGGACAGAACATGTTTTTGTCAATTTTTTCGTTTTGAGCAATCGAAGGTTTAAGCTAATGTTAAAAACTACAAATTAGCTAGGTTCCATTAGTCCTAGTCCAAGTATAAGAAGATTGAATGGCTCACGTTTAAGAGGTTTAGTTTGAATATCATCAATGTTATCTTCTGAGGATACTTTCTCGATAGAGATGTTTCCTTTTTGAACATTGTCGCGAAGGAAATGATGACGGATTTCGATGTGTTTAGTTCGAGCATGTTGAACTGGATTTTTACTAAGATCGATAGCTCCTTTGTTATCGCAAAGAATAGAGATGTCGTTAAGTTGAATTCCGTAGTCGACAAGAGCTTGCTTCATCCAAAGAGCTTGTTGACATGCTTTTCCAGCTGATACATATTCGGCTTCGGTTGTTGAAATAGCAAGAGCCGTTTATTTCTTAGAGAACCATGAGGTAAGACAATGTCTAACAAAAGTACAAATACCACTTGTGCTTTTTCTATCAACATAGTCACCGGCATGGTTCGAGTTGGCATACACTATGGTTTCTACTCCTGTTCCTTTGAGATACCATAATCCTAGATGTGTAGTACCTTTTATATATCTAAAAATCCATTTTACGGCTTCAAGGTGTGATGTTTTTGGATCTTCTTGAAAGCGAGCACATAGACAAACACTAAACATAATGTCGGGTCTACTAGCCGTGAGATAGAGTAGACTACCAATCATTCCTCTATATTTAGTGTTAGCTACGGATTCATCTTCTTCATCCTTGGTGAGTTTGGTTTTCAAAGATATAGGCGTTTTAATAGGTTTAGAGTCTTCAAGACAAAATTTCTTAAGCATGTCTTTTATGTATTTACATTGGTTAAAGAATATCCCATCTTCTAATTGTTTTATTTGAAGACCTAAGAAAAAATTTAGTTCTCCCATCATACTCATCTCAAACTCGTCATGCATGATTTTTGAGAAATCGTCACATAACTCTTGACAAGTTGATCCGAATACGATGTCATCCATATATATTTGGACAATGATAATATGTGAATCCTTTTTCTTGGTGAAGAGAGTGTTATCTACTAAACCCATGGTGTACTTATTGTCAACTAAGAATGTTTTAAGTTGATCATACCATGCTTTTGGTGCTTGCTTAAGTCCGTATAAAGCCTTTTTAAGTTTGTAAACATGATTTGGTTTTTCAAAATTGGTGAAGCCTGGAGGTTGAGCAACATATACTTCTTCATTTATAAAGCCATTTAAAAATGCACTTTTGCCATCCATTTGAAAAAGTTTGAAATCATGTGCACATGCATATGCAAGTAAAATTCTAATAGACTCGAGCCTAGCAAACGGAGCAAAAGTTTCATCGTAGTCAATGCCTTCTTGTTGATTATTGTCACACCCCCAAAATTTGGATTTGTAGCAGAATGGAATTCCGGGGGCGTAACGTACATGGACAACAAAGTACAAGGCAATAAAGAATGACCTCTAAGTGAGTCATTTTAAAACAAGCGTTTGATTTAAACATAAACGTTTTACAAAACATAAATATCAGAGTTCACCATCAAAGGTAAGATTTTAATACATAACCAAACGCTAAATAATGCAAGAAAATCTTCATCATGATGTGCTTCCAAAATGTGACTCTAGAGTGCTCCGTACAAAGATGGTTATCATCACCTAATTACCTGAGAATACACGCTAAAAGGGTCAACATAATTGTTGGTGATATCATAGGTTTAAGTAAACAAGTAAAGTGTGGACCACAAGATTTCAATAGCATGACAATCACAATAAATATAACGTCATAGCCAAAAATAATATACAGTGCCCTTAGCTCATGACCCCGAAGCTCAACGAAATGGTATGCAATCAAGCATAATAATAAATGCCTCAAATAAGTGTTTGCCAGACACTCGGAAATAATCTGAATGATATGCGTCCGTTTGACAGGTTGGCGCGACTAAATCGGACGGGGGTGTCAACCTAAATAGATCTATTCATAAATCCGCGCTTACAAGTAATTAACAGTTCATGATTCGTGGGGACTTTAATGGCAATGCGGTAACTTAGGCAAAGTAACGGTTTTTAGTACTTGTGTCCGAAAAATAAGCAATGTATTCCCACCCCGAGGGTTTAGAAATAATGTACAAATAATGTAAAAATCGGGGCTATGAAACTCACCTCAATAAAGAAAATCTCGGTTGGTAAATTGGTAAACGGTGAATAAGGTCCGATAACTCTAACCGCAACCTAAATAATTCATATGTCTTAGGTTCGAAAACAAGGTCGTGCATGCAAGTTCATACGCTATAATATCACTTGTACATGTTTGTTGTAATATTTATCGTCAAAATGTAGTTGCGTCAATGTGTTCTTTTATTTAGCAAAGTATCCCTTTCTAGAAAACGTAACTAGTTAATCTCGTGATTAAGCTATAGTTATCTTGTTAATAAGTATTTTTAAAAACCTCTAACGCGCCTAACAAGTATACATAACGTTATACCACTTTTGTTTACGTCATTTTAGCCAAAATACACCTTAAATATTTCCATCAGCTTTCTAATAGCCAAAAAAAAAAAAAAGCTGTCAAAAGTCATATGTCGTCGTAACTTCTTTAGGCCATAACTTTCTCGTCTTAGCTCCGATTCCTAAGTTTTATATATCCCCGGGTTCGTGTTGAAGTATACTATCATGTTTTTAGTGTCTCGGCTAGTCAAGTTAACTTTTAACATCCGTTTTTACCACTTAAGAATTCCCAACAGCATCTATATTTTCAGAAAATTCATTTCCGTCGCATAACTTAAAACTAACGTATTTTCTTCGTTATAAGTCCGTTTTAACTCATTCTAGCGGCTACGTTTTCGTTATAAAGTATATTTTCTATATTTCTAGCCTAATTTTGTTACCAAGCTACTGATTTTTCTGTGGAAGGTCGAATGAGACAGCCTCTCTTCTAAAAGTGTCAAAACGCGTTTCCTAGTCTTCTAATTATCAAAAACCGCTTAACAACAACTCTCAAACTAATACTAGCTCTTCCACCAAATTTTCTCAACATATCAATAGTGATTTAACAATAAACCCTAGCAATATTTAAAGGTTCAATTTCTCATGAATGTAAATGACCATCAAGACTAGTTAAGATTACAAGTTCACTAGTTTATATATATATGGTGTTTTTATCTTCACTTTCTTGTTGAAATTTATAACCAACTAGTTTACTCATGATAAAAATTTGTTTAAAACATAGCCATTAGTTAAAAGATTTTTGTGGTTATAAGGTTTTATTAACATCTACAAAGTGATAACAAGTATATGCACTTGAGACTAAATATCATGACATAAAGAGTATGAAATTTATCAACATAAAGTTTACTTACTTAGGGAGATTAATGTGATGAGAAGACAATATACTTGATTAACCCAAGATTAGTGTTTCCAAAACCCTTACTAGAATATCATAATGATACTTGATCTTAACCAAACAAGCTCTCTTCTTCCCTTGCTCCCTTGGGTGGATCGAATGGATGAGTAAGTGTGTGTGTGATATATATATATATATATATATATATATATATATATATATATATATATATATATATATATATATATATATATATATATATATATATATATATATTTCTTCTTGAACTAGTTACTAGTTACATACATGTATCTATATATACTAAGGGACTTTCAAAGTAGTAATAGTGAGTCAAAAATATCATTAGCTAGGGGTTCATGGTTGTGGTCGATTATGGGCTAGGAGGGGGGACAATGGCTTGGTCAAGCCACCCAAATATTGGTCATATACTTCCATGTTTCAAGGTTGAATGTTGGTAATTAATGGTAAGTGTTGTTTGTCTAGTAATTATTATAGAACAAGAGGGGGGGGGGGGGGCGGCACATGGGTAAATTTTTGGAGTAAAAGAGTTAATTTGGTACAAAGATGTATATATTGTATGTATTGGGTATTAAAAATAGGTATTGGTTGTTGATTTGGTGATTAACGTAAGTTATACGTAATTAAACGTAAGGAATAAAGAAATCACTTTAGGCGTAAGGAAATATTTTTGGAACTTTGGTAATAATTTAGAAGGTATAAAAATGTGTTAAAAATAATTGTTAGGAGTTTTGGGTGTTTATTTAAATTGCGAATAGCGTTTGTTCAATTAACAATCGTAAGTAAATAATGAAAAAGGAAATTGTTTTAGGGTTTAAAATTTCGAACCGGAGTAGGAGCAAGGTACTGGAACGTTGTGGACTAAATATAGCCTAAGTCCTAGTGCACTTGAAAGATATTCTAAATTTCACGTTGCTTCAAATAAAAAGTTATATGTAAATTGTTCTCAAGTAAATGTCAAGAAAAGAAATTTGAGTTTATTGAACAGTGTTGGCCTGTAAAATAGCGGGTTTTCATAGTCTACCACCCATAAAATGAATCTCGTCCGTGAGATTCGGTCAGTGTTGGTCGTTGGAGTGTTGTCAGTGAAGTGGTGCGGATACTTTTGACGAATTTGGTCTTCTCGTTCCCAAGTGAACTCGGGACCTCGTTGAGAATTCCAGCGAACCTTGACGATAGAAATTCTACTATGTTTTAATTGCTTGACATTACGATCCATAATTTCTACTGGCCCTTCGATAAAGTTAAGTTTGTCATCGAGTTGAATTTTTTCCTAACCGAATGATGAGGGATTCATCGGATAAACACTTCTTAAGGTTGGAAACATGGAATGTATTGTGCACACTACTGAGCTCTGGTGGAAGTTCAAGTCTATAAGCTACTCGGCCGATTCTAGCTAGAATCTTAAATGATCCATTGTATCTCGGGTTTAACTTCCCGCGTCTTCCGAACCGTATCATGCCTTTCCAAGGCAAGACTTTCAACATAACTCGTTCTCTAACTTGAAATCCTAATGGTTCACGACTTAGGAAAACCTAATCAAAATAGATTCAATCAAAACCAACGAAGAGGGAAAAACGTTCAAAATCAATTTCAAGCCCCAATCAATCAATACCCGACCCAAGGGGTCAATTTCAATCAAGGGTTTCAAGCTCCGAATTACCCATCCCTGATTGTTCCCTCCAATGATCTTGCAAATTACATTAAGACTAATGAGGCTAACATGAGGGCTATGCAAAATCAGATAACAACTTTGAAAAATGATTTTCAAAACTTTATGACTAAGCAGGGTAATGAGCTTAAGAACAAAATTGATCAATCTCAAACCAAAATTGAAAACATGTTTGATACTCTCATCAATCAATTTCATCAAGCTTCAGCTTCGGAATCTCTCCCGGGCAATACAATTCCAAACCCAAAGGGTGAATTGAAAGCCATCACCACCCGAAATGGTGTAGCTTACGAAGGACCCACGATTTCAACTACTACTTCTTCTTCTCCCTAAGTAGTGAACCGTGAGACTGAGGTGACCAAGGACAAGGAACTTCCTACTAATAACGGAAGTACCAAAGACGTCCAACCTCCGGTTGTCCCAGTGCCAGAGCCAAAAGTTGCTCCCGCTAATCATCAAAAGTCTAATCCTAAACCGTCAATTCCATACCCATCAAGACTAAACGATCAGAAGCTCCGTCAAAAAGCTAACAACCAAATTGAGAAAATTTTCCAAATCTTCCAAGATTTGCATTTTGACATAAGCTTTGCGAATGCACTTCTTCTCATGCCAAAATTTGCTTCGACAATCAAAAATTTGCTAAGTAACAAAGAGAAATTATTTGAATTAGCTAAAACCCCGCTGAATGAGCATTGCTCGGCGTTTCTCCTTAAAAAACTTCCAGAAAAATTAGGAGACCCCGAAAAGTTTCTCATCCCTTGCGATTTCCCGGGAATGATTGAATGTCTCGCCTTGGCCGATCTTGTCGCTAGCATCAATCTCATGCCATTTTCCGTTTGGAAAAAGCTTTCCCTTCTAGAACTAACCCCTATACGTATGACTCTTGAGCTAGCCAATCGGTCGATTACTCGTCCTATCGGTGTTGCCGAAGATGTTTTCGTGAAAGTGGGAAAGTTCCATTTCCCAGTTGACTTCGTCGTTGTAGATTTTGATGCTGACCCCCGAGTTCCTCTAATTCTAGGAAGATCGTTCTTGAGAACGGGCCGTGCTTTGATTGGCGTTTATGGTGAAGAACTTACTCTCCGTGTTGATGATCAAGCTGTGACTTTTATACTCGATCAAACTTCGAGATACTGCTCCAACTAGATGATACATCGGTCAACCGAATTGATGTTATAGACATTGCTTCTGAGGAGTATTCTCAAGAAGTTCTTGGATTTTCAAACAATTCTTTGAGTGGCAATCCCACTCCGTCTTCTCAACCTATCCTTTCCGACTCTTCCCCTTCTCTCACTCCATTTGAGGGAAGTGATTTCATTTTGGAAGAGATCGATGCTTGTCTTAAAAATGATTCAATTTCACCGGAAATTGATGATACCGACTTTGATCCGGAGGGAGACATTCTCCTCCTCGAGAAGTTACTTAATGATGATCCATCACCTTCTCTCCCTCCGAAGGAAATTCAAATTGAAGAAATCAAGGAAATTAAGCCGTCTAATCCTCCGGAGCTCGAGCTCAAGGATTTACCTCCTCATCTCGAATATGCCTTTTTAGAAGGAGCCGAAAAATTTCCCGTCATTATAGCCAAAGATTTAAAAGATGAGGAGAAGACCCAACTTTTAGAAGTGCTTAAGAATCATAAGAGTGCCATCGCTTGGAAAATCTCCGATATTAAGGGTATTGACCCTCGTTTTTGTACTCATAAGATTTTAATGGAGTATGATTTCAAACCCGCAGTGCAACAACAAAGACGGGTGTTGAAGAATCTTTTAGCCCATCTAGGAACAATAATAACGATTACATATGCAGCAGATTAAAACAAAAGAATCATCATCATTGAACAAAGTTTTGATTAATATAACACGAACGGCCGTTTTATTTAATAAAAACCTAACAACTACAACAAACGTGTACAGGCACCCGCTTGTTTACTCGACTCTCATTGTCGATCTACATTTTCTGGATACTTTACTGCTGCCTACCAATACCCTTTATATAGAGGGTTTACAAATGACCTAGCTTACAAAGAAAGCTAACTTAAATATTACATTAAGATCCCATTGTTTCATTTGTCTTAATTTCGGCACATATAGTTTTGTGAACATCAAATCATAATTCCCAACAATCTTCCCCTATTTGATGTTACAAAACTATCTCTTGAAACAATGCTTCCTTGAGGTCTTCTTGAACATGTCACCACGAATAATAAGCTGCAACAATCTTCTTCCCCTTTTTGTAATCATCCAAATAGGGGTCTTCAATGCAACTTGAATCAAACGCTTCCCCTTAAGTGGTACATGTAGATGGTTAAACAGGCTTCCCCTGAAACTAAGCATGTTTACCATCTCTTGAATCACGAACTCTGTAGACTCTATGAACCGATCACTTGATGAAGAAAACCGAATATACCAAACCTGATGAAGAAGTTGAATTTTCCAATCTTGCGTCTTATTTCTTGCACTATCCACGTGAATCCAAACTTATACTAAGAAGTAGGCTACTAGGACCTCTTGATAAATCCTAGCAAATGTGAGCATTAAGCGCATGGGAGGTACAGTCCAATAGATCACACACTTTTGCTAGATTCATCAAGTCTTTGTCACCACCGTATAAAACAAGCAAGTTATCTCCAAAGTGTTACACTTACTTTGAGATATGATAAGAACGCAAACCTGTGAAACTCAACTACAACATCAAATATGCAATATTTAATTTTCTTCTTCAAATAATCACCAAACAAAGTCATAAAAATAAAGAATGTATCGTGATCCATCTCTTGAATCTTGGACTTCAATTCGGCTTAAAATAGTATCTGATTTAGTACGAACAAGACATGTTTATACACCTTAGTTATGGGTCTTGGGGTCCTAGACCATCCTCACCATAACTGACCATTTGATCCTAGATCAAACCCAATAATAATTTGTGTGGTCCCGGACCTCACGACATCATTACATTAGGAAACAGCTCGTAAACACCAAACCAAATTAATAAACCAAGCCATCATATCATCCAAGATCCAAAACTTGAGCGAGCAATATAACCCGAAAACCATGAGCAGACTTCACAATGAACAGTACCAGAATTAACTGAAGAAGAAACCCGAATTAATTAAGTCTGGTGACCAGACTTAACTTTCTGAAAACAGATTTAATTTCTAAAAGCAGACTTAATCAACGACCAGAATTATCTGACCAGAATTAATGTGCTGACCCCACGTTGCCAGACTTAATCAATCTGACACACAAAGAGTCAAAAATAGCTGCTACTTCCAATCCAATAAACCAGCTGCTAAACGAAAACAGATCCCACATATACCACTTCACAACCAATCTTAATTAATTATACCATATGTGACGAATAAAATTGATAAGCCCCACAATCTTCACATCAGACCTTAGAATGAATAAAAATATATATCTGATGCGACAAATCATAAGTATTGACTAATTAAATATACCATTCAAAGAAAAATACCATTGACTGATCAGATGCTCCATAGATCAACGTCCATCAGACCTGCTCCTCGTGATGATAATACGCAGACAACAAACAGATCATTGACCCCACATGATCATCCTAACAGCAATATACCCACTACGACCACTTGCGACAACAATTGACCAATGAAATTGTGAATCGATCAAGCAGAATGAATATAAAATTCATCATGCCTTAAACGACAAACAAAGTCAATGATTAATTTTACTAGGTTTAGATCGTAAATATTTGCCAAGTAGTATTGAGTTCGATATCGTCAAAAGAACGATACCAAAGAAAATACGATTACACAATAAAACATTACCGATCATAAAACCTATACCAGATCTGCTCCTTTTACCTTCGAATCTGCTCCATCTCCAACGAACAACCTTGTAGATCCTAGATATCGAGAGCCACCTTCTCTGATACCACTTGTTGAAGAATCTTTTAGCCCATCCAGGAACAATAATAATGATTACATATGCAGCGGATTAAAACAAAAGAATCATCATAATTGAACAAAGTTGTGATTAATATAACACGAAAGGCCGTTTTATTAAATAAAAACCTAACAAATACAACAAACGTGTACAGGCACACGCTTGTTTACTCGACTCTCATTGTCGATCTACATTTTCTGGATACTTTACTGCTGCCTACCAATACCCTTTATATAGAGGGTTTACAAATGACCTAGCTTACAAAGAAAGCTAACTTAAATATTACATTAAGATCCTATTGTTTCATTTGTCTTAATTTCGGCACATATAGTTTTGTGAACATCAAATCATAATTCCCAACAACGGGTAAACCCGAAAATTCATGAGGTTATCAGAAAGGAAGTTCTCAAACTCCTTGATGCCGGAATGATTTACCCTATCTCCGATAGCCCGTGGGTTAGTCCCGTCCATTGTGTACCCAAGAAGGGGGGTATGACCGTCGTTGCTAATGGAGTGAATGAGTTGATTCCCACACGTCTCGTCACCGGATGGGGAGTGTGTATTGATTATCGTAAACTCAATGATGCTACTCGTAAAGACCATTTTCCGCTTCCTTTTATGGATCAAATGCTTGAGCGTTTAGCGGGAAATGAGTTTTATTGTTTTCTCGATGGCTTTTCCGGGTATTTTCAAATCCCAATTGACCCCCAAGATCAGGAAAAGACCACCTTCACTTGCCCTTATGGTACGTTTGCCTACCGACGTATACCTTTCGGCTTATGTAATGCTCCAGGCACGTTCCAAAGGTGCATGATGGCCATATTTCATGATATGATCGAGAAAACAAGGGAAGTGTTTATGGATGATTTTTCGGTTTATGGAAATTCTTTCTCATCTTGCCTCTCCCATTTAGACAAAATGCTAAAACGGTGTGAAGACACCAATCTTGTTCTAAATTGGGAGAAGTGCCATTTCATGGTTAAAGAGGGCATTGCCCTCGGCCATAAGATTTCAAATGCCGGGATTGAGGTCGATCGAGCTAAAGTAGATGTTATCGCTAAGCTACCTCATCCCACCACCGTGTGTAGTATATATATAAATAAATATAGTATCGTGCACACGTGATACTTTGAGAAATGACAAGTCAAACTTGCAAAACCCGTGAATGTGATGTGTGTTGATACCGGGCAAATGATCACCCGGGTCGTGTCCCAGCGAGGTGTGAATCGAGGATTTTGTTTTAGGTTCGGAATTAAAATGCTTGATGATTTGATTTGGAGATTATTTGGTGTTGTGGTAATTGGAAATAAAAACAGAAATTGAAATAAATGAAAACGCAAATAAATACGGTAAACACACGAAGCTAAAAACTTGAAATAAATGAAATACTAAACCTAGGGTACAAATGCAATAAAAACTAATTTTATAAAAGAAAAAATAAAAACCTACAAAAGTTAGGGGGCAAAAGTGTAAAATTAAAACTTTAAAAATACTAAAAACAAAGACAGGGACTGATTTTGACCCTTTTTAAACTTGTTTTATACTAAAAACTGTTTATAAGAAGGGTAGGGACTGATTTGGATGAAACTGAAACTCGAGTACTAGATTTGTAAAACTTTAAAAACTAAAAACGGGTTTTAAGCAACTAAGGGTTGCTTTGGTTTGTTAGCTAACTGCCCTGGGTTCGAACCCCAGGACTGCAGTTTTGCTATTTTTTTTCTTTGTTTAGTTTTACCAATTCCACACTACTAAAATATTTAGCCTTTTGAGTACTTTATTTACTGATGACCCCCCTTTTTTTTTAAAATAGAAACAGATAAGAAAAGCAATAGATCAAGGTAGTTTGACTAAATAAATTGTGTTACCAAAATCACATTACAACCAGAAAACCAAGTGTCTTCCACAAAAATATCAACTAAATTAGCAACATTACATCAAGCAACATTAGCAACATTAGCAACATTAAACACTACATCAAGCATCATTAGCAGCGACTCATATGATAGTAAGCATTAACACAAACCGATCCAAATCCATATGCAAAATACTAAACACAAACGCAAACCATAACGCAAAATCTATAACAGATGACTAACTCTATCATTTTTTTTTTTTTTTCTTTTGCAGCTAACTCAAATCAACAAGAACTAATAAACAGCTAAGCCAAAAAAAACTAAAGTTCAAAATCCAAATTCAACTCGCACTAATCTTAAACCGATCCAAATCCAACAATAATCTTAAACTAAAGCATTTACCACAAGATTCAATAAGCAGAATTCGAAGCAGAGTAACAATAAGAACAACAACTTTTTTTTTTTTTTACTGAAACACAAACACAAACAAGAAACAACACTACACAAACACAAACTAAAAGTGTGTACTAATATCCCAAGTTCGAAGCAGTAACACAAACAATACCCACAAGTTCGAAGCAGTAACAGAAACAATAACCACAAATCGCATAAGCACTAAATAACTAAACAATAATTAAATAAAAATACGCAGTAACAAAACTAAATAGAAATCGACATATATTAAAATTAAAAAGTAAATTACAACTAAAAAAATAATAACATACCGAAAGAAAAGCTAAATAAAACCTGGTTACCAAAGTAACCTCACTACTCTATTTATACTACTAAGAAAAAATATAAAATACTCCGGTCCCTCTTCTTGTGTTTCTTCTGTGAGAGAAGGCTTCACAAAATAGTTACTTGTGCTTCTTTGGAATCTTTCCCAGCCCTTGGATTAAATAAAAATGATCTCAGCCTTTAAAATGGTCTTGGCGCCCAAAACTTCCCTCGGATAGGTGAGGTGGAGGTGAAACCCGTGAGTGGGGAGGTATAAGGGGAAGGGTTTTGGTGTTGGGGAGAAGAGAAGTGGGTAAAATGGTGAAAGTCTTGGGGATAGGTGGTTTGTCTGGTTGTGTGTTCTTGGCGGGATAGGGAAGAAGACAAGAGAAGTGTGAGTTAGTTTTTAGCATTAGGGATTTTGACTTCTTGGATTGGGGATTTGACCGATGCTTATCTGCGCTTTAGTTAAATAAAATAGGCGATGGGTCGGTTTAGTTTTTATGGGTGTTGGGCCGTTGGGTGTTAAGTGGGCTTGGGGGATTTGGTTAGTTGGGTTTGGTTTTCGTGGGTATCCGGGTATGGTGGGCTGATGGGGTGTAGGGGTTAAGGGTTAAATTGGGTACTCTTTTGGTCCGGTTGTTAGTTTTTGTTTAGGATAGATACCAAGGACCATAGTTGTACTTTATGAAACCTCAAGGACCATTCTTGTAAATCTTGAAACTGCAGGGACCTGAGTTGACATTTCACCAAAATATTCCAAGTGACCAAAAATGCCAAGCTTATTATTCCGAGGACCAAAAATTTATTTTTTTACTATTTTTTATATTTTCTTCAAGCTTGAGGGACTAGACTTGCCATTTGCAAATTTTGTTTGTTTTTCAATCGTTTTCAATCATTTTGCATATGAAAACACAAAAACACATTTCAAAGATATTTTTAACATTATTTGATCGTTTTAAAGTGTTTTTGGTTGTTTTGACTCGAAAATTGGACGAAAAGATATGTGTAAAATGACACATATCAAATCCCCCACACTGAGCAATTGCTAGTCCCTAGCAATTTTTTATGAAAAGTTGATGGATGTATCTCTTTACCAGAAGCCATCACCTCTGGATTAGCCAAATGTTTCAGTTCAAGTAAGAACTATGGTACACTGATAACCATATGATTTTGAGCAAATCATCAGCTGCCAACGGATTTGATTTGTCTTTACCAGAAGCCGTTTGCTTCTGGACTAGCCAACTCTTAGATAAAACCACTTATTATCTTTGGTGAGCTGATGACCAATTATGGTTTTCCAACTGCCTTTACCACAAGCCATAATCTTGCGGGCTAGCCAACTCTTCATCTTTTTAGGATATGGTGAGTCGAATACCATACAATTTTTGGCAAATTGTAAGCCGTAAACGGATTTGATATATCTTTACCAAGAACCGTTTGCTCTTGGATTAGCCAATCCTTTTGTGTGTTAGACATGGTGGACTGATAACCATTTGTTGTGTAAGTGCAAAACACTTGCACCAAAAAAAAAAAAATTTGGCCAAAAATGGGGGAATTAGATGGTATATATACGTGATTAAATTCGTGAGAATTCCCCCCACACTAGAAATGAATATTGTCCTCAATATTCAAAGTACCGGCTGTTATGCCGAAACTGAGAACGTAAAAGGGAAATATTACGGGCCATTTATTTTATTTTTGTGTTTGCAAAATTTTTTTTTTTTTTTTTTTTTTTTTTGAAATTTATGTACAACATCGGGGGCATCTCCCCCACACTAGGGTGGTAGAAAGTAGAAAGAAGTCAGAAATATGGGTGAAAACCCATATGGTGTGCTACTGTTTTTGTTAACCGAGTCGCTAGCTTGACTCGACCCCGAATTCATTTGTCCATGGGGAAGCAAGTGGAAACCAATCTCAATCGGACTTTCATTCAATTTGTTTGGATAAACATTTGAACATGAGAAAGTTCCACACCGATGAGATAAAACCCGTGGTATTTCAATAGAAGAAACTATTAAGGGCGATACCGGGGTCAAATATGGTGTCCTCATTCCCGTAGGAGAAAAGGGAAAGAGCAATCACACCATATGTGATGAAGAGAAGCAAGATTTTTATTATGATCATGTAAAACTCTTCATCATCAGAAGCATCATCAGCTTCAACGGGAGGGAGGGTTGGGATACAATCTTCAAGAAGTAAATCTTTCAACACACCTCCCCCCACACTAGAATCATCCTCCAGATCAAAGTAGAAATGATCATATTCAGGAGGAGATATCATATGAGGGAGTTCAACCGAGAACTCCTCATGATATCGATCATTTTCATCAAAATGAAATACATCATACTCGGGAAGAGACATATAAGAATGGGGAGTGGTATTTACACTTCCCGTCTCTTCCAAATGATTGATATCAAAACGAAAGGCTTCATAAGCCGAGAGTGAATAATCCGGATGAGGAGTGGGATTGCCACTTCTCTCCTCTTGATCATTAAACACAAAACTCTCAAATTCGGGAAAAGCATCCTCGAGCTCGAGCTCGGAAGGATAAGACGGCTTTTCCACAACAACATCATCCTTTGGGGGGAGAGCAAACAATGGTTCATCAAAAATCATTTTTTCTAAAATCGGACCATCTCCCCCCGGATCAACATCGGGCTCAACAATTTGAGCATCAAACAAGAAGACCTCGAACTCTTCCTTAGAAATATCACTTTCCTCAAACGGAGGAGAAGTATAGGAGGAGTCGGAAATGAGTGATGCGGAAGTAAGAGTAGGATTTTTGGCAATATCAATTCGACAAACCGATTCTGAAGGTGGGGCAAGTGGTGTGCTCTTAAAGCTAGCAGTTTTTACCACTTCCGTTGTATCCTCCAATTCGTGTTCATCGTAATCAAAAACACTCTTAACTTCCGCATTACAACTTTTGAACCATTCACTTGAACCAGGGGTTATGTTCGTTGCTTTGAGCTTAGCACGATGTTGTGCAACACTTTTGACCGCAAATCTTGAAAGTTTCGAATCAATTTTTTCAGATTTTTGATCAATAGTAGCAACGTTGCATTTAGACCCCTGATTAATGTTAAACGTGATCTCTTCATTCTCAACACGAATGGTCAATTCTTCGGCGAACACGTCAATGAGAGCACGACTCGTTCTTAGAAAAGCTCTACCCAAAATGAGTGGAACTCGAGGATCGGCATCAAAATCTACTACAACAAAATCAGTAGGAAAGTGAAACTTTCCTACTTTCACCACAACATCCTCGGCTATTCCAAGCGGATGAGTTATAGTACGATCCGCGAGCTCGAGTGTCATGCGAGTAGATGCAAGCTCCGGAAGAGATAATTTCTTCCATATCGAGAGTGGCATTAGGTTAATGCTCGCGCCAAGATCGGCCAAGGCAGGGCATTGAACCATCCCCGAGAAATCACATGGGATTAAAAACTTGCCGGGGTCTTCGAGCTTTTCGGGAAGCTTTTTGAGAACCGCCGAGCATTGCTCATTAAGTGGGGTTTTTGCCATCTCAGTCATCTTATCTTTGTTGCTTAGCAAACTTTTGAGTGTAGATGCAAATTTGGGCATAAGAACGAGAGCATCTGCGAAGCTTATGTCAAAATGCAACTCATTGAAGATTTGGAAGAATTTTTCCATTTGTTGATTGTTTTTTTCTTTAAGCTTTTGATCATTAAGCCTTGAAGGATATGGAATTGAAGGCTTAGAATTTGTCTTCGGAACATCGGGTTCCGGAATCGGAGTTTGGACCACCGAAGGTTGGACGTGTGCGGTACTTTGTGGGCTTGAAAAATGCACCTTGTCCGTTGTCACCTTGGTATCCCGATTCACCTCCCCCGGTGGAGGGGGCATAGGAGTCGAGGGTCCATTATGTGTTTTACCACTTCGAGTGGCGACAGCTTTTAATTCACCCTTCGGGTTAGGAATGGTATTTCCCGGAAGAGTTCCCGAAGTTGAACCTTGATTCATCGAACTCATGAGACTGGCAAACATGTTCTCAATTTTGCTTTGAGATTGATCAATTTTGTAGTTGGTATTTCTAAGCTCACTTTTAAGCTCTTGACCCTGTTTTGACATTGAGGTTTGAAAATCATTTTTCAAAGTGGTGATTTGATTTTGCATAGACCTCATGTTGGCCTCATTTAACTTGATGTAGTTAGCAAGTTCATTTGAGGAACCAACGGGGGCTTGGTAATGAGAAGCTTGAAAGCCTTGATTGAAATTACCCCCTTGGGTTGGGTATTGATTGATCGGGGCTTGAAGTTGATTTTGAACATTTTGCCCTCTCGGTTGGTTTTGATTGAATCTATTTGGATTGTTGGGTTGAGAAAATCCGGGTGGTCCATTTTGATTGCTAACACGATAGTTCGGGTCAACTTGAGGACGGTATTGATTACCTCCTTGGTTGAAAGACCCGGATACCGCATTGACATCACAATGACTACCATCGGTGGCAGTACAATTGTAATATGCATGAGGACCACCACAAGTGACACAAGTTTCTTCCACCGCTTTGACTTGAGTGGGTGAAGAAGTTTGTGGGGAAGATTGTTTCTTATGCTTGGAAAGAACCAAAGCTTGAATAGCCTCAGTGAGTTTGTCAATCTTAGCATCGGTGCTAGAAGAACTCACGGGAGATGAAGTAGAAGGTGAAGCATTCACTTGAGAAACAACTTGCTTGCTTCGTGAAGTACGAACCTTAGACTTATTTTCAATGATGGCTAAAGCATCTTTAGTCGTCCGATACAAGAGATTACCACCGGCGGCGGCATTTAGAGAGTCTTGATCGGAATGGTTCAAACCATTGTAGAAGGTATCGAGTTGATGTAACTCGGAGAAACCATGGTGAGGACATTTGCGAAGTAATTCTTTAAAACGGTCCCACGCTTCACTAAAGGATTCATCAAATTTTTGAGTGAATTTGGTGATTTCATTTTTAAGGGCTGTGGTTTTTGATGGAGGAAAGAATTCATTCACAAATTTTGACACCAAATCTTCCCATGTTAAAATAGAACGAGGGGGTTGTTTTTCTAGCCAAGTCCGGGCCGACCCCTCGAGAGAGAAAGGAAAAAGAAGCAATTTGATTGCATCTTGTGGTACATTTCGGTATTTGATGGTAGAGGTGATCTTGTTAAACCATCGAATGTGGGAATGAGGATCGTCCCTCTCAAATCCGAAATATTGACTCGAAGTTACTAAGGATAGCAACCCGGTCTTAAGCTCAAAGCTATCGGCAACGATTGCCGGAACAACAATAGCATCTCCGTAACCCTCGGTGGGTGCTTGGAGAAGCTCACACATGGTACGATCCTCCGCCATTGTGACAATGGGAGGAACGGGAATAGCACGAATCTCGGGTCCGGCTATTGGGGCGGAATGCCCACGATTACGTCTTCGATTACGTCTTCTCGAGGTATGCCCGAGTTCACGTAAAGGACTTGTTGACGGAGAAGAACGAGTGCGCATGCACTAACAAAAACAATTTCAATTAAAACAAGACCGAGGCAAAACACAAGTGAACTTAAACCTTAAATCAAACAAGCGTACGGTAGCTCTTTGAAAGAAAAACGCACAGGGTGGCGGAGGAGCAAAGGTGGGCAATAAATGTCCTTAAAAACCCGCTCCTTTCGGTCTGCAATTTAATGTCAAGACCATCCTAGAACCTCCTTTTTAGTTTGTTTATCAATCAAAGGTGAGCCGAATTCGCAAGCGACACAAAGGCAAGTTTTAATCTTTTGTTTGGGAACTTATTAATGGTCATACCCCCAGTTAGGTAGTATTCTGTCTTGGTTTTCGACGGTAATTTTTTATTGTTTTATTAATTTAACAAGAAAAACGGAAAATCTTTTTGTATTTTTGTTTTTATATGATAATATATATACAAAAGAAAAGAAAAATATTTTTGTGTTTTATAAATTTTTTTGGAAGTGATAACTTCGTGAAGAAGGATCTCAAGTCACTAATCGTTTAAACCTTAAACAATATTGTCGCAACACAACCTCCCCGGCAGCGGCGCCAAAATTTGATCCGTGTGTAGTATATATATAAATAAATATAGTATCGTGCACACGTGATACTTTGAGAAATGACAAGTCAAACTTGCAAAACCCGTGAATGTGATGTGTGTGATACCGGGCAAATGATCACCCGGGTCGTGTCCCAGCGAGGTGTGAATCGAGGATTTTGTTTTAGGTTCGGAATTAAAATGCTTGATGATTTGATTTGGAGATTATTTGGTGTTGTGGTAATTGGAAATAAAAACAGAAATTGAAATAAATGAAAACGCAAATAAATACGGTAAACACACGAAGCTAAAAACTTGAAATAAATGAAATACTAAACCTAGGGTACAAATGCAATAAAAACTAATTTTATAAAAGAAAAAATAAAAACCTACAAAAGTTAGGGGGCAAAAGTGTAAAATTAAAACTTTAAAAATACTAAAAACAAAGACAGGGACTGATTTTGACCCTTTTTAAACTTGTTTTATACTAAAAACTGTTTATAAGAAGGGTAGGGACTGATTTGGATGAAACTGAAACTCGAGTACTAGATTTGTAAAACTTTAAAAACTAAAAACGGGTTTTAAGCAACTAAGGGTTGCTTTGGTTTGTTAGCTAACTGCCCTGGGTTCGAACCCCAGGACTGCAGTTTTGCTATTTTTTTTCTTTGTTTAGTTTTACCAATTCCACACTACTAAAATATTTAGCCTTTTGAGTACTTTATTTACTGATGACCCCCTTTTTTTTTTAAAATAGAAACAGATAAGAAAAGCAATAGATCAAGGCAGTTTGACTAAATAAATTGTGTTACCAAAATCACATTACAACCAGAAAACCAAGTGTCTTCCACAAAAATATCAACTAAATTAGCAACATTACATCAAGCAACATTAGCAACATTAGCAACATTAAACACTACATCAAGCATCATTAGCAGCGACTCATATGATAGTAAGCATTAACACAAACCGATCCAAATCCATATGCAAAATACTAAACACAAACGCAAACCATAACGCAAAATCTATAACAGATGACTAACTCTATCATTTTTTTTTTTCTTTTGCAGCTAACTCAAATCAACAAGAACTAATAAACAGCTAAGCCAAAAAAAACTAAAGTTCAAAATCCAAATTCAACTCGCACTAATCTTAAACCGATCCAAATCCAACAATAATCTTAAACTAAAGCATTTACTACAAGATTCAATAAGCAGAATTCGAAGCAGTAACAATAAGAACAACAACTTTTTTTTTTCTTTTACTGAAACACAAACACAAACAAGAAACAACACTACACAAACACAAACTAAAAGTGTGTACTAATATCCCAAGTTCGAAGCAGTAACACAAACAATACCCACAAGTTCGAAGCAGTAACAGAAACAATAACCACAAATCGCATAAGCACTAAATAACTAAACAATAATTAAATAAAAATACGCAGTAACAAAACTAAATAGAAATTGACATATATTAAAATTAAAAAGTAAATTACAACTAAAAAAATAATAACATACCGAAAGAAAAGCTAAATAAAACCTGGTTACCAAAGTAACCTCACTACTCTATTTATACTACTAAGAAAAAATATAAAATACTCCGGTCCCTCTTCTTGTGTTTCTTCTGTGAGAGAAGGCTTCACAAAATAGTTACTTGTGCTTCTTTGGAATCTTTCCCAGCCCTTGGATTAAATAAAAATGATCTCAGCCTTTAAAATGGTCTTGGCGCCCAAAACTTCCCTCGGATAGGTGAGGTGGAGGTGAAACCCGTGAGTGGGGAGGTATAAGGGGAAGGGTTTTGGTGTTGGGGAGAAGAGAAGTGGGTAAAATGGTGAAAGTCTTGGGGATAGGTGGTTTGTCTGGTTGTGTGTTCTTGGCGGGATAGGGAAGAAGACAAGAGAAGTGTGAGTTAGTTTTTAGCATTAGGGATTTTGACTTCTTGGATTGGGGATTTGACCGATGCTTATCTGCGCTTTAGTTAAATAAAATAGGCGATGGGTCGGTTTAGTTTTTATGGGTGTTGGGCCGTTGGGTGTTAAGTGGGCTTGGGGGATTTGGTTAGTTGGGTTTGGTTTTCGTGGGTATCCGGGTATGGTGGGCTGATGGGGTGTAGGGGTTAAGGGTTAAATTGGGTACTCTTTTGGTCCGGTTGTTAGTTTTTGTTTAGGATAGATACCAAGGACCATAGTTGTACTTTATGAAACCTCAAGGACCATTCTTGTAAATCTTGAAACTGCAGGGACCTGAGTTGACATTTCACCAAAATATTCCAAGTGACCAAAAATGCCAAGCTTATTATTCCGAGGACCAAAAATTTATTTTTTTACTATTTTTTATATTTTCTTCAAGCTTGAGGGACTAGACTTGCCATTTGCAAATTTTGTTTGTTTTTCAATCGTTTTCAATCATTTTGCATATGAAAACACAAAAACACATTTCAAAGATATTTTTAACATTATTTGATCGTTTTAAAGTGTTTTTGGTTGTTTTGACTCGAAAATTGGACGAAAAGATATGTGTAAAATGACACATATCACTACCTCATCCCACCACCGTCAAAGGAATTCGAAGTTTCCTTGGTCATGCCGGTTTCTACCGTCGATTTATTCAAGATTTTTCTAAAATCGCCCGGCCTCTGACCCATCTTCTTGAAAAAGATACTTCGTTCTTCTTCTCTAAAGAATGCATCGAAGCATTCGAAATTCTCAAAAAGAAATTAACGGAAGCACCGATCTTAGTTGCCCCCGATTGGGACTTGCCTTTTGAGCTCATGTGTGATGCTAGTGATTTTGCTATTGGAGCAGTCCTGGGGCAACGTAAATATAAGTACTTTCAGCCGTTACACTATGCAAGTAAGACAATGAATGATGCTCAATCTCATTATACCACTACTGAGAAAGTGTTATTAGCCGTTGTCTATGCTTTTGAGAAGTTCCGACCTTATCTCGTCTTATCAAAGACCATAGTATATACGGATCATTTGGCTCTTCAGTATCTCCTTGCTAAGCAAGATGCAAAACCGAGATTGCTTCGGTGGATTCTCCTTCTCCAAGAATTTGATGTCATCATTCGTGATAAAAAAGGAGCGGAGAATCTCGCCGCCGACCATTTGTCTAGACTAGAGTGTTGGGAATTACAAGGTTCGAAGAAGACTTAATGAAGACAGACTTAAGTTAAGTCTGGTAGTTATAATATTAAGTCTGGTGTTAGTTAAGTCTGGTTTTGTAATAGTTAATTCTGGTAGTTATGTTAAGTCGGGTCAGTGAAAATAGGAAAGTTTGTTAGTATTAAGTTAGGAAAAGATATGTACGAGTTAGGTATCTTTATAAAAGATACGTGATATCTTTTCACACGGTTTTGTAATTAGGGTTTCCTTCAAGTATAAAAGGAACCCTAAGGAGATATATGTAAGTACGAATTGTGAGTATTAGTAATATATACGAAGTTAGTGATAATCCGGTGTTCTTCATTGTTCTTGTTAATATTCCGCGTTAACATTAACATATTGCTAAGAGTTTCTCACTTGGATTGATTTGGATTTATTCAAGTCATCCACTAAGTAATCAAAGGCTACTTAGAGATCCATATAAATCGTGGACCAACAAGTGGTATCAGAGCCTTTAGAGAGACTCTATGTTCGAAGAATACAACACCACAAACAAACTCTCAATCAATTCACTATACACAATGTCTGATATTGAAAAACCTATCAACACTGAAACCTTTTCAATCCATAACAGTGAGGGTGAAAACTCAAACCATGAGGAAGAAGACCCTAAAACCAGCACCTCTAAAACACAACCAATCATCCCTGCAACCACCACCATATCCAACATTAAGCTTCCAATACTGAAGAGAGAAGAGTATGACATATGGGCCATGGAGATGGAACATTACTTGGAGTACATTGACAGTGATGTGTGGAAGGTTATTCAGAAGGGTAATTCTAAGAAAAGGGTTTCAGTTGGTAATGATGGGCAAATAAGAATATTACCACCATTGACTGCTGAGGAGGTACGGGCTGTGGAAAAAGAAAAGAAGGCTAGAACCTTGCTGCTTATGGCTATTCCAAAAGAGCATCTACAAAGGTTTCATGGGATGATAGATGCCAAGGAGATTTGGGATGCAATTAAGAAACGTTTTGGTGGGAATGCAAACTCTAAAAAGATGCAGAAGGATGTTCTTAAACAGCAATTTGAAACTTTCAGTGTGTCTAAGGCTGAAGGATTAGAAAAGGGTTATGACAGATTTCAACATCTTCTGTCACAACTAGAAGTACATGGTGCTGCTGTATCTAATGAGGATGCAAATCACAAGTTTCTTAGGTCTCTACCACCAGAATGGGTAAATGTGTCTATGACTATGAGAATGAAGAGTCCAATCATGCACTCATGGCCATTGGTTCTAGTAATGAGGTACCATTATGTTCTAAGTTATGTACTGATTCCTATAATCATATTAAGGCTTTGTGTGATGAGCAGTTGACACTGATAGGTGACCAAGAAGCACAAATTTTAGCTTATAAAAGTGCTCTAAAAACATTAGAAGCACAAAAAGGCACCCTTCGGAAACAACATGCTGATTTAAATGAAAAACTATTCTTTCAGGCTAATAAAATATATGAACAAGATGAAAAACTTAAAAAATATAGAAGAATTGGCCTAAGAATACAAAAGGAAAAGGATGATTTGCAAAAACGTGTAGACCAGTGGAATAAGTCAAATGATAATCTGTTTAAATGCTGGGATGCACAAATAAAGTCTAGTAAGAAACATGGCTTAGGGTATGAGGAGGATGAGAAAAAGGCTATATTTAAGAATAGAGAGGAGGACTATGCTAATAAGCCTTTGTATAATAGGTTTGTTAAGGCTAATGATTTCAAGGGAGTTCCACATCCATTGAGTGGAGACTACACTCCTCTTGAAAAAGAGGAGTTAGATGACTCTCTATTTGTATATGGAAAAAGAGGTCCTCAAACACCTGAGTCAAACTCCTCAGAGGACAAAACTAGTGAGTATTCTACTTGTCAATCTAATGACAATGAAGGATCCGTTGGTGATGTCTCTGACCACTCTAAGTCTGAATCAAAAAGTGAAGTAAAAGAGAGTCCTAAACCTGAGATTGTTAAGGAAAGTGAACCGGTAGTGACTAAGTCTTAATCACAAACAGTTAAACCTAGTTGTATTAACCACATAAAAACTCCTAGGGAATCTATTAATATGAATGAGTCACCTAAAAGTAATAGTGTTCACAGAGAAGTTAGGAGTAGCTACACTTACACTCCTAAGAGATGTTTTGTTTGTGGAAGTATAAGTCACTTGATAAGAGATTGTGACTTTCATGAGAAAAGAATGAAAAGAGAGGCTGAGCTTAAAAAGAATGTAAATATGGGTCATGTTAATAATAAACCAGTGTGGAATAATGCTAACAGAATAAATCATGCCAACCAATTTGCCCCCAGACCAGCCCAACATGTTAACTCTAGCCGACCAAACATTAATTCTGGTAGACAACAAGTTAATACTGGTAGACCAAACTTTAATGTTAATTCTGGTAGACCAAATATTAAGTCTGGTTTAAGGAATTTTAATTTGGGTAGGCAAAACTTTAATTCTGTAAGGCCTAATGTAAATTCTGGTTATGTTAATCAAGTGAGACCCAGACAGCCTTTCCAAAAACCACAGGTCAATCAAAGAAACCAATTTTATAAACCTCATTCACCTGTGAGAAGACCAATTGCTAAGAATACAGCAAGACCTTCAACTTCAAATGCTGTAAAGGGTAATGAGGGTTCTGCTGTTAAGCCCTCAGCATGTTGTTCTTAGGATCCATTCAAGAATAAATATACTTATAAATCCCAAAGCAACAGTGGATCATTTTCATATAAGACTTTCAAATATATTAATCCACAAGGCGGACCCAAGCCTACTCAGGCCTGGGTTCCTAAGAGAAACTAATTTCTCTTATTTTTGTGTAGGATCATCCACTCAGCTATATGGCAGATAGAGGAATTTTTGATAGTGGGTGCTCTGGGCACATGTCTGGTAACAAGGGCTATCTGAAGGATTTCCAAGAATTCAAAGGAGGTTCTGTTACCTTTGGAGAAAGCAAAGGAGGCTACTTCTATCAATAATTTAGAAGATGTATTGTCTTTCAGAAAAGAGATGGATGCTTTAACTGATAAATATCTTGGAAAGCAGGCTACCAGTACTTCTAACTTTAAGTCTGGTAGTGATGCTCAACCATAACCTACTCCAAGTGCTGTTTGTGTTGACTCTGAGATGCCAGAACTTGAAGTGTTTCCAAATTCTAATGAAGGTATCTTTGAAGGAGCTTCCTATGATGAAGAAGGTGTCATAACAGACTTCAACCACTTACCCACAGAAGTGGCTGTAAGTCCAACTCCCACACTTAGAGTTCACACCAATCATCCCAAAAGTCAAATCATTGGTGATCCTAAGTCTTCAGTTCAAACAAGAAGCAAAGTGCAAATACATCCTGATGCTCATGCACTTGTGAGTTTTGTTAAGAAACAACAAAGGGTCAACTATAAAGACCAGCAACACTGCTTATTTGCTTGTTTCCTTTCCCAAAAGGAACCCATCACAGTTGCTGAAGCTTTGGATGATGAAAGTTGGATAGAAGCCATGCAGGAAAAATTGATGCAATTCAAGTTGCAGAAGGTTTGGGTTCTTGTAGACTTACCTTATGGAGCTAAAGTTATTGGTACTAAGTGGGTCTTCAGAAATAAAAGGGATGAAAGAGGAGTGGTAGTATGGAATAAAGCAAGATTGGTAGCACAAGGATACAAACAGGAGGAAGGCATAGATTATGATGAGGTGTTTGCTCCTATAGCCAGGATTGAGGCTATTAGATTATTTTTAGCCTATGCATCATACATGGGATTCAAGGTATATCAAATGGATGTTAAGAGTGCCTTTCTCTATGGCACTATTGAAGAAGAAGTGTATGTACACCAACCTCCTGGTTTTGAGGATCCAGCTAATCCAAATCAAGTGTACAAGGTTATTAAGGCTCTCTATGGTCTTCATCAAGCTCCCAGAGCTTGGTATGCTACTCTTTCCAAATTTCTGGAAGGTCATGGGTACATCAGAGATGTGATTGACAAGACTTTATTTATCAAAAGAGACCAAAAGGTTATCATTCTTGTCCAAGTTTATGTGGATGATATCATTTTTGGATCAACAAAGAAGTCTTGGTGTGTAGAGTTTGAAGGCTTAATGAAAAGCAAGTTTGAGATGAGTTCAATGGGAGAACTTACATTTTTCTTGGGACTGCAAGTGAAGCAAAAGGAAGATGGTTTGTTTATATCTCAAGACAAATATGTTGCAGAGATTTTGAAGAAGTTTGATTTTGCAAATGTGAAAACTGCAGTCACTCCCATGGAGAACAAAGTGCCTTTAACAAAGGATGAAGATGCTGCTGATGTGGATGTGCATCATTACAGATCCATGATAGGATCTCTCATGTATCTTACTGCTTCTAGACCTGACATTATGTATGCAGTATGTGTTTGTTCACGTTTTCAGGTACAACCAAAGACTTCACATTTTCATGCTGTGAAGAGAATCTTTAGGTACTTAAAGGGCAAACCCAATTTGGGCCTTTGGTATCCTAAAGAGTCATCATTTGACCTGATAGCCTATTCAGATAGTGACTATGCTGGTGCAAGTCTTGATAGGAAATCCACAACAGGAGGTTGCCAATTTCTTGGGAGCAGGTTAATCTCTTGGCAATACAAGAAGCAAACCATTGTGGCCAACTCAACTACTGAAGCTGAGTATGTGGCAGCTGCTAATTGCTGTGGACAAGTCTTGTGGATTCAGAATCAGCTGCTGGACTATGGTTTGAATTTTATGAATACTGTTATCCACATAGATAATGAAAGCACCATCTGTATTGTTAAGAATCCAGTATACCACTCTAAGACTAAGCATATAGAAATCAGGCATCACTTTATTAGGGATTGCTTTGAAAAGAAATTGATTAGGGTGGAGAAAATACATACAGATTTTAATGTTGCAGATCTGTTGACTAAAGCTTTTGATGGCCCTAGGTTTAATTATTTGGTAGTCAGCATTGGTATGCTTAACCCCTAGTTGGACTTAAGGGGAGGTCAAAAATGTAAAGTTTGTATACTAACCAGCACTTAGGTTATTTTTAAGTCTTGTAGTTTTGTTTTTAATTCTGGTAGTTCTTTTTAATTCTGTTAGGGATAAAAAAAAATTGTTTATGTTTTAGTTGCAGTGCTGGATTAGGTATGTTTTCATCAAGTTATTAAGTGAGACTATTGGAACTTCTCACTTGGTGGAGGTGCATAGCACTAACACAACAAAAGGTTATCAGTCCACCTTGTCTGACCAACACAAGGACTGGCTAATCCTGAGCAAACGGCTACAGGTAAAGATTGCTCAAATCAGTTTATGGCTGACAATTTGCCAAAAATTTTATGGTATTCAACTCACCATATCTAAGATTAGTGAAGAGTTGACTAGCCCACAAGGTTATGGTTTGTGGTAAAGGTTGTGGAAAACCATAAAAGGTAATCAATTCACCATGATGAGGTGCTTTCCATCAAAAGAATTGGCTAGTCCAAAAGCAAACGGCTTTTGGTAAAGACTTAACAAACCCGTTGATAGTTGATGATTTACTAAAAATCATATGGTTATCAATGTACCATGGTCTTACACACCAAAACATTTGGCTACTCCAGTAGTGATGGCTATTGGTAAAGAGACATCAATCCATTAATTTTCAATGATTCACCTCTCACAGGAGTTAATACACCTGGAAGTGATGAGAATAGATATGAAACTTAATATGAATTGATGTACAAAATGTCATGGTTGCTGGAAAGATCAAGTGTAATGCATATCAGATGCTAAGAAGATCAAGTTGCTGCACAAATACTCAAATTTGCAGATCAAGTGTTTTGAAGATCAAGATAATTCCAATCCTCATAAGCTTACTCAGAAGAAACTTGAAGTTCATGGAACATGAAGATCAAGTTAGGGGAGGATTGTTGGGAATTACAAGGTTCGAAGAAGACTTAATGAAGACAGACTTAAGTTAAGTCTGGTAGTTATAATATTAAGTCTGGTGTTAGTTAAGTCTGGTTTTGTAATAGTTAAGTCTGGTAGTTATGTTAAGTCGGGTAAGTGAAAATAGGAAAGTTTGTTAGTATTAAGTGAGGAAAAGATATGTACGAGTTAGGTATCTTTATAGAAGATATGTGATATCTTTTCACACGGTTTTGTAATTAGGGTTTCCTTCAAGTATAAAAGGAACCCTAAGGAGATATATGTAAGTACGAATTGTGAGTATTAGTAATATATACGAAGTTAGTGATAATCCGGTGTTCTTCATTATTCTTGTTAATATTCCGCGTTAACATTAACATATTGCTAAGAGTTTCTCACTTGGATTGATTTGGATTTATTCAAGTCATCCACTAAGTAATCAAAGGCTACTTAGAGATCCATATAAATCGTAGACCAACATAGAGAACCCTCATCAAGGTGTTCTCGAGAAAAAGGAAATTACCGAAACATTTCCTCTCGAGACACTTGGGATGATATCGCTCAAAAATGATCCTAGTACCCCATGGTTTGCCCATTTTGCAAATTACCATACGGGGAATTTTATTGTGAAAGGGATGTCGTCCCAACAAAAGAAGAAATTCTTTAAGGATGTCAAACATTATTTTTGGGACGACCCCTACTTGCTTAAGATTTGTGCCGATCAAGTGATTAGACGGTGTGTTCACGGCCAAGAAGCCGTTGACATTCTCACGGCTTGCCACAATGGACCCACGAGGGGACATCATGGTGCCAACTACACCGCTAAAAAAGTATTTGATTCCAGTTTCTATTGGCCAACTATTTACCGTGATGCCCACGACTTGGTGAAGTGATGCGTGGTTTTGCGACCTTACAACAGGTTTTACCTCTTGAGGGATCTCAAGAGGCTTGCAATCCCCACCAGGCAGTGTACCTGACCGATGTAGTATAGTGAAGTGGCAAGTACCGGGGGATTGACCGTTCTCTAGGGGAATAGTGTCGTTAGGATTGAAAAACTACTCTAATAGGTCTAAGGGTGAGGGAAGATTCTTTTTGTATTTTTATAATTTTATGAAAGCAAGTAAAATCTCGGGTTTGAAGGAGTGGGCGGAATTAGTTGCTAGTCCACTAACCCAAATGACTACAAATGCAAATAAAATAAAATAACTGAAAATGAAAGGTCGTGGAACTTATATGGGGAGAAATGTGTTTACTTAGATTTCCTTACTCCCTAACTATCTTTTACCGGTTGATTAGTGTGTATTAATTGCGTGGATGACGGGTGTATTCCTTAATACCAATCGTGGGGTGGCGTACGTACTTCCCCAACTCTACAAGCTCCTACTTCACTCCTATGTCGAGCCGGCTAAGAAGCTCCTAACATGGGATCACTAGAATTCGCTCATGCAATAAATACAACCATAAAAACCTTAGTACGCATTGGTTCATGTTTCTTAAGACATTCAAGCAAGTTACCGTATAGGAGGTTAGCCAGTTTTCTTAAGCCTAACATCGATAAACAATCATCCAATACAATTAATAACACACTAATAACCAATAATCAATAGTTAGGTTTCATTAGATCTAAGCAAACACAAGATAAATCTAGCCTAGCATGTTAATTAAAAGACAAGAACAAGATATAATCAAACAACACATAGACATATTGATTGATTAAATGATTACTTATCTTTAATTAAACATGGGAGATCCAAGGGTATAAAACCCTTAAAAATGGCAGAAAATTCGTCTTAGGGTTTCTCCTCACAAAGTTGCACACTAATGACAAAAAATTGCAAAACTATATATAGAACTTAGTAGCTGACGGCGTCACATTATAGGAGGTGACGCCGTCACCTCGTCGTGGCTAGGGTTCCCGGATGGTCTTCCTGACGCCGTCCCTTTTTAGTCCTCCAAAATCCGCTCTGGCCTATCAAGGGTTGACGCCGTCAGAATAGGGCTTGACGCCGTCTCTCTTTAGCTTAAACCGTGATGGCCTTGATCACCTTAAAGGGTGACGCCGTCAGACTTTTCATTGTAAAACTTTCTGGCGCGTCACGTGTATTTTTCATATCCACCTCTTTTGCCAAGCCGTGACGTCGTCAGGAGCAATCCTTGACGCCGTCAAGTGTACTTTTCCAGCAGCTTTAGAGACTTTGTCGTTTTCTTCACTTTTATGCTCCAAAAACGTCCAAAATGCTTCCTTTTCCAGATTTCTTCTCCAAAGTACCTAAAATGACAAAAGGAACGATTTAGGGTGATATTTGATCAAATAAATACGATTTAGGGCTTAAATGACCCCCTAAAAGCGGTACACTTTTCGCTTCATCATGAAGTCATGTGACTCTTGCCAACGTCAATGAAAAATCTCGCAAAAGGACAAAATGCCTCAAAATGCAATTCAAGTCTGCGAGATCTTTGACGTGTGGGGCATCAATTTTATGGGGCCATTCCCGTCTTCACGAGGGAATAAGTATATCCTCATGGCCGTCGATTATTTGTCAAAATGGGTTGAAGCGAAGGCGCTCCCACCTAATGACGCCCGAGTTGTTGTGAACTTTTTGAAAAATCTCTTCTCCCGATTTGGAACTCCTCGTGCTATTATGAGTGATCGCGGCACCATTTTTGCAATGACCAATTTGCAAAAGTAATGCTTAAGTATGGAGTTACTCACCGTCTTGCCACCGCATATCACCCACAAACTAGTGGGCAAGTGGAAGTTTCCAATCGGGGTTTGAAAAGAATTCTGGAAAGGACCGTAGGCAAAAACCGTGCCTCTTGGTCGGACGAATTAGATGATGCACTATGGGCCTTCCGTACCGCTTACAAAAACACCCATCGGGTGCACTCCTTACAAGCTTGTGTACGGAAAGGCGTGTCATCTACCAATCGAGCTCGAGAACAAAGCCTATTGGGCCTTGAAGCATGCAAACTTTGACCTTAAGTCCGCGGGTGATCACCGGAAAGTTTAACTCAATGAATTTAATGAACTTCGTGACCAAGCCTACGAGAACTCTTTGATCTACAAAGAGAAGACAAAGAAGATCCACGACTCCAAGATCAAGAACCGCGTTTTCAACGTTGGTGACCGAGTCCTTCTTTTCAATTCTCGATTGAAGATTTTCTCGGGTAAACCTAAAACCCGTTGGACCGGACCATTCACCGTTGCCAAAGTTTTTCCTTATGGTGCCGTCGATTTATCTCAAACTGATGGACCAAACTTCAAGGTGAATGGTCATAGGTTGAAGCATTATTTTGGAGGGGACATACCGACTATGGTTGTCCCGGATCTCCAAACTTTCCCCATGGACCAATGAATTCGGGGAGGAGTCAAGCTAGTGACTCGGTTAACAAAAACATAAGCGCTTCGTGGGTGGCAACCCATGCTTATCCTTCTATCTTCTTTCTATTTTCTAACACTAAGTGTGAGGGAATTCCTCTACTTGTTGCTTTGTTGTTGTATGTTTGCCTTTGTTTTCAGGATTCCCGTAGATCGTGATGATTGATGCGCCTGTTTTCAATCCAGCCGCCCAATATCCGATCTTTTTACTAACAATTATCCAGGGATATCTTATTAATCCTTTTTGTGAAAAAGATTTCGTTTCCACACTTAGCTAGTAGTATTACCTTTTTACGTTCTATAGTGTCGGCATAATAGGCGGTACTTTGAATATTGAGGGCAATATTCAATTCTAAGTTTTTTTTGGGGGGGGGGGGGAATTCTAGCGAATTTGACCCAAATTTTAAAAAATTTCACATGTTGTACCTACTAGTCCCCTAGCACCCCTTTTTGACCCAAATTTTAAAATTTTTATCGTCATAAAGTTAAAAATTGCATGAAAAAGAAATGCTTTGCACATTAAATAATAATTTGCTATACATTAATGCTTCGGTATTAGTGGAAGTTTAGACTTGATTAGGCTAGAACAAGGGGAATCCCGACTCTGCCAAAGTGTTGATTTGGTTGCTACCCTTAACGTTTAGGCTAAGTTTTTACGAATTGTGCAAATGAAAATGCTAAGCGTGGAGTAGTTGATTCTCTTTAGAGCTTATATAAGTAATCTATGGCTTTTTCTCCCAGGAGCTCCTAATCTGACTAAATAAGTGCTATTTTCAAACCTTTGAACGTTAAAAACCGTTTTGTTAAGCAATTTTTTTTTTTACAATCTTGATATAGAGTACTAGTTCAAATTTTTATTTAAATTTTGGAACAAGCATACTTTCTTAAAATTGGAATAAATGTTGCAAAATAGAGTGACTAATATTGCTTGAATGTTGCAAAATGAAATAAGTGAAGTTGCAAGTATTATGTTGTGTCACAAAAAATAATAATAATAATAATAATAATAATAATAATAATAATAATAATAATAATAATAATAATAATAATAATAATAATAATAATAATAATAATAATAATAATAATAATAATAATAATAATGAAAAATGAAGAAAGATGAAAAAAATGTGTGTTGTTTGAATAAAAACGTTTATGTTGCTTATTAATAAATGTGCGAAACTTGCTTTTTCTTAAATTTAAGTCGGAAGTTGAACTAGTATTCGTCAAAATTGTCTAAAGGTTGGACGGTAATTTGGAAATTTTTTACTTCAAAGATCCCGTGAGCTCCGATACTATTCTTGAGGGTGTAAAAACCTAGCCTCCTAAGTTTACTAAGGACAAGCTGGGAAGAAAGTCGCCACATGGAGTGATCTCACCTTTAAATCTCTAATCTCTAAATCATCGTCGGTTGCTATCTATTTAAGTTAATATTACCTTAGCGGTAGCCTCGTAAATATTTGGAATCGAATTCCTGCTAATTCCGGTACTATTCTCCGTGAGGTGTCAAAAGCCCGGTCACCTAAAACCAATTGGTTTGGGATGTGCCGAGAAGAAAGCCACTACATGGAAAAGGCCCTTTCGATCCTTAGATTTCGTGGTTTCCGGTGAATTAATATTAACTTAAATAAATAACAACCCTAATAAATGTCGATTTTTACGATCAAAATTTTGAAAACGAGCACACTCACCTAAGTACTTAAATAATTGTAGGAGTGAAAAGTTAAGTCTCGGCTTACATAGATTACTAATATAAGTAGTGTTAGCATTTTACAAAAACGTTTGCACAAGGGTTTTAAACTTAGTTGGGGAGTATAAAAAAAAGGATGACGATTACAATTCCCCGGAATCACCCATTTTGTGTGATTCCCGTTCCATGATGCCATTTTTGAAAATCAAGCATGTTATTTACGTTTGTTCTCGTTTAAATTACTTGCATTGTATAATAAGTCAAAACGGGGTATTCTTGGTAATCTTGATATTCTTTTGATCCTTTCATTACTTTATATGATCGGATTGCTAGGGACTAGCAATTGATAGTGT
Organism: Artemisia tridentata subsp. tridentata; assembly: GCA_021014915.2. Taxonomy (NCBI): domain Eukaryota; kingdom Viridiplantae; phylum Streptophyta; class Magnoliopsida; order Asterales; family Asteraceae; genus Artemisia; species Artemisia tridentata. The sequence goes on along the minus strand of CP139501.1, from coordinate 160,597,477 downwards.
GGGGGGGGGGATGATGAATGGCCTTTTACTCATCATTTTATACCCGAAAAACCCACAAAAATGACCAAAAACACCCAAATAGACCAAATATTGTTGCAAATATCCTTGGATTGTGTTTTTATTTGTTTTAGGTACAAAAGGATTGAAAACAAGGCAAAAGTGGACAAAACCGAGCTTGGATGGGAAAAAAGGCAAAAAGAGACATTGCCGGATCGACTCGACACCATTTGAGCATTTAATGAAGAAAAGAAAAGTCAAAGTCAATCCCGGGAAAGGACATGGGGGTGAGCATGGAAAAACAAACCCAAAGCTAAAATTACCTTTTTACCCTTTGTCCAAAAACCTAATTTCAATTTTGAAGCCGAAAACACAAAACCAAAAATCTTTTTAAACTTTCAAAATCATAATTCTATCCAAAACCTATTTTTCATCCTAAAACATTTTATAAAAACCTTTTTTCTTAATTAAAAAAAAAAAAACTATTTTTACAAAAACCCAATCCAGTATCCAAAAACCCGACCCACACCACTTTTAATAAAACCCCGAAGTCAAAAAAAAAAGTCAAACCCCCCAATTCCCCTTACCTTTTTTACCCGCCAAAAATAAACCCTTCATCCCTGTCACTTTCTCCCCTCACCACAGTCCAAATCCAGCTCCTCCATGGTCCTCCCCCTCCTTCACATGACTCCAGCCACGCTGGCAATCCAAGAGATACTATAAGGCTCCAAAAATCATCCTACGGCCAAGATTACTTGAATTGGTCTCCAAGCAAGATCAATGGCTCATATGAATCTGAGAAAGAGCAAAGATGAGACAGAGCTGAGTCCTCTCACACAGAAAGCAAAAGGAGAGAAAAGGAAACCCTAATTCTACTTCTATAAATAGGACTCTTATTGTAGCCTTAAAAGGCAGTTAGTTTCTTACCTAGTTTTTAATTAGTTTTTATTTATTAAGTTTTAATTTAGTATTCCTGTCTTCTTAAGTTTATTTCAATGTATTTTCAGTATTGTAACTTTTTTTATTAATGAAAAGTTAAGTTATTTTGAAAATTCTGTCTTATTAAATTTATGATCCATTGTTGTTAGAAATATGTTATAAGCTCTTATTTACTCTTTTTAAAACTGTTTACTTAAGCCATATAAGCTTTTTCCATAGTTGGTGTGGTTTAAGTCCTTTTTACCAAAAGAAATTCACCTAAAAAGCTCTTGTGGATGATAAGCCAATAAGGGAAGGGCTTATTGCTGTTACTAGCTTGTCTTTGACAAGCTAGAGCTAGTAGAGTAGCTCCGCGAGCATATTTTTCCCGGTTTGTGCAAGGGCTTTGTAAGTTTTCCATTTAAATTGCTCATTTAGTGTAAAACTGCTTATTCTGCTTATTTTAGTGCTTATTTGGTTGATTACTGCTTATTTGGTCTAGTTGTTGCTATTTGATGTTTATTTACTAGCTTTTACTTACTTGTGCTTGTTTTTACTCAAAATCATAAAAATACCAAAAATATTAGTTAAGTAGTTATAGCTTATTCTAGTGCTTAATTTCTGTTTAAGTTTATTCATTAGTGCTTAATATACTTAGTTAAACCTTTGTATTTCAAATCTCAGCAGCTTAAAATTGGTCTTAACCTTTGAAATCCAAAAACAGTTTCAACTTAAGGGGGTGTTTGGAATAAGCCCCAAAATGGGTCAAAATTGGGTTCTACTGTTCATTTGCTATTTGCCCAACTTTGATTAGCTGTTTTTAAGTCATATAAGCTAATCTTATGTTGATCTTAGCTGTTTTAATTAGGTTTGCAAGTTTAAGTTGATTTTACTAGAGTTAAGGTTCATAACTGCTAGTTTGAGCTTATTGTTGAGATAAGCAGCTATAGTCCTTGTTTTTGCTATTTTTGTGTTCATTCTAGTATGTTAAGTTGATTCTTAAGAGTTGATTACATTTCATATTGATTTGGTTCATTTTTGTTCATTTTCTGCAATAACCTGTCACATAACACTTTTTCCTCATCAAACCTGATCAGTCAGTCTTAAGCCCCTTTTTCTTAGCTTATTTATAAGCTCTTATAAGTTCATTAGGTTCTGATTTTTGTTCTTTTAGCTTATTAGTTGCTGAAATTTATTTGTTTTAAAATTTTAGGGTATTGCTTATTGTTCTAAAGATTATTTTTAAGCTCAAACATTGCCTTTAGGACTGTTTGGATTTGCAGTTTTGGTCTATTAGCTTGTTTCTAAACTTATCTTATTTGGTTGTTTAATTTAGCTTATTCAGGTTTAAATCTGATTCTTAGGTTTGGTTTTAGTAAGAAAAAGCTTATTTCAGTTTTAAAGTGCTTATTTGAGTTTTAAATAGGGTAATCCAGTTCTTTATTTCAAATTGATCATCAGTCCTGACATCACTTTTCTTAGCCCATTTATAAGCTAATTTTAAGCTCTTCTAAGTCTGATTTTCTATTTTTAAGCACTTTGGTGCATGATCTTTAAGTGTTCTCAGCTTATGTGGTTTAGCTTATCAGTTTAGAGCTTAATTTTTAAGCTCAAAGTGCCTTGATTGGACTGTTTTGCCCTGCATCAGTCTAGCCTTAACTGCTTATTGGATTTTTATTGCTTGTTGCTTGTTTGTTTAGCTTGTTCTGATTTATATTGCTTATTTAAGTCTGCTTTCAGTATCTTATAGCTTATTCCAGTTCATTTTAGCTTTTAAAAGCTTGTTAGCTTATTTCCAGTTAGCTTCTCATTTGAGTTCCCTTTTAAGCAGTCTGCTATAAAAAGCCTTTTTCTGGCTTATTTTATGAGTTTGAAAAATATTTCCTTCACAAAAGTATCTTATTTTTAGCTTATTTACAAGTCTCAAAAGAAAATTTTCCAAAAAAAATGAAAATAAAAAGGGAGCAAGGGAAGTCCAAGGTGAGCCAGGCTCGAACCTGGGACCTCAACCCTGCTCAACCTTATCACACACACACGCTACCATCATGCCCTTGGGACTTCTCTGTCATAGCTTTCTATCTTAATTCTTTTAACTCGTTTTTCCTTCTTTTGCTTAATAACTGCTTATTTAGATAAGCAGTTAACTTCTTTTTAATTTTTCAAGGATCTTATAATCTGAAAGTACTTCTCTGTGATTTTTCAAAAATTTTCACCTTTATTTGATATTTTTTATATATTTTTCTTTTCAAAAGTTTATTTAATTCATAATAAATAAAATAAAAATAAAAAAAAATACAAATCTTTTTTCTAAAATTCTTTTTTATTATTTAGGATTTTTAGGAATTAATTTTGCACCTCTAGAGTAGTTTTTTTAAGATTTTGATTTTCCGAGCCCGTTCTAAGGCTCGGTTTTGCTCGTTTTTGGTTTTAATCACGTTTTTGGTAATTTTAGCTTTCCTTTATCTTTTTCCATGCTTTTTAATTACTTTCTAGTTTATGTTTCATAATTTTAGTCACAATCACAATTATCTTCACTTATTCACATCACCCGATCACAAACATAATTCACCGTTCCATTCACGCTTCATCTGGAACCTCACGACCCGGGAATAACCATCACTCCCGGTTACTTTCCACAACAATCACTATGCCACACATCCCGTGGCTAGGATAATAGTAAAAGCTAGTAAAGATATAAGTCTGATCTAGAGGCTTCCTGGTGCTCCTCTGAGTGGATCCTGGGTTGAGGCATTTTGGGGTTGTGATGAGTTCTGATGTGGGGCCTGGAGTTGTGCACCGATCATATCTGAGATAGTATAGATCCTAAACCATTCTTGAGGAATCTGCTGATGTTCCTGTTGAGTCGGTGATCTTGGTACTATCCACAGAGTGTCATCTAATTCCTGATATGTGGGAATGGAAAAGGGGAATGACAATGGTGATAGTGGGAAGGTAGGGGCAATCTCCTGAATCTCAAAAGTCTCAGTGTCACATCTGGTAGTCTCTTCTAAGTCTGGCTCAGGTGGTGCTAATACCTCAAATAGGTGGGAGTTCTCATCTAACGATGGTGAGTGATATGGGGATGTCGAGGTATAGAAAGGTAAGAGTGGTGATGTATGTGCATTTGTGGATGAAAAAGCATCCTCGATATCCGAGTCCGATGAAATGATGATAGGGTAGTTGGGTGAAGACATGTCGATGTAAACTAGGTCAATATAAATATATATAAGTATAAGTAACTCGTATAAAGTAAGTAAATAAAATCATGTATCGTAATCGTATACACATCATGATGTTGTGAAGTGTCGTGACCTAGTGGTTATAGTCTAGGGTCAATGATGCATCCTAGTTCTCTATAACCTTGGCTCTGGTACCAATCTGTCACACCCCCAAAATTTGGATTTGCAGCAGAATGGAATTTCGGAGGCGCAACGTACATGGACAACAAAGTACAAGGCAATAAAGAATGACCTCTAAGTGAGTCATTTTAAAACAAGCGTTTGATTTAAACATAAACGTTTTACAAAACATAAATATCAGAGTTCACCATCAAAGGTAAGATTTTAATACATAACCAAAAGCTAAATAATGCAAGAAAATCTTCATCATGATGTGCTTCCAAAATGTGACTCTAGAGTGCTCCATACAAAGATGGTTATCATCACCTAATTACCTGAGAATACACGCTAAAAGGGTCAACATAATTGTTGGTGAGATCACAGGTTTAAGTAAACAAGTAAAGTGTGGACCACAAGATTTCAATAGCATGACAATCACAATAAATATAACGTCATAGCCAAAAATAATATACAGTGCCCCAAGCTCATGACCCCGAAACTCAACGAAATGGTATGCAATCAAGCATAATAATAAATGCCCCAAATAAGTGTTTGCCAGACACTCGGAAATAATCCGAATGATATGCGTCCATTTGACAGGTTGGCGCGACCAACTCGGACGAGGGTGTCAACCCAAATAGATCTATTCATAACATCCGCGCTTACAAGTAATTAATGGTTCATGATTCATGGGGACTTTAATGGCAATGCGGTAACTTAGACAAAGTAACGGTTTTTAGTACTTGTGTCCGAAAAATAAGCAATGTATTCCCACCCCAAGGGTTTAGAAATAATGTACAAATAATGTAAAAATCGGGGCTATGAAACTCACCTCAATAAAGCAAATCTCGGTTGGTAAATTGGTAAACGGTGAATAAGGTTCGATAACTCTAACCGCAACCTAAATAATTCATATGTCTTAGGTTCGAAAACAAGGTCGTGCACGCAAGTTCATACGCTATAATATCACTTGTACATGTTTGTTGTAATATTTATCGTCAAAATGTAGTTGGGTCAATGTGTTCTTTTATTTAGCAAAGTATCCCTTTCTAGAAAACGTAACTAGTTAATCTCGTGATTAAGCTATAGTTGTCTTGTTAATAAGTATTTTTGAAAACCTATAACGCGCCTAACAAGTATACATAACGTTCTACCACTTTTGTTTACGTCATTTTAGCCAAATACACCATAAAGTGTCCAAAATCCACCTTAAATATTTCCATCAGCTTTCTAATAGCCAAAAAAATAAAAATAAAAATAAGCTGTCAAAAGTTATATGTCGTCGTAACTTCTTTTGGCCTGCATATATATCCTTCCGAAAATGCAAAATTGCATATATATCCAAAGCATGCATAAAAACCATTGTACTATTTGCATCAAAAACTTGTACAAAGGATATATATGCAATTATTTATTTTGGGAGGGATATATATGCAATTTGGCCTTTTATATATCCCCGGGTTCGTGTTTAAGTATACTATCATGTTTTTAGTGTCTCGGCTAGTCAAGTTAACTTTTTAACATCAGTTTTTACCACATAAGAATTCCCAACAGCATCTATATTTTCAGAAAATTCATTTCCGTCGCATAACTTAAAACTAACGTATCTTCTTCGTTATAAGTCCGTTTTAACTCATTCAAGCGGCTACGTTTTCGTTATAAAGTCTATTTTCTATATTTCTAGCCTAATATTGTTACCAATCTACTGATTTTTCTGTGGAAGGTCGAATGGGACAGCCTCTCTTCTAAAAGTGTCAAAACGCGTTTCCTAGTCTTCTAATTATCAAAAATCGCTTAACAACAACTCCCAAACTAATCCTAGCTCTTCCACCAAATTTTCTCAACATGTCAATAGTGATTTAACAATAAACCCTAGCAATATTTAAAGGTTCAATTTCTCATGAATGTAAATGACCATCAAGACTAGTTAAGATTACAAGTTCACTAGTTTATATATATATGGTGTTTTTATCTTCACTTTCTTGTTGAAATTTATAACCAACTAGTTTACTCATGATAAAAATTTGTTTAAAACATAGCCATTAGTTAAAATATTTTTGTGGTTATAAGGTTTTATTAACATGTACAAAGTGATAACAAGTATATGCACTTGAGACTAATTATCATGACATAAAGAGTATGAAATTTATCAACATAAAGTTTACTTACTTAGGGAGATTAATGTGATGAGAAGGCAATATACTTGATTAACCCAATATTAGTGTTTCCAAAATCCTTACTAGAATATCCTAATGATACTTGATCTTAACCAAACAAGCTCTCTTCTTCCCTTGCTCCCTTGGGTGGATCGAATGGATGAGTAAGTGTGTGTGTGGTATATATATATTTTTTCTTCTTGAACTAGTTACTAGTTACATATACGTACCTATATATACTAAGGGACTTTCAAAGTAGTAATAGTGAGTCAAAAATATCATTAGCTAGGGGTTCATGGTTGTGGCCGATTATGGGCTAGGAGGGGGGGGGGGGACAATGGCTTGGTCAAGCCACCCAAATATTGGTCTTATACTTCCATGTTTCAAGGTTGAATGTTGGTAATTAATGGTAAGTGTTGTTTGTCTAGTAATTATTATAGAACAAGAGGGGGGGGGGTGACACATGGGTAAATTTTTGGAGTAAAAGAGTTAATTTGGTACAAAGATGTATATATTGTATGTATTGGGTATTAGAAATAGGTATTGGTTGTTGATTTGGTGATTAACGTAAGTTATACGTAATTAAACGTAAGGAATAAAGAAATCACTTTAGGCGTAAGAAAATATTTTTGAAACTTTGGTAATAATTTATGAGGTATAAAAATGTGTTAAAAATAATTGTTAGGAGTTTTGGGTGTATCGGGTGTTTATTTAAATTGCGAATAGCGTTTGTTCAATTAACAATCGTAAATAAATAAAGAATAAGGAAATTGTTTTAGGGTTTAAAATTTTGAACTGGAGTAGGAGCAAGGTACTGGAATGTTGTGGACTAAATATAGCCTAAGTCCTAGTGCACTTAAAAGATATTCTAAATTTCACGTTGCTTCAAATAAAAAGTTATATGTAAATTGTTCTCAAGTAAATGTCAAGAAAAGAAATTTGAGTTTATTGAACAGTATTGACCTATAAAATAGCGAGTTGTCATAATTATAACCTTGTGCTACTAGCTTAGCTTTGTTTCTAGACACTACACCATGTTCACCCATTTTATTTCGAAAGACCCATTTTGTTCCAATTATCGTTTGACTTTTTGGTTGAGGAACTAATGTCCAAACATCATTTCTAACAAATTGATTTAACTCTTCTTGCATAGCGATGACTCAAGATTCATCTTTTATAGCTTCATTTATATTTTTGGGTTCAATGGTTGACACAAAACAAAAGAAGTTGCTTTTATTTTGTACTTGTGATCTTAAGGTTCTTTCATTTATTTTTCCTATAACACTATCTAATGGATGACCTTTAGGTACTTTGATATTAACAATTTCTTTGTTTAATAGTTCAACTTCCTTTTCATTATTAATATTTTCTTCGTTTTCGACAAGTTGACTTTCAACTAAGTCATCGTTTACCAAAGGTGATGTCTTAGAGGGAGGTGGACTTTCGTCAAATGTTATGTTTAACGATTCCTCGACTCTTAAGGTTTCATTGTTTAAAACAATATAAGCTTTGCTATTTTGAGAATATCCAAGGAATACACCTTCATAAGACTTTGGGTCAAATTTGGTGAGATAATCCTGAGTGTTTAAAATAAAACATTTACTTCCAAACACTTTAAAGTATCCTAGCGTAGGCTTTTTACCTTTATATATTTCGTACGGTGTTTTGTTTAAAAATGGTCGAATTAATACTCTATTTAAAATGTATGTTGAAGTGTCAACAGCGTTACACCGAAACTTTTGTGGTATGTTTTGTTCATTAAGCATTGTTCTACTCATCTCTTGAAGAGTCCCGTTTTTACGTTCTACAACACCATTTGACTGAGGAGTACGAGGAGCCGAAAAATTATGTGTTATGCTGTTGGCATCATAAAAGTTTTAAAATTGTGTTTCATTATCAAATTCACGACCATGATCCGTTCTTATTGACACAATACGACTATCTAGTTGGTTTTGAATTTTCTTACTAAGAATTTCAAATTGATCAAAAGCTTCGTTTTTATTTTTCAAAAACTTTGTCCAAGTGTATCTTGAATAATCATCTACTATGACCAAAGTGTAGAAGTTGCCTCCATAACTTTGTATAGCGGATGGACCAAATAAATCCATATGCAAAAGTTCTAGACACCTAGATGTAGACACCATATTTTTAGCCTTATGGCTACTATGAACTTGTTTTCCAATTTTGCAAGCATCACAAAAGTGTTGGTCATATTTCAACTTGGGTAAGTTCCTAACGAGGTCTTTTGAGGATAGAGATTGAATGAGTCTCATATTGGCATGGCCTAAGCGTCTATGCCAAAGATTTGAGGAATCATCTAACGAAGTTAAGCAAAGTTTATCTCTAGAAGTTTTTTCAATTTTCATGACGTATACGTTGTTTTTCAAAATTCCTTTTGCGACGGTTATTCCATCTTTTAGTATTTTACTCTCGTTTTCACTAAATATGACGTTATACTTTTTATGACATAGTTGACTAATACTAAGAAGGTTGAATCCTAGATTATCAACATGAGCAATATTATCAATAGAGAGAGAGAGAGAGAGAGAGAGAGAGAGAGAGTCATGAGAGATGGTACCTTTTCCGATGATTTTGTTTTTCAACTTGCTACCAAAGTAACATTACCTCCGTCATATTCTTGGTAGGTTGAGAAGAGGCTCTTGTTTCCCGTCATATGCCTTGAACAACCGCTATCTTTTATCCACTCGTCTGGTTCCAATCCGACTTTCAAGCATACCTAAGTTATAGAAAAACTCAAGCATTTGGTCCCCAATATCTCATGGGTCCATTTTGGTTAAACATCCCATTAACTTGATTCATGTATGGGAATGGTGGATATGAGTTCCATGGCATGTAGTTAGGAGTTTGATAATGCCTTAGGAAGTTTTGATTCCAACCATTTTGTTGATAGTTGGGTTGTGTGTTGTAGTTGCTCTTTGGAAAGGGGCGTTTGGGAATAGGTGTTTTAGGCCTCTGTTGAGTAATTTTGGATCTATACTCATTTTTAGAAAGTCCCAATCCTATTTTAATAGCTGGTTTTTGTTTAGTTTCATTTGTGGTAGTGTTAGGTTTCTTTGTGACTTTAACAAACTCAGTACGAGCCGATGTACGAACTTTCTGTTCTGCTGAGGTACCCACGGAACCAAATTGTTCCATAGGCGGAACCAAATTTTTGGTTCCGTCTGATCCGTGGGTCCCTGAGGCAGTTGGAAAAATTTCTTGTACTTTTTCGGCTTGTTTCTTTAGACTACTTAAATCTCCTAATTTCATAAAACCTAGTCCAGTTTTATCATGTGGTAATTTTTGGATTCTCATTATTTCATCCACACAACAAATATTTTTATCAAATCTTTTGAATTTAGAATTTTGTTTGATGAGATCATTTTGTGTGATTTTTAGTCTTTCAATTTCATGTTTGAGCTCTTGACATGATGTACACACTGAGTCAATGGCTTTACTCTTTTCTAAACATTTTGCCTTTTCTTTTAGTTCATAAACTTCATTTTCCAAAAACCCCTTTTTAGTTTTTTAAAAACTTGTTTTTGTTTATGATTTTTAAACTAAGTTCACACAATTTGTTCTATTCTTTTTGTAATGTATCATCATCAATAGAAGAGTATGATGAGTCAGAGTGTACCCCGTTTGAGTCTTGAGCCATGAGAGCAATTTCGTCATTCTTTGGTTCCTCGTCATATTCGCTATCACTCCAAGCACCACTCACAAAAGCTCTTTGAGTTTTGTTTTTAGGTGGCTTTGGACAATCTCCTATGAGATGGCTTGTGTCACCGCATCTAAAGCACTTTCTTTCAACCTTCCCTTTCTTATCGTCACGATCTTTTCGGAAAGGTTTCTTATCATCTTTAGGTTGTCTTACAAACTTTCCTCGTCTTCGGAAGAACTTTTTGAAATCTCTTACGGCCATGGCATATTCTTCATCTTCACTACCCGAGCTAGATTCTTCATCATCACTTGACTCCGTTCTTGCTTTTAAGGCAATGGATTTGATCTTTTCCTTTTTGCCTTTAATAATTTCCGAATCATTCACCATCACCATTTCATGAACTTTGAGGTTTCCAATAGCCGTCACTTTTGCTCTCCATTTTGGATGAAGTGCTCTAAGGAATTTCCTGACAAAGTTCTTGCTACAAAAGGATTCATCAAGTGCTTTGAGAGAAGTAATAATAGTATTAAAGCGAGCAAATGCACTATCAATAATTTCATCTTCAGGAATACTAAATTGTTCATATTGTTGAACAAGAAGATCAATTTTGTTATTCTTGACTTGTGAATTTCCTTGATGAGTAATTATTAAAGATTGCCAAATTTCTTTAGCGGTTTTGTATATAAAGACTCTTTCAAATTCCTTTTTAGTTAGAACATTGTAAAACATCATTTTTGCTTCATTATTTTTTGCAATTAACTTCTTTTGCTCATCACTATGACGAGTAAGAGAAGTATCCTCATCTCTACCACTTGCAATATCTTTCATAATAGGTTTATGATTACCTTCTATAATTATATACCATAGATCTATATCCTTTGATTTCACATATGTTTCAAAACGACTTTTCCAATAGATAAATCCATTCGGTTCAAAAAGTGGTAGTCTTTGCATAGATTGCCCTTCTTTAAAGTTTTCAAAATCCATGGATCGTTTCAAGTTTTAAAATACAATAAATTTTAAAAATCTTGAGTAACGTAGCTCTTGATGCCAATTGTGGAAAACTAGAAGGGGGGTTGAATAGTTTTTCCGTTTTTAATTTTAATTTACTTCGAAAACTTTTTGTGAATTCAACTAATGTAAGTAATAAACGATAAGTAAAGTGCAAGTAAAGAAAGAAACGATCAAACCACAACACGAGGGTTTATAGTGGTTCGGTCTACAAGGACTCTGTTTCCTTGCCTTACTCCACTCCTCGAGTATCCAACTCGAGAGTATCCTTTACTAATCAACACGCTCCTTTATCCGGTGGAGAAAACCTTACACGTCGCTTACATAAGATTTCTGACACAAAGCTAAATGTCGAGTTCTTTTACAAGGGTACAACCACTCCCGTCACACTATGTATTTTGAGGACTAAAATACTAGCCGATCACTATAGAGGATTTATGATTGTTTGGTACAAAAAATGATGTATGAACTATGTATGAACAACAACAATTCACACAGTGACAAACTAACAAGCCTTGCAATGTTTTATTGAAGCTTGTAATGCTTTGATCTTCTTGCTACAAAGAAGTTCACTAAAATGAAATATGAATGAGTTAGATATGAATGAAAGAATATATGATGTTGTTTATGCTTGTAAGTGATGAGAAAACATCAATGTGTGACTTGCTATTTATAGGCAAAACTGCCTGAGCAACCCATGGATGGGACATAACCAAATAGTGGGTTCCGTTCGTGTATGCGTTTGGTTCCGCTAGAACCTGTCAAAAAATCTTCAAGAATCTTCATCAAATCTAACCAAAATATTTCCATATCTTTCCAAGGATTCTTTGAGTAAAGATATAAACAAAATATTCATGATATCTTCCAATGATCTTCAAAATCTTCTGAAGATCTTAAAGATGATGTATGCCATGATGTTATAGTACATTTCCAATTTTAGAATAACTAGTTTATGAAAGTAAACTTTGTAAAATGTATATACTACCTAAGTGATGTTTAATTTGTGTTTATGAAAGACTTTAACCATATTTATGTTTTGCTAAAATGAAGTTTATAATTGTCGTTAACAAAATATAGCAAATATCGTAAAATATAGATAACGTTTTTAGACGATATTTGTATTAACACTAACCACTGCAACACTTCCTGGACTTACACACCGTCCGGATCTACACTTACACACCAATTTGCAACTTATATACAAGTCGGATTTATCAATATACAAGAATAAAGAGATATGGACTCGATCTCTATTTAACAAATGTTACACATGGACTAACTAGACTACATAACTTCGTATCTAGATGATAGCGAAAGTTCTTCTCTTGTACTTGAGGAAAGAAAGAAAGAATCATGATCAAAGAAGGGAATGTATATGAGGAGAGTAATCTGTGTGCAAAAGGGTGAAGAAATCGGTTGAAATGGTCCAGTATTTATAGCCAGCTCGGGGAGCGGGGGACGGTCCTTTAAACATGGACGGTCCCTTATATATAAGGGACCGTCCCCCTATAAGGTACCGTCCGTAGGACGCTCCTGTATTTGTATGTGGTGAAATATTTATCAGGTGAAGGTGCTATCCTCTTTGGCGGGAAAAACAAGATTTTGAATATTTTTCTTATTAAAACATTTCTTTATAAATACAAAAATAATTTGTACAATTTATTTTTGTAAAAAGGTTTTGTCACATTTATAAAAATGTGAGGTTTAAGGACAAAAATAATTATTTGATCACTTAACTAGTTTCGTATATTATTTGTTAATACCTTAAGTGATTCAGACTTGAGACGTCGAGAGATGTTGATGCGTGCATGCATTCATGATTTGTGTAAACAAGTAACTTGTGCACTTTACGTTATGTATTACAAGTTGCATGTTTGTCATCATTACAATACAAAGACTGTGTAGATTAAATGTCGTAAAGTTTGCACTAACAAATCTATAAATTTGAGCATAGCTCATACCCATCGTGATGGTTGGGTTTTCTCTCTCTTGAATCACACCCATACTTATACCTATACCCACCTTTAAACTAAACGCCCTCTTATTTATGTTTTATGAGTGTTTGTCTAGACTCATTGCATAAATCTCATGTTGAAAGTTAGAAAATTTAACAGATTAAAGAGTAAACTATAAAAAATGTCCATAACGTTTGTCATTTTTGCGAGAAATTTCCTTAATTTTGAAATTATGCGAGTTGTGCCCCTAACGTTTGGACTTTTTGCGAGAAATGCCCCTGAGGCGCTACTGTAGTTGCAAATTCCCTTTTTTTTCTAACGATCGTTAAAATTTTCTGTTAGTGGCCATGTGAAATGACTAATTTACCGCCGTCTTCTTCCCACAATTACTCTCTTTTGTTTTCTTGAAAATATTGTAATCCCACCACCATCACCCTCTACCACCACACACCCAGCACCCCCACCCTCTCCCACCACCATCCTCTACCACCACACAACCACCACCACCACCTTCTACCACCACAATTGTCACTGTAGATTATTTGGCCAACTCTACAATTGTCATTATTCTTTTTACTTCGCTTGTTGAAAATACAGTGCATTCCATTTGTATATTTGTCATAGTATTACACCAATCCCAATCTTGAGTAACAGTCCTCGACAACCTATTGCTTCTCGCCAAGGGCCAATGTCAAAGCCAGGTATGAAAAATAACATAGCCTTTATATTGGCTTACTTTTTAACCATATAGGATATTGATCATATATTAACCAACAAAACACAAACACAAAAAAGTTATGGCAATGTAAATCCCCAATTTGTTTGTAACACCCCGCCTTATAGACCACAATATTGTCCGCTTTGCCCGTAGGCTCATGGCTTTGCTTTTGTGGCCCTCATGTGAAGACTTCCCGACAGGTCATCCAAGTCAGTACTACTCTCACACGAGCACGCTTAACCGTATGGGCGATTAACCATTAGACCACAAAATGCGTTGTTGTCGTATAAGGTGAATGTTAACTTATGTCCCAGCATCACTCCAAGTCTCTTTGGGGAAGGGTAACAACACTAGAATATGTCGTCCATGGTAAGCTTGAAAGGCAATAAATTAATGAAACAAAAATATTGCTTCCAATCGGCTCCGAAATTCGCCGTACGTTTATGCGTTTCTGGTGGTAACAAAAGAAAAAAGGACAAAGTTTTAAGTTTTTGTTATTGGATCACAAACTACATCTTGGGCATGATTTATAACTTATTAAGCTATTTTACTTAGCAATATGTAGCTCTAATCATCAGTTACTAACTCACATTAAACTTAAGATATGTTTATACATGTGAAACCTTATAGATAAATTGTGAAAATTTAAATGCTTTCCAAGTACAAAAACATACGGAGTATATAACTGTGTTAAAAAAAATGGTTATTAGTTATATTTTTAGAAAGCCTCTAACATAAGCTTATTAGAAAACCACACATGATGTTTAAATAGTTATTTAGCCAAAAGAGAAACAAACATACATTTAAGCATGGTTGGCTATTCTAAAGTGGCATGATCATTTGATTCACATTGTAACTTTTATAAATTATCATGTTATAGTCATTTTGAGATTGTTATAAAAGTTAAAGACGCAACTTTGATGAAAATTATTTGGAAAAATATGAGACTTGTGACAAATGACGGACCATGGGACATAAAATACAAGCTAGTAGTGCAAGTATGTTGAGATTTACTTATTATTATGGATCACTAAACATGTAGGTTGATTCCACCAAGATTGTACATTACTTTTAGCGAGGCTTAACGTTAATGTGAGTTTCATATTCTCACTTTTACTTGTTTTGAATTTCTCTGGGGAAGAATACATGCTCATTTATACTTAAACTCATTGATGTTTTACATATGGACACAAGTACATAAAACATTTGTTGATTGCCTAAGTTGCCTTATTTGCCATAAAATCCCCACAATCATGAACCGTTAATTACTCTTGTGTGAGTAAGCGCGAATGCTGTGAATAGATCAATTGGGGGTAAACTCCCCCGTCCGTGTTGGTCGTTCCAACAAGAATTGACTTGGAGCAAAGCACCTGGTTGTGGTGATACATAACTAACTGTCAAGGCTTTGGTTTCATGAGCTTAGTGCCATAGGAATACATAAACATAATTGAATTACAGTTGTCGTTGAAATCTTGTAGTCCACACTGTTGTTACATACTTAAACCTATGAACTCACCAACCTTTGTGTTGACACTTTTAGCATGTTTATTCTCAGGTTTCGTAAGGCATAGCATTGACTTGGAGCATTTGAGTCGCATGGCTTGTTTTGAAGACGGGGATGCATTATATTCACCATTCGATAATATTTTTGAAAAACATTTTATGTAATACGTAGTATTATACTTTGGGATCTCTTGTTATAACTCTGATATTATTTATCGAATGGTAACTTTTCAAAACGTCCCATTTAGAGTTCGTTTTCTATAACTTGTACTTTGTACTATGAAGTAACACCCCAGTGACACTATCTTCCACTGCGATAATTTTGGGGGTGTTACATTGTTAATGCCGATTCTTTTCCTCATCTGTACTGATTTGTTCTAGTGTTGTAACAAATTAGATACAAAGGGATTAATCATGTCGATCTACCTCAAGTATACCTATAAAGAGTGACCAAATAGAACTGTTAAGATCAATAATTTAAACATACTACTATGGCTGTAGGATATGAGGATCAATCACATTATGCATAGGGCTCAACGGTTTACTCATTTCCATGGTAGCTACTAAAAATCTACTACATACTTCATGGATTTGGTAGTAATTAAAAAGGCAAACACCCTAGTCCTAATCCACACAATAATAAAATTTTGAGTTAATTACATAAATGGTCAATGTGGTTTGTCGGATTTTTCAGATTTAGTCACTAAACTTTTTTTCCGCTGGGTTACATCACTGTGGTTTGCATATGTTACGGATCCATCCATATCCGAATAGAAATGACCAAAAAGCCCTTGTCATCTTCTTTTTCAAATCTTTTGACAATTAAGTAATGGCCGTTAGTCCTTTATACTAACGGCCGTTAGCAAATAACCAAAAATTTGGTTTTCTTACGTTTTCGTCCGTTTTTACACGTTTTCGTCCGGTCTTTATACATTTTCGTCCGTTTTTACACCTTTTCGTCCGGTTTTGCACGTTTTCGTTCGTTTTTAAATGCTTTGGTCCGGTCTTTATACGTTTTCATCCGTTTTTACACATTTTCGTCCGTTTTTGCACGTTTTTGTTCGTTTTTACACATTTTACACATTTTTGTCCATTTTTACACGTTTTCGTCCGTTCTTTATACGTTTTCGTCCGTTTTTACACCTTTCCGTCCGCTTTGGCACATTTTCATTCGTTTTTGCACGTTTTCGTCTGTTTTTACACGTTTTCATTCGTTTTTGCACGTTTTCGTCCATTTTTACATGTTTTCGTCCGTTTTTACACGTTTTGATACGTTATTACACTTTTTCGTTCGTTTTTGCACGTTTTCGTTTGTTTTTACATGTTTTCGTTTGTTTTTACATGTTTTCTTCCATTTTTACACGTTTTAATCCATGTTACACCTTTTCGTCCATTTTTGCACGTTTTCGTCCATTTTTACATGATTTCATCCGTTTTTTACACGTTTTCGTCCGGTCATTATATGTTTTCATCCGTTTTTACACATTTTCGTCTCTTTTTGCACGTTTTCGTTCATTTTTGCACTTTTTCGTCCGTTTTTACATATTTTTGTTCGTTTTACACGTTTTGATCTGTTTTTACACATTTTCGTCCGCTTTTACATGTTTTCATTTGTTTTTGCACATTTTGTTTGTTTTACACTATTTCGTCCGTTTTTACACATGTAAAAACGAACAAAAACGTGAAAAAAAGGACGAAAACATGTATATATTTATGAAAACGTGTAAAAATAGACGAAAACGTGCAAAAACGGATGAAAACATGTAAAAACAGATAAAAACGTGCAAAAATGAATGAAAAGGTGTAAAAACAGATGAAAACATGTAAAACGGATGAAAACGTGCAAACGAACGAAAACGTGTAAAAACGAACAAAAACGAACGAAAACATGTAAAAGCGGACGAAAACGTGAAAAAACGGATCAAAACGTGTAAAAACAGACGAAAATGTGTAAAAACGGACGAAAACAAACGAAAAGGTGTAAAAACTGACGAAAACGTGTAAAGACAAGACGAAAACGTGTAAAAACGGACGAAAATGTGTAAAAACAGGCAAAAACGAACGAAAACGTGCAAAAACGGACGAAAAGGTGTAAAATTGGACGAAAATGTGTAAAGACTGGACGAAAACGTGTAAAAATGGACGAAAGGTATAAAAACGAATGAAAACATGTAGAAACGAACGAAAACGTGCAAAAACAGACAAAAATGTATAAAGACCGAACGAAAACGTGTAAAAACGGACGAAAACGTAAGAAGACCGTTAGTATAAAGGACTAACGGCCGTTATTTAATTGTCAAAAGATTTGAAAAAGAAGATGACAAGGGCTTTTTGGTCATTTCAATTCGGATATGGACTGGATCCGTAACATATGCAAACCATAGTGATGTAGCTCGGCGGAAAAAAAGTTTAGTGACTAAACCCGAAAAATCCGACAAACTACAGTGACCATTTATGTAATTAACTCTAAAATTTTAGATATAGTAAGATCATAATAACTGGCAAATTGTCTTTCTAACCTTCCTATACACGTAAGTGGTGCTCCAGTGTAGACCAAATAAGGGACTTTTCTTTCTAAACTTGTATTCTCAACAACTGTTACACCATTTGGATCATATTCTTGCTCTTGTGAGGTTTACATTCCATGAGAGTAAGTTGCTTTTTTTCTTTCTTTGAATAATGCTACTATTTTGTATAATATATTGAAATTGTTTTCACCTTGTTTGTTTTTGTGATTTTTGTTTCTAAGCAGATACCACAAATCTACTCCGGGTACAAGACAGAAAGTCACGCGGTGGAGTTAACTGCAGGGTTTCACAACACATCACAAAGGGACATATATAAAGAAGTCATTGACATCCCACTGAAACATGACATCAGGTTACACCATACCTTCGTGTAACACCCCACATTATAGACCACAATATTGTCCGTTTTGCCCGTAGGCTCACGGCTTTGCTTTTGTAGCCCTCATGTGAAGACTTCCCAGCAGGTCACCTGATAGGTCCTAATTCTAGCTTAACACAATATGTAATACCACGTAACAACTATATAATCGTATAACACAAACTAACGAGAGAACTATAATTAGAGAACGAGAGATGAGAAGAGAATGGAAGGCTTATTCATTCATACGAGTAATTGATAAGAGTTTGGCTTACATGGAGAATAAAACCAACAAGTTAAATGAATACATATGCCTTCTATTTATAGGCAAAAACTAGGGCAACATGTGCCTCATTCTTTCTAGAAGAAATTTCCTAGACCACACGGCCCATGGGCTTCTAATGTGGCCGTGTGGTGTTGAACAAACATAAAGCCCATTTAATGAGCAACCTAATTAATACAAATGACAAAGACTTGGAATAAAACTAAACGTGTTCCTAACATCACCCAAGCCAGTACTACTCTCACACGAGTACGCTTAAACCGTATGGGCGATTAACCGTTAGACCACAAAACGCGTTGTTGTCATATAAGGCGAATGTTAACATATGTCCCAGCATCACTCCAAGTCACGGCCAATGTTGGATTTGCCTAGGGTGTTACATTCACCCCCCCTAGGGGAATTCCATCCCGGGATTCAAGTTGGGTAACAACCCTGTCTAAGGGACTCATCATCCTCGAACGACGATGAGGTTTGCCCCACATCCCGAACGGCTTGGAGTGGCTCTGATACCACATGTAACCCCCCGCCTTATAGACCACAATATTGTCCGCTTTGCCCGTAGGCTATGGGCGATTAATCGTTAGACCACAAAACGCGTTGTTGTCAAATAAGGCGAATGTTAACATATGTCCCAGCATCACTCCAAGTCACGGCCAATGTGGGATTTTATTAGGGTGTTACACTTCGGTCCATTTAGCACCTCTGGTTTGCAGATGGACTCATCAACTGCATTAGGAGATATAGATTCTTATGATTTTGCTACACAAGTAAGCTTAATAACCCAATGAACTTAAATTAAGCATGTAAAAA
The DNA here is from genome assembly GCA_021014915.2 of Artemisia tridentata subsp. tridentata. Taxonomy (NCBI): domain Eukaryota; kingdom Viridiplantae; phylum Streptophyta; class Magnoliopsida; order Asterales; family Asteraceae; genus Artemisia; species Artemisia tridentata. Next base: position 160,578,241 of record CP139501.1, on the reverse strand, counting down.
TAATCTTGCTACCTCTAGATGCTACTAAATTCAGTTCACATAATTTAATTTATTTTGTTTGTAACAGAAGGCATGATAGTGAAATTAATAGTCCTATACGATTATTAATCATAATCAAATTTTTAAACAAAATGCTTTAGGAGTTTATTTGAAATCGTTTTTAGTCAACTCGCAACGCATTTGACCCTCTTTTGGCTAAATTTTATGATTTCGACTTATTTGAGATTTAATCCTTAATCGGCCCATTTATAAATAAATTGCTCAAAGCTGTCACATCAATAATGTGTAACAAAAATAGGTTTTAACACTAAAGGTTTAACATTGACTAAAAATTTGACCAATAAAGAAAAGAAAGACGTCTGCATTTCATGATTATCTAAAACAACTTTTTCTTGTGTTACCCTGAGAATCAGATTATGACAAGGGCTCAGGCTAATTCTGTTACAATAACTTGTGGGAACGCTCTTTCGTGCGCTGGCAAGGAAGATTTAGAGCAGAAAATTGAGAAGGTTAAGCACGGGCTCTACGATTCTTTTACGTATAGTCAGTTGAGTTTGCTTGTGATTGAACCCGAACAATATAGGGAGCTCACATGGTTCGTAATGAAAATGCATGGTAAGTTTTTTCGTCTTCTCACTTGAGTGATTCAACTATTTCAATGCCTTTAGTAGGTAGGCCCGGTTCCTTTGATAGTAAAAATATGCACTTGAAATGAGAGGAAAAAGTGAAAGTGAAACCAATAACATAGAAAATGTGAAAATATTTGCTCGTGTACTAAGTCCATCACATCATGCAAAGTAGAAGCTTGTCTATTTAAGTTGAGTTTCTACCCTTACCCTTTTGCATCCCTTTTAGTCATAATTTAACTTTAATATTTGCTCGGTCTTTTCTTTTCTAGGAGAAATCATCGATTAAAACCATCTACAGGCCACTGCACATTATTCTGAAGATGGATGTGAAACCATCCGTTCAAACCAACTAGTAAAAGAGGCTGAATTTTTGTTATGTTTCTTAATTGCCAAATATAGTTTCAACTGTGACTGCAAATTGAGTAATTGCTTTTGTGCTGGAAGTTAGTTATTGGTAATCTTAAACAACCTATGGGCCATATGCTGATATCAGCCATGGTTGATGTCATTTGTTATGTATTTTTCATGGGTTTAAACATATTCTACCATAACTTGCATAGTGCCTCTCAAACTGAAACCAATGATTAAAGGTGCGCATGAAAGACCATTAATTTATTAGCGGCTATGTGACCCTCGTTGAAATTGTAGTTTTCTGCTAAAAACATGCAAGTAGTCTCTATTTTTAAACAATCAAAGTGTTTTACACACTCTTGGATATCCTCCTAGGAACAGGAATGTTAACCAAAATGTTTTGATAGAATCTGTCTTCTGATTTTTCTTGTATGATCACTTGGTAAAGTTGTTCTCCCCTCTAGCTTTTTGTTAGTATGGTATTTACAAAATTTGATATTCAGAATAGAGTTAAACCAGCCAAAATTAACTTGTTTAAAAGCAAATAAGTTAAAATCACATCTTAGTCAACGGGCAAAGGGAATGCATACATTACTTATGATATACATGGATCTTGATTTGGTCTACAATAGAGCACCACTTACGTGTATAGAACGGTTAGAAAGCAAATAAGTAAACCAGCCAAAATTAACTTATTTAAAAGCAAATAAATAAAAATCACATCTTAGTAAATGGGCAAATAAGTAAACCAGAATATATATATATATATATATATATATATATATATATATATATATATATATATATATATATATATATATATATATATATATATATATATATATATATGGACCGTTGGATCTTTTTATTTGTGTTAGATAAGATTAACATTAAATGAGTGACATTATAGCTATTAAATAAGCTTTCAAGGGTATTTTAGAGAATTTATATCCAAATGTGGTCAACCTTTTTCAAAATTTTGTTTATTTTTTTATAAAAAAAAATAAAATCTGGTCCTCATTTTTTTATTTGATACATCAAGTACACAACTTTAAAAACAACTGATACAGCGAACAGACAACTGATACATTAGGTGATAAAATGTGACAATTTATTTGATACACCAAATCCACAACTTCAATAACAACTAATACTGAGAGTACACACGAATCATAAACCTAACTGATTTGGACATTTCTAAACAATCTGATTCGGACTTCTCTAAAAAAAGTAATAAACTACTAAAACAAATCTTTAAAGTTTAAACCAAACAAATATCTGGTTAATAAACAAATCTGGTATACAATCCTAGTACATAAACACATCTGTGTAGCAAAAAACCTATTGAGAACGAACAGCAGCAGATTCCGGTACATCGAAATCCGTGCGTTTTACCCAGAATCCGATACAAACACAGACATGTGTATCAAATCCTTGCATTTTCACCATCTTGTACACAAATATGATACACAAACACATCTATGTACCAAGATCCACCATGGCGGTGGCAAGGGTTGATAAATCTTGACAGCGACTAGGGTTTCGACAAGGGCAAGGGTTTCACCATGCCAGATCCACCATGGTGGCGGCAAGGGTTTCACCATGGCAGATCCACCAAACGTTTGATGCATCAGATTTGTGACACGGCAACACTTGGGGTTTTTGTGGTGTTTTACCGAACATCGGGATGTTGGAGGGTGTGGGATTGGAGGTCGCCGTTATCAACAACGGATCTTGAAAAAATGTCATACCGCCACATACCTTTAAAAAATGTATAGATCTATGAAAAAAATGGTAAAACACCACAGCAGCGGCAGCTGTGGGTTTGTGTTAGTGGTGGGTTTTCGGCGGTAGTTTCAGCGATGGCGATTGGCGGCGGTATTAGGGTCGCCGGAAATTGTTTTGGGAGAGAGGAGAGGATGAAAAAAAAATGGAGGCTTATTGTGATAGAGATGGGAGATAGTTGGGGTAGGGAAAAATAAGATGCGCAGAATACCTATAATACCCTCCAGCATAAATAAATTAATTTTTATTAATTTTCTTTTTCTTTTTTTGTGTTTTAAATTTATTGCCACTTGTCCTAATCCTATTGGTTCTTGAATGTATCTTATTTTAACAACTTTAACTTTGATCTTATTTGATCTCAAATCTATATATATATATAAAACAGGATAAACATGACTAGATAAAGCCACATCATCACAAATAAGTCCACGTCAAAGTCCACATAATCACATTAAAGTCCATGTCATCACATTTAGTCCACCTAAGCATGATTTTAGGCAAGTAAAATTCGGATTAATTAAAAAATTGACATTTGCAAGAATCGAACCTGAGTCATTTAATCCACATACAAATGCTTCAACCACTAGACCAAGCCAGTTTTTGTGATTTACAATACAAAATAAGTAAGTCATGCTTAAATAATTGATATTGTTAAGCTATATTTAAGGAATAGATTATGCATAAAAATAAATTATTATTATTATTATCCATTATTAGAAAAAAAAAAGAAAAAAAAAAAAGATACGTATATTTTTCCACAAGAAAAACCCTAATCATCACGACTCTCTCCATGAAGAAAACTCAATCATGATTTTAAGGTTTTAATGAATTTTAATGTGTTTTTGTGCAGGTTGTAATTATAACATCTAAACATACGCGTTTTGTTGTTCTTGGATATGCATGGCACATGAACCAGAATGCTAACAAGGGAGTATGATTTTATTAGTTTGCTTTATTAATGCTTTGGTTTAATCTACTCTTTTATATATTCACATTAGTTTTTAGAATTGAACTTAAAGGTCTTGTTTACAGCCATGCACGCCAGATATTGCCATAGCTCTTGATGGGAACTACATGAAGGTATCTTCTATTTTTCAAAATTTTGTAGAATATAAGCATGAATGAATACTGGATGTTTGTATACTTGATGCCTGCCACTTATTTAAAGGAAGTTTTCTTTTCTAGACAATTGTTAGTCTATAATAGGAGAAGGTTAAGCAGGCACCATTCACAATAGAGCTATGCTTCAAAGAACCACTAATTATTAATCCTCCCTGTGGAAAATCAAATAAAGCATCAAAACCAGGTAAGCTATATGTTGTGAATTTGGTCTCTTTTTGTTGTTGACTATTGCTTCGTTATGTTCATACGATACTTACTCTTTCCATTTTAAGATTCATGTTTTGATGGAGATACTTTAGGTTCACTTTTGTATTCATGATGCATTTACTATCTTATATATGGATGTCACTGAATGACCTTATAGGGGTAGAGGTTACCATTACCATGTGACTGTTGATACATCTTGGTGATTCACACATCTTGCTAAAAAGTCCAGTTTTTCAAGGAATTTTGGGTTTTGCTGATTTTTATTTTAAGCACTCATAAGCTGTTGCGACATGTTTGTGTAAAAGAAACAGTGGCACACTATTTCTTTTTTACATTCGGTTATATGATTGAAAATCAAGTTTTCGACATTCGGATCGGTTGGTTTCACTAATTTTAATGAGGGTTTTTTGATCTTTGGTGCAGCCGACATTCATCCTTTCCCTGTACCCGTGAAAACATAATTCGGTGGAAAGCTCGAGTTGCAAGTAATCAAGATCAGGAACTGTAACAGGTCTATAATGTTTCCAGTACTAACATGCCATAAGTCTCACATTTTCTGTTATTAACAAAATAACAATTCCATCGTTTGATTGCCACCCAAACACCAAAACTATATTATCTGACGAACAAATGATCCAATTAGAACTTATTACATAAAACTGCATTTTATCAGTTCTCAGATTTGGAACTACCATAGGCAAAGTAAATAATAACATAGCCATGTCCATTTACCACCCATTTTTTGTTTAACAACAACTCTTATAATATGCTAATGAGAAAATATAAAATTAGAGAGCTTAGATAATCTGTGGGCACATTCAAATCCAACTATTAATCAAGAAGCAATGGATACAATGTGCACCAATAATCTATTGATAATTTGTTTTGGTAAAACAATGCAGTCGAAAAACTAATGTGTAGTTCAATGACAACATTTATCTATTTCGCCTCCTAGCATTATTTATACTACTGATGCTAAACAAAGAAAACAGACGTGACAGATTCAACAACAAGACACATGTGGGAGCAGAGGACATGGGAGTGAACCTTATTCATCTTATTAGAGCAGCTCAAATCACATAGGTTACCAGTCATATGCATGCACACATCATCAAGGCTCCTGGTGGATTAAAAACTCACACTTTTAAGCGAATTGCATTCTTTTTAAAAAGAATTTTAAGAGTATCTATATGTTGCAGAAGGGATTTCTGTTTCCGTATGGGTAGTGTGACTGAAAGCATATATGTTCACACTAATATTATTCACAAGCAATTAAACCGTGATTGGTTGCCTAGGTACGAATAACTTGCTACCCCCTTTGTTGTAACTACTAATATGAATAAGTTCAAATGTTCCAAATAAGCACTTGGTGAGTAATGTACAGGCAATGGGGTCTACGTTATGAAAATCTCTGTTTAAATATCTTGGTTATTTTCAGTCATAAATAACACTTGCCTAATCGGTTACGAAAATTGCTTCATCACCTAATTCAAACAATCATGGTCATTTTCAGTCACTTGCCCACTCGGTTATGAAAATTGCTTGAAGATCTAATTCAAACAATCATGGTCAGTTTTCCTATCCTCTTTGGATTCTATCATTATTTTGATCAACCATGTTATTAAATCGATAGTATACTAACCAGGAGTAAAACATGGACAGGAAGTTACAGAAGAATGAAGGCATCGCTTCTAAAACACCGGTCTACGCAATTAAAGAATGCAACTCAGGTTACATAACTTTAAACATCAATGTTATATAATTAATCAATAATGTTAAGCATATTATATTAAAGATGCTTAAAATGTTTACTTTTGGGCCAGGCACAACATATAAACTCTCTACCGACGGCTTGGGAAGAGAAAATGGACTGAATACATCAGTTGTTTTCAAAAGTTCCACACTACAGCAATGTAAGTATGCATGTATATCGTCATTACAACTGAGTAGTTCCATTTTTATCATGCGTAGTCATAAAGTAAGTGGTTTTTCAATAAATTGCAGCAATTAACTATTAACATGGTTCCCTTTCGAGCTCTAAGCTCTTATGTAATGAATAACATAGCAGTCGCATCATCATCCAGAAAATACAAACAAAGAACCAAAACAGACATGGTAGTGGCCCAAGCTGCCACCTTAGTTTTGCTGTTAATTCTGTTGTTAATCTAGAACACCTGCAATATGAGTTTCTATATTATAATATGGCTATGCACTAAGAATTCATGTTTTATAGCTTTACGTGGAGTTGTGACAATAAAGAAAAGTGCATTAAATGAAGTATGGAATGTAGCAACAATTTAAACCATACCAGTTGATAGAGGAGTCAAAGTAAACCAAAACAATGGAAAGAGCAGTGGTTACCACGAGGATCTTCACTGGAAAGAACCCTTTCTTGAAAGTTGTAATCAGGAACTTCTGGCTCGAGGTAATGCACCCATAATGGTACTAATTTAACTTAATTTCATTCAATATTATCTACTCACTCGAAGATTGCATTTATTAATATCCACCTTGCGGGTGAAGTGATTATGGATATGAAAAGCAACACATTGGTTCTACAATCACAAAAAAATGAAGAAAAGTAAGCCATTATTAATAAGTATTTTGATGTGTCGATAATTCGGTTTGGATTGCATCTATTTATGACCTGAATATTTCAGATGTGGTTTTGGAGAATATTTTGTCAATGTGTTTGGATTTAATGGGAAAAAATTATTTAGTGAGATCTATATTGCATATATTTTTCTTATTAGATCTATTTCTCGAAGAATTGTGCTAAAATGATTCGTTAGCTACTACTTTACATCTCTTTCTGAAATTATACAATTCGAGTCATACTTCTTTATTTTTTATTAGGGGGTGTTTAGCTAACACAGTAACCATCCAAACACCCCCTGACAGTAGCAACGAAAGACCCGTTGACAGTAGCAATTAAACGCTTCTTGACAAAAACCATCCAAACACATTGACAACAACCAAACACCCCTAATAGCAACAACCACGCACCCTCTGACAACAGTCATCCAAACTCCTTTGACATCACCAAACGATACACTCCTCTCAGCAGTTGGCGAATGACATTCCATGTATACTCCCGAAGTGAAAGGAAAGCTTTAAAAAAGTTTTGTGTGGGCTATTATACGAGAAAGTACATACAAAAAATCCATGAATTACCAGGTAATGAATTATACAAACACCATTCTTTTCATAACTAAAGTTTTTAATATTTACATGTATTTACTTTTTTTAACATGCTTGGGTTGATCACTTGATGTATTAACTTAGTATTTGACGACGTCATGGTTGCCTGTGATCCATTTAGTAGGTGGATTTGCAAGTGCACATGCTATTACGAGGTAAACTACCTTTTATTTTCTTACTTACCCAATATTATGACCGTGGTTTGGAACAGGGAGGTGGTGGTCAGTTTTCTAGAATACGAGAAGATGATAATAATGGAAGATGGTTAGGAATTCAGAGGCATTTACTACAGTTGGAGAGACAACGGGAACATATCATAAACAAGTTACAGGTATGAAAATGGGCAAATTGCATAATGGGTCATTCGGAGGTCCGGTCAAATTGGCTCACATACACTTTTTTGGCCGAATGTTTTGATACTTAATGCGTTACTTAATACATAAATCGTGAGAATATAATTTTATTTTTACCTTTGTTTAAAGCTAAAATTTTAGTTTATATTCTCAAACCAATTGTAATAATTTACAACTTCTTTTAAACCAATCAATGCATTTATATTATGTAATGTGTTGTTCAGCATACCACAAACACTTTTTTTCTTTATCTTTTTCTTTTTTTGTGTTTCATGCTTTCGAATTAATATTTAGTTGAAACATGGAAATATTTTAAGGACTAAATTTTGTCGATTTACATAAGCGCACGACATTTCGTGCACTATCTAATCGCTATCATAATTATGTGCAATGGTTTTCTTCTTATCAAGTAAACTTATTAGGCTAGCCCGCCCATCGGGCGGGTCATAAGCTTGGGTGAAAAACCGAAGGATCTTGATGGCTTGGGAGAACGAATATGATTCTGCAACTAATTCTCAAATCGGACATGCAGTAACGGGAGTGCTGCAACTATCTGAGACCCCAGCCACGTACTACTACTTCAATCCCAACATTCCAGAGACAGAGGAAATACTAACAGTGTAAATATAGCTATTACATTACTAATTAATGGGAAAAAAAATTCAATATGCCTCACATTACATATTGTTTAAACATGTACCACCAGCTCATGGGACCACAGTTAACGTTGCAAACAAGAACAGAAAGGCACACGAATATGGAAGAACGATTCACACCAATTGAACATGTTCTTATTTATTGTACATCAGATCACATTCCGCTAAAGGATGTGATGGAAGGGTCGAGATCAAATGCTACTAAAGAAAGCATTAATGAATATAAGAACATGTAGCTAAATCTAATATTCATATTTTTCACCTCACGTCCTTTTTGGTCATTTACCAAAATCTAAACTTAACCAAATACTTACATTCAATATAAAAACTGGTACGTTCATATCCCACAAGTCAAAAGACGTTGTATAACAACAAAGTAACATATAACCAGATACTCTATGCATCACAATTTCACCCACTTGCTTCATGCACCTTTATCAAAAATTCTAAGTTGGATCCATGTTTGATGTTTAACCCTTTCTTAGGTTTACATTTATATGCACTTGAAGTCTATTTGATTAAATTCCGTGAAATTTTGTTTATTTATTTTAAACTTTTTAGCTTCCTTGATTTGGTATAGGTGACTCTAACTTCTCTAGATTCATGGCATAATTCAAGAAGTTGGTCAAATGGATCAGCAGACCGAGCTTCCGAAAAAACTATCAAAAGGAAATTTTATTGAGGATTATGTACGAGCTATTTTAAGGCATACTCGAAATGGGTCTTTTCAATCATGTTTATCATACATTCAGTTTATTTTATTAAGCATGGTATTTATGTTATACTGTACAATAATATGAGTAACATTGAGGGGTTACATTTAAAAGTATGTATTGTCAATGGTTATGCTTAACAGAAGTAATAAAGAAAAAGATGGATAAAACTAAGGTCAGATTGTGTTATTAATAAAACACAATAATTAGTTAATGTAAATTACAGGTTGCAACATGGGTACAACCCTTTCTTTCACCATGTACACTTTTCAACCATTTTCTATTACCAATCTTTTGCTATAGTAAAATATGCCAACAATAATTATAAGACATGCCCGCCTGAGGCGGGCTTATATGCCCGGGAGGGCTTATAAGTCATGCTCGCCCAGGTGGGCGGGCCATGACACTAGTGTGTGTGTATATATATATATATATATATTATATATTTTAAAAATACAAAATTAGAAGTCGGTTAAAAAAAAAGAAACTTTTTCTTGTAGCATTAATAATAAATGTTAGGATTGAAAGTGGCGATCTTATTTTGTAACGGGCTTATAACATGTAAACTAGTTAGTAACTAGTAATAGTCAAATGGGCAAAGCCCATGAAAGACCAACTCGTGTAACAATGAGTATATAAACCCTCTCATTGTTGAGGAGAGGTTGTGGATTCAGTTTGTATTGTGTGTGTAACCTAATAAAACACACTTTTGTTCCACCTCTCCATCTACTACTTTCTCTCTCTAAGTTTCGAATAAAACCTTCCATTTGTGTGCATGATCTTGACTAATTGGGTTCCTACAATTGGTATCAGAGCTTATACATGATGATGGATTGATTTTGGTGTCGAAAAAATCAAAAAGTTCTTGTTTTTTTTTTGTCAAACTGTGAGTTTTAAAAATTTTGAGAAATTTCGTGTGAAAATTTTTTCGTCAAAATGTGTAAAGTTCACAACTTTCCAACTCTTTTGGTCTTTTACATAAGTTCTATCAAAACAAACATGGATTAAAAACACAAAACGAACAACTTTTAGAGTTTTTTTTTCCTCGAAAAAGTGCACTTATGCATTTTTAGATCAAAAGGCATGATTTTACGGTGGAAGGTGTTAAAGTTTGTGTTTTTGCGTTAGATATAGGCTTATCGAATAGATATTGAGTATAAAAATCAGGTAGAAAACATGGAATAGATAGTTTGTATTGTTTTCTTGGGGGGTTAATAGACAAAGACGTTACTAAAGTTTGGGAAAATGTTCACCTAAGTTACTATAGCTTGAAGCATATTGCACCTCAAAGAAGTTACTAAAGTTTGATAAAAAGTTGGCCTAAGGTACTAAAGTTTCAAAACTGTCATCTAAGTTACTCAAGTTCACGTGTTTTATTTTTGTAAAAGTCGATTTTGTAATAACTATGATACAGAATAAAACAAGGTAAAATCCATAGATGTACTAACTGAAGTGATTCATTATACATAACCAACTAACGGTAATACCATTATAAACAAAGAAAATTTGCACGTTTGGTCACTTTTGTTGCAGCATCTTGCTCTATCATTTTGGCCAACGGGCGCTTGTAATTATTTTCAAAATTTTTGGTTTATATGTTTTCATCCCCGTTTTATACGTTTGTGTACGTTTTATACATTTTTGTACACTTTTGTATGTTTTTATACATTTTTGTATGTTTGTGTACGTTTTATATGTGTTATACAGTTTTATATATTTTTGTACGTTTTTATACGTTTTGTACGTTTTTATATGTTTTTATACGTTTGTATATGTTTTTATACGTATTTTTACGCTTTTCTATGTTTTTATGCATTATTTACGTTTTTTTACGTTTTTATACGTTCTTGTGTGTTTTACTATGTTTTTATGTATTTTTTTTTATTTTACATATTGTACGTTTTCATACGTTTTTATCCGCTTTATCTGTTTTTATCCATTTGTCCAGGGAACTGAAAGATAGTGCACCCGTCTCTTATCACAACAAACCCACTATCCCCCTGATTGATGCCATGAAAATCCTCGTTTATAAGGGAATATAATCCAGAATTAGACATTAGTGAACGGGAATACAAACCCATTATCCGTTTTAGCTATAGTAACTTAAGTGAACATTACCCCAAACATTAGTAACTTATGTAAACATTTTCCCAAACTTTAGTAACTTATTTGTCTATTAACGTATAATACATCAGTGCCACGTAGGAATTTAACCGGTAGTAAAAGGTTAAAACTAAGACAGTAACTTATGTAACCGGTGAGAAAAAGTTGAGTAACTTGTTTGTAACGTTTTAAACTATAGTAACTTAGGCGAACATTTTCCCAAACTTTAGTAACTTATTTTTCTATTAACCATTTTATTGGGTAATATAGTAGTTAAGACTTAAGAGTTTTCTCAAAAAATTTGCATCTTCAAAAGTTATCGAAATTTTTGAATTTCTCGAAACTGACGTGACAGTACTTGTAAGTTGAGATTCCACTATCTAGGTGACGTGGCATCGAGAACTTTTTTCGAGAAAAATAGGACTTTCGAGTAAATTTTCACTTTCGAGAACTTAAGGTCTTACGAGAAAACTTGCCTTTCAAGTACTTTAGGTCGACTTTTCTAACATAGTTGGAATGTTTTGAACAAAGATTCAAAAATATGAATTGTATTCACTACACTTTCTTAATAACATTGGTTGAACAAAAATACTTTTTTTTTCATGTCATGTATACTAACAATTGATATCCTGCTAGAAGTGTTATGTTTGACCAGTTTGTCTTTGTGTATTAGCGAGGGTCTTCTAAAAATGTTTATGAAATTCAAAATAAAGTTGATCACAATAGATGAAAGTACTATGATCAAGAAAACAAATGAAAGATGGCATAACCAATAATAAAAGGTACTACGATCAAGAAAACAAACGATGAAAGTACTATGATCAAGAAAACAAATGAAAGATGGCATAACCAATAATAAAAGGTACTATGATCAAGAAAACAAACGAAAGATGGTATAATCAATAGAAAAAAGTACTACAATCAACGGAAAGAAATTGCCAAGTACTAAAGCTGCTGAACTACAACAGAATACATGCTAATGTTGAAGAGCCCAAATAACGTTGCTTTACCCAAAAACAGAACAGCTAGTTCGACAAAAAATGATCATACGATAATAAAACCAAACATTTAATACTCTCAGCTCCTTGCCAAATGCATATTGAGTTTTCGCACAGCTGCTTCCATGGATCTCTGTCCACCAAAAAATTATTCAACGAACGGCAAAAAAAGACAAATATGTCAGGCTTTGTGTTCATTAAAACTTTATACTCATAGCGATTATTTAATGCAACTAGACCGAAGCCCCGAAGAGAAACAGCTAAAATTAAGGAGTCGTATGCATACACTCTTTGTGTTCATTTAAAACTTTATACTCATAGCGATTATTTAATGCAACTACACCGAAGCCCCGAAGAGAAACAACTAAAATTAAGGAGTCGTATGCATACACTTTTATTTCACAAACACAACTAGATTACAGATTGGGGAAAGATATCACAGCTGGGTTTAACTCAAAAAAGTATATATAATATCAAATCTTAAAGGCCCAAGCCTTAAATATAGTCGAAGTAATATTTTGCCCCAAATGGATGTCGAAGATAATAAGTTTTAGCAAACAAAAATTTTTCCTCATTTCACATAGAAAGTTCTGGCATTGAAAAACTTAGTTGGTCTGTGTTTTTTTTTTTTTTTTTTTTTTTTTTTTAAATTAATAAGTTTTGTACTTCATTGTTAATCAGCACAAGTCCACGGTAAGTCGGTGATGTATGAAGAGTTTGAAAGATAGTTACCGCTTGAGAGTTCGAATAACCTCTAAAAATATCATCCACCGCACGGCCTTTTCCCCGAGATGAACTACCATTGGCTCTCTCTGGCAAAAGAAATGATTATTACTATTAAGAGTTATTTGGCTAATCAAGATTCCATATTTACAACAAGTGGTTAAAATAAGTATTGAATAAGTATCAAGTAGCAACAAGACAAAAAAAAAAAAAAAAAAAAAAAAAAAAAAAAAAAAAAAAAAAAAAAAAAAAAACAAAACTACCTCTTTTCTTCGCCATCATCTTTTGTTTATGTCGAAGCAGTGCACTCTTAACCTGTCCTCCAAGAAGTCGCCAATCAGCAAAAAATTATAATCAAACATGAAATAAGTTTTTGCTTCTAAAGCTTTATAACAATCTTTAGGGGGGGTTTTGCTTCTAAAGCTTAAAAATAAGTACTTATAAGCTGCTTAAAAATATGTATTATGAAAATGATGTTTGAATATGCTCATTTTGTAAAATAATAATAAAATAAATTTTTTTTAAAAAAAAAAAAAAAAAAAAAAAAAGCAAGAACACACACACACAAAAGAAGTATTTGTTGAAAAATTTCAATGAAACTCATTTATGAAAGGTTTCAAGTTAAATATGATTCAAAAAATTAATTTTAATTTCAAGAGAAATAACACTTAGGAATAAGTGGCTCCTACTTGTCAGAAGCAAGAAGCAGTGGATAACGAAAATCTGCTTCTGTTTAGAGATGAGCAAAAAAACTTAAAAGATAAGCAATTCCAAACAACCCCTAAGTAACTACAAGTCTAACACCTCAAAATATAACAGTTGACTTCAATGAGTCAATGCATACATATCAATTTCATGATCAAGACAGCCTGATTACGATTTCAGGAAAGATTTCATAGCTACTTAACCAGGTTCGATATGAGCGATTCAAGGATATATAAAGAGATCATAGAAGGTATTTATTCATGCAATTAGTCTTAAAATATGCCCCACATAACAAGCTCAGCAACAACAATAATAATAATAACAATGATGATAACACTAATAACAAATACTAGAATTATAGTAATAGTAATTATAATACTAATACTAAATTAGATGAAATAAGAAGTAAATAATACTTTAACACGTCACGAGAAGTTGGTCAATCAATATATCGCAAGGAATGGATGCAACCTCACATGACAGTTACTATGCAGTCCATCCCAAAGTTCTTGAAATAAAGATATCATAGACGTATACAAAATTATGAAGACTTTAATGTTATCCAGCCATGTATAGTAACTTAATAAAATCTGAGAGAGGTTACCATTAGTAGATGTTGAGTATACAAAGAAGAAGAATTTCTTGGAGAGTTACTCCCAGCTCTGCTCCCTTCAGCCTGAGCCGGAATCCCATTGATATTTTCTTGCAAATACACAACCATTGGAGAAAAAGGTAAACACGCATATTAAGTTCCACTGTTCCAGTCAACAACTCTTCATAAAAGTAATAAATTGCTTTGCTGCCAAAACAAGACGAGTTAGGTTAAATTTTGTGGTAAATAGGGGAGGCAAAGTGTTTGCTGAATAATGTTGCATCTAAATTAGAGTTTGCAGGATGAGATTATAGTTATTTGGGCAACAAATCGTTAATGATAATGGGAATAGCATCAGGTAACATTAAATAGGGGAGGCAAAGTGTTTGTATGAATAATGTTCAAAAACCGTATTTCCTAGTCGTGAGAAGATTTTGATAAAAATTTCTCATGAGGTTTTTTGATGAATTATGATAATGTCCTACAAGATGCAGTTCATAACTAAGGAAAACATGATTTGTGATGCAATTCAGTAAATATGTTTTGATTTTGTGCATGAAATAGAAATCCTAGACGCAGATCAGGAATGTAGATATGATTAGGATACTTACAGAGATAGTTAAATCACAAATTGGCGGAAGGAGATGACCTAAATTGTGAGTTTGGTTGATTTTGAGTCGAGTTCCAGTAGTTGGTATGTTTTTGGGAGTTGTGATACACAATACATGTTGTTTATTTAATATACTAAAAAACTGACTCAGGGGGCCGCGGATCTTGCGGAACCAATACAAGGGGTTCGCCCTTGTTGTCGGTTAGTGCCATGGATCAGGCTCAGGTTTTTGGTTTTTGGTTAATCTAAGGTTCAAGCTAAGGTTTTATCTACTCACTAGGTTCCATTAGTCCTAAACCAAGTCTAAGAAAGTTAAAGGGTGCTCTCTTAAGAGGTTTAGTGAGAATGTCAGCAATGTTGTCCTCTGAGGATACTTTCTCGATTGAGATGTTTCCCTTTTGAACATTGTCGCGTAGGAAATGGTGACGTATTTCTATGTGTTTGGTTCTAGCGTGTTGGATTGAATTTTTGCTAAGGTCGATGGCTCTTTTGTTGTCGCAAAGAATGGGAATGTCGTTGAGTTCAATTCCATAATCGACGAGAGCTTGTTTCATCCACAGTGCTTGTTGACACGCCTTTCCTGCAGACATGTACTCGGCTTCAGTTGTTGATATTGCTAGGGCTGTTTGTTTCTTGGCAAACCATGAGGTGAGACAATGCCCAACAAAAGTACAAATACCACTTGTACTTTTTCTATCGACATAGTCACCGACATGGTCTGAGTCGGCATACACTATGGTTTCCATACCCGTTCCTTTGGGATACCATAATCCTAAATGTGTAGTACATTTGATATATCTAAATATCCGTTTAACGGCCTCAAGATGGGATGTTTGGGGATCTTCTTGAAAGCGTGCACATAGAAAAACACTAAACATAATGTCCGGTCTACTAGCCATGAGGTAGAGTAAACTACCAATCATTCCTCTATATTTAGTGTTATCTACGGATTCACTTTCGTCATCCTTGGTGGGTTTGGTTTCGGAGGACATGGGTGTTTTCATGGGTTTGGAATCTTCAAGACCAAATTTCTTAAGCATATCCCTTATATATTTAGATTGGTTGAAGAATATCCCATCTTCTAATTGTTTTATTTGGAGACCTAAGAAAAAGTTTAGTTCCCCCATCATACTCATTTCAAACTTGTCATGCATGATTTGTGAGAAATCGTCGCATAACTCTTGACAATTTGAACCGAATATAATGTCATCCACATATATCTGAACTATGATAATATGTGATCCCTTTTTCTTGGTGAAAAGAGTGTTGTCTACTAGGCCCATGGTATACTTATGGTCAACTAGGAAAGTCTTAAGTCGATCATACCAAGCTTTCGGTGCTTGCTTAAGTCCGTATAATGCTTTCTTAAGTTTGTAGACGTGATTTGGTTTTTCAAAATCGGAAAAGCCAGGAGGTTGTGCTACGTACACTTTCTCGTTAATAAAACCATTTAGAAAAGCACTTTTAACATCCATTTGGAATAGTTTAAAGTCATGTGCACATGCATATGCAAGAAGTATTCTAATTGACTCAAGCCTAGCGACGGGTGCAAATGTTTCGTTGTAATCTATACCTTCTTGTTGATTGTAGCCTTGTGCTACTAGCCTAGCTTTGTTTCTAGACACTACACCATTTTCATCCATTTTGTTCCTAAACACCCATTTTGTTCCTAAACACCCATTTTGTTCCTATTATGGTTTGATTTTTAGGTTGAGGGACCAACGTCCAAACGTCATTCCTAACAAACTGATTTAATTCTTCTTGCATCGCTACGACCCAAGATTCATCTTTTATGGCCTCATTTATATTTTTAGGCTCAATAGTTGAAACAAGACAAAATAAATTACTTTGGTTTTGGACTTTTGATCTTAATGTTCTTTCATTAATTTCACCTATGACGTTATCTAATGGATGACTTCTAGATTCTTTTATATTTACTATTTGTCTTTTTACTGGTTCGTCTTCTTTGTCATTTTATATGTTTTCTTGGTTTTCAACCATTTGACTTTCAAATAAGTCATCATCTACCAAAGGTGATGTCTTAGAGGGAGGTGGACTTTCGTCGAATGTTACATTCAACGATTCCTCGACTCTTGAGGTTTCTTTGTTTAGGACAATGTATGCTTTACTATTTTGTGAGTATCCTAGGAATACACCTTCATAAGACTTTGGGTCAAACTTGGTGAGGTAATCCTTAGTGTTTAAGATGAAGCACTTGCTTCCAAAAACTCTAAAATATCCTAGTGTAGGCTTTTTGCCTCTATAGAGCTCATATGGTGTTTTATTCAAGAATGGTCTAATTAAGACTCTATTTAGGATGTATGTGGATGTGTCAACGGCGTTACACCAAAACTTTTGGGGTATATTTTGCTCATTTAACATCGTTCGACTCATTTCTTGAAGTGTTCTATTCTTACGTTCTGCTACACCATTAGATTGAGGGGTTCGAGGAGCCGAGAAATTATGTGTTATGCCATTAGCATCACAAAAAGCTCTGAATTGGATTTCGTTATCAAACTCACGACCGTGGTCGGTTCTAATTGACACTATACTATTTCCTATTTGATTTTGAATTTTTTTACTTAGAATTTCAAATTTATCAAATGCATCGTTTTTAGTTTTCAAGAACTTAGTCCAAGTATACCTAGAGTAATCATCGACTATTACCAAAGTATAGAAGTTTCCTCCATAACTTTGTATAGTGGATGGACCAAACAAATCCATATGTAGTAATTCTAGACACCTAGATGTGGACACCATGTTTTTAGCCTTATGGTTATTATGAAACTGTTTCCCAATTTTGCAAGCATCACAAAAGTGTTGGTCGTATTTCAACTTGGGTAGGTTCCTAACGAGTTCCTTAGATGATAAGGATTGGATTAGCCTCATATTGGCGTGACCTAAGCGTCTATGCCATAGTGTTGAATTTTCGTCCAAGGAAGTGAGACAAAGTTTGTCATTAGATATTTTGTCTAATTTCATAACTTAAACGTTATTTTTCAAAACACCTTTTCCTACGGTTATGCCATTTTTAAGTATCTTACTTCCGTTTTCACTGAAGAGGACGTCAAACTTTTTGCAGCATAATTGACTAATGCTAAGCAAGTTAAAACCTAAGTTATCTACATGAGCAACATCATCAATAGTGAGAGAGTCATGAGAGATTGTACCTTTTCCGATGATTTTACTTTTAAGCTTGCTACCGAATGTGACATTACCTCCATCGTACACTTGGTAGGTTGAGAAAAGGCTTTTGTTTCCTGTCATGTGTCTTGAAAACCCACTATCTTTGATCCACTCGTCCGGTTCTAACCCGACTTTTAAGCACACCTCTTCTGAGTCATGAGCCATGAGATCAATTTCGTCATTCTTAGGCTCGTCGTCATCACCTTCACTGTCGCTCCAGGCTCCACTAACAAATGCTCTTTGAGACTTTTTCTTTGGAGGCTTTGGACATTTTCCTATTAGGTGACCTGCATCCCCGCACCTAAAACACTTCATATCTACTTTTCCTTTCCTATCGTCACGGTCTTTCCGGAAGGATTTCTTTTCTTCACGAGGTTGTCTTACGAACTTTCCTCGTCTCCTAAAGAACTTTTTGAAATCTCTAACGGCCATGGCATACTCTTCGTCTTCGCTACCCGAACTAAACTCTTCATCTTCACTTGATTCTACTCTAGCTTTTAAGGCAATGGACTTCATCTTCTCTTTTTTGCCTTTAACTATTTCTGAGTCTTTTTCCATCACCATCTCGTGAACTTTGAGATTTCCGATGAGCTCGTCAAGTGTCATGCTTGAAAGATCCTTGGATTCTTCAATAGCCGTCACCTTTGCTCTCCACATCGGATGAAGTGCTCTAAGAAATTTCCTGACAAAGTTCTTAATAGAAAAAGATTCGTCAAGTGCTTTAAGAGAAGTAATTATAGTATGAAATCTAGCAAAAGCACTATCAATGGTCTCATCTTCAGAGATAACAAATTGTTCATATTGTTGAACAAGAAGATCAATTTTGTTATCTTTGACTTGTGAGTTCCCTTGATGAGTGATAATCAATGATTGCCAAATATCCTTAGCCGTTTTACACATACAGACTCTTTCATATTCTTTCTTAGGTAAAGCGTTGTAAAGCATCATTTTAGCTTCATTATTTTTGGCAATCAACTTCTTTTGCTCATCACTATGACGAGTAAGAGAAGTACCCTCATCCCGACCTCCTGATATATTTAATATTGGTTTACAATCACCTTCTACAATAATATACCATAAATCTATATCCTTTGACTTCACATAAGTTTCAAAGCGGTTTTTCCAATAAATAAAACTATTTGGTTCAAATAGTGGTGGTCTTTGCATAGATTGCCCTTCTTTGAAGTTTTCAAAATCCATTGATCGTTTCAAGTTTTAAAATACAATATATTTTGAAAATCTTGAGTAACGTAGCTCTGATACCAATTGTGAAAAACTATAAGGGGGGTTGAATAGTTTTTACCGTTTTCTAAAATTAATTCGCTTTGAGACTTAAAGTGATTTCAAGTAAATGTACATAAACAAACAATATAAGTAATGCAAGAAAGGAAAAGAACAATCAAACCACAACACGGAGATTTATAGTGGTTCGGTTACAAGGACTCTTTTCCTTGTCCTACTCCACTCCTCGAGCCTCTAACTCGAGAGTTTTTCTTTACTAAGAAACAAGCTCCCTACTCGGCGGAGAAAACCTTTATACACGTCGCTTACACCTTTTTCCGGTACAAAGCTAAATATCGGGTTCTAGTTCAAGGTAGAACCAACCTAACGTTGCTTATACAATTTTCGACACTAAGCTAGATGTCGAGTTCTTTACAAGGGTTCAACCACTCCCGACACTCTATGTGTTTTGAGGACTAAAACACTAACCGGACTCTACTGAATGAATGGTATAAAAATGATGTGTGAACAACTAACAAATTACACAGTAACTATACTAACAGGATTGCAACAGTTTGTTGATCCTTGATGCTTGATCTCTTTGCTACAAAAGAAAGATCACTAAGAATGAAATGAATGAAATGAATGGGTTAGTAATGTATAAATCAATGAATATGTAATTTAAGCTATATGAGTGATAAATGTGCTTGAATGATCAGCTTGCTATTTATAGGCAAAACTGAGCAGACAGGCCACGGATTTGGCGGACCCAAATTATGGGTTCCGCCCTTGTACTGGTTTGGTTCCGCGGGAACATGCCAGCTAAGTGCTTCACAAATCTTTCCATATTTTGTCAAGTCTTGTCAAGATCTTACAAAGTCAACTCCTTTGCTTCAAGACCTTTCCAAAATTTATTGTAAAGTCAACTAAGCTATCTAAATGATGCATGCCATGATGTCATGTATATTTCTATTTTTAAGAAATAAAAATAAATATGTAAATGTATATATGTATGCAATGTGTGATTCCTAGTGATCATGTGATGTGTAAATGTATTTTAAAAAGCTTGTTACTAAAATGTAAATGACTTTAACATATACTTATGCTTTGCGAAAGATAAACCTTATAATTGTCATTAACAAAATAAAGAAAAGATCGTAAAATATAAATAACATTTTTAGGACGATATTTGTATTAACATATACCTCGCGTAAAATGGGTGGCAAATAATATACAACGCTTGAATTCATTATTAATAAACTAAAAAACAAATAAGATATAATGCTTGCAAAAATAAATTATACGGGAACCTGGAACTTTAAAAAAATTCTGAAATTTTCAAAAATTAAATTTCAACAAAAACCTGTAAAAATTTTGTGCTACAGTACCTGACGGCGTCACTTTGTAAAGGTGACGTCGTCTGGGTAAACCTGACAGAATTATTCGTTTTGTTTTCTCGAAAATTTCTAGAAACATCTAAGTTTTAAAACATGTGTTCCTGCAAAAATTTACTTTGACTATGTACAAGCATCTGACTCAAACAAACACACAAATAAGATAGAGTATATGCTAATTATAAATCGTAAACATTTTATGTTCAAATTTTGTTCTTTAAAAGCAATAAAGCATTTCCCTACACTTATCTTTTTGTAAAATATATTTATGTACAATTAAGACGAAGTTAAAAATAAAAGAAATCATTTTCACAAATTATTCGAAACATGAAAACTTAAAGAATAATAATCAAGCATATATATATGACATAATACTAAAAATAAAATGAAAAACATAAAAACAAATAAACGTGGGTTGCCTCCCACGGAGCGATTTTCTTTATTTACGGGTCTTGTAGCTAGACTCAAAGTCAATCATATGTCATCTCATGCATGCGCACATGCCCGTATGTGAGTCTCCTAATTATCACCTCATCTTTCTTATATTCAGGACCTAACTTTAAACAATCTTTGTAGAATGATTTGTTTTTCTCATAAGGATACCTAAGTCCCTTCTCTTTATCCCGGTCACTCAATAACATAATGGGGGTTAGCCTGCTACATGCCTTAATTGATAGAAACTTAAACCTAGTTGTTGCACAAGACATCTGGTAAATCATAATGTCTACCCCATTTGAATATAGTTAAACCTTCCATCCTTCTTTCTCCTACCCTAGTTTAATATGTAAAAGGTTTTCCTAAAATCACGGGGGTCATGCCATCATCAATAAATTCACTTACATCTTCTAAGACCATAAAATCTATCAAATAGGTAAAACTTCCGACAAAGACGTGCACATTCTTAACTAAGGCCACAAGATTTTTTCCCTTATAATCTAATTCCTAAACTCTTATTGTGTTATAATGAGTGCGCGAAATCATGTTTTATAGGAAAATGTTAATCCATGTAACCATCAAAATGCCTAAAACCAATCATGCATGAAAATTATAAATTTTATGGGTTATTTCTTTCTATTCGTCTGCCAAGATCACAGTATCGAGGAAGGGTTGATCTATAGGCCATACCATTATATGTAAATTCATGCCCTAGAGGAAATTGATCTCCTAAGGCATCCTCTAAGATTTCATCCTCATTATCAACTTCATTTGTCAACTCACCATCATCTAAATCCTAATCAGAATCCAAAAAATCAACGAAGGGAGGGGGGGGGGGGAACATAGGGTGCATTCCCTATTTCATGGTTGGGTTACAAGTCATTAAGCTCGAGAAAATCACCAAAGTGGTGATCGGGTTAGGCGTTTGGTGGATTCACGTTCTCTATAATGGTGAACGGAAGAGTTAATGGAAAAGTTTTATGACAAAAAGCACAAAGGAAAGATTGACTATGAGAAAGCTACAAAAGGAAAAAAAAATAAATCTAACTTGATAGGAATCTAGTGACTAGGCCTAAATGAAATAGAAATCGAAACCTAAACTATTCCCCGGCAACGGTGCCAAAAACTTAATGCGATGGATTGCAACACTGAAGTTTTACAATCCTCCTAGGAAAAGTACCTAATCTTTGTAGTGTAGTATAGGCAAGACTCGGGGGATTGATCGTTCTCTAGGGGAATAGTGAGGTAGGCTCGAAGTGTATGTCGATTTAAGTCTAAAGGTTGAGGGAAGATTCTTTTTGGTATTTTTTTTATTTTGTTTGAAAACAAGTAAAAATCTGGGTTTGAGAGAGCTTGGTTTCCACTACTAAATTAAACTACTACTAAACTAAAATGCAATAAAATTAAATGACAAGAAAAGTAAACTGGTGGAGAACTTCTTATAAGAGGAAAACGTATTTACCTAGAATTTCATTACTCCGTAGTTATTTTCTCACTATGTTCGTCGAATTGTCACGTTCTTGCCTGATGTAATGTGGAGTATTCCTAATTACCAGTTGTGGTTTGGTCAGTCCCACGTCTATAGACTAGCTAAGTGAACGACGCTTGTCTTATTTGTCAAACTCACCCAATAACTAACCTACGCAATAAATACTCGCCTAATTAACAACCTAAGACATAAGTAATCAATTAGTCATGTTTTAGTGGACGTTCAAGCTAGTCTAGTTTTCCTTAGCTAGTTTTCCAACTCTTAACATGCACACCATTAAACAAGAGACGACAAACAAAGCAATCAATAACTAGGTTTCATGCAATCCTAAGTAAATAGTAATAGAAAGAGAAGCAAATAAACAAATCAAACAATAACACATACACATGATTGAATGATTGATTAAATAACTTATCTCAATAATGCATGAAGTCTTCAAGCGAAAAAAAGGCCTACAAAAGCTGTAAAAACCGACTAGGATTGGGTGGTATAAGTTCCTCCAAAGTTGCACACACAATAATGAAAACAAAGTATATTTATAGATTTCAGGTTGTGACGACGTCAGTTTATGGGTGTGACGCCGTCAGCTCGCCGCCAATTAGGGTTTCTATATTGCACCGACTTAGTTGTGATGGCGCAGCATCTTCTGACGTGGTCTCCATTGGCCATCTCCACTCACTGAACCGTCAGCTACAAGGTGACAGCGTCATGTTGTATTTGTGACGCCGTCACGTGGTCTTTGTCATTTTCTTCGTTCTTCGTCCAATCGAGCCCAAAACTTATACTTTTTCAGCATTTTTCTCCTAAGTAACTAAAAATCAAATAGAAGCAAATTAAGGCAATATATGATCAAAGAAATTGTAATTGTAATGTGAATGAATTATAATATGCAGTCATTATAATTCAAAATAATAATAATAATAATAATAATAATAATAATAATAATAATAATAATAATAATAATAATAATAATAATAATAATAAAATATATAATAATAATAATAATAATAAAATATTTACTAATAATAATAATAAAATATTTACTAATAATAATAATAATAATAATAATAATAATAATAATAATAATAATAATAATAATAATAATAATAATAATAATAATAAAATACTTTCACCTCCTTGTGTAGGCGATTCTATCACCCATGGCGATTCAGCTTATCCCCATGAACGTGATCATGTTTTGGCCCTAAACATGGTTTGTTTCTGATCTCATAGTGCCCCTTCTCTACCATTTGTACAGTTTCCTCTTTAGGGTTTCGTTTCGAAACCCGCATTCGCTCTACTTCTCCAAAACACTTAGGGTTTTCGTCCTTGAAACCCTTCGTTCCTTCTTTTTTCAGCTGTTGGTCCACTTTCTTCTTTGTGGTTGTGGTTCTTCATAAATTTCATCGTTTTTGGTTTTGTGGGTTTCTTGCTTGCAATTTGGCATCAGAATTATACGTTCCTGGGTTTTGTCCTGTGGTTAAAACAAGCTGGTGGGCCCCCCATTCCATAAAGGGTCTGCGTTTTGGCCTTTTTTTCATTGCTTGCGGTTTGAGGAAAAAGTCACTGCGTCTTGGTTCTTTTTCAGGAAGGGTTTTGCGATTTGACTTTATGGGTTTGTCCTGTGGTTAAAACAAGCTGGTGGGCCCCCCATTTTTTAATAAGGTACTTGTGTGTTGGTCTATTTCAGTGCTTCCGTTTTGAGGTGAAGGGGCTTGCGTTTTGATACTCGTTGTGGGCCTTGCGTTTTGATATAATTTGGCATTGCGATTTGATAATTTGGCATTGCGTTTTGTCGGTTTAGGTGGGCTTTGGTTGTGGGCTTACGTTTTGTTGGTTTAAGTGGGCTTTGGTTGTGGGCTTTGTTTATGTTTTGACGACCTAGCTTCCATGGCAATCATACGGTTTCACTGTCCTTTTGTCGGCTTAAGTGGTTGTCAAGATGGTGGTGGAAATGGGCTCACCAAAACATCGTTAATCACTCACCTCCGCGATCGTCATTTCAGTGGGGATGCGCTGGCCACCACCAAACTTTCCTTAGCCACTAATCTTGCTATTTTTGAGGCGGCTGAGGTCACGTTGAAACGTATGGGTCTTTGGTTATGTGGAAATTGTTTTAACACGCATACTCTTCGTTCGAAATGTCGGCATGGACCTGATTTTGTGTCACCCCCGAATTATGGTGATGGTGTCGTTAGGTTTGTGCTATTTGATCTTGCCAAACCACAAGTCCCTTCTTCGGTTCAAATTGCTCGTGGTGAGGATTCGGTTTTGGCGAAGCATGATGGTTTCGATCTACACTTACTTGACACCTTGCTCTCTAAAGGGTTGCACACTGTCAAATCCATCCCTCCAAAGTGTCGGTTGGGATTCTTTCGTGTTTTGAAAGGAGCCCTTGATTAGGTGATCTGCACACCTGAGGACATTTCTTGTTGGGTTAGCCTGTTAGTCCTGCCTCTCTGTCTCCTTAAAACCTTTTGCCCAAGGAGTAACATGGAGTGCAGGTCTGCTATTAAACACCAATGCCAAGAAGAATACATCGTTAATGCCATTCGCTCTTGGGGTACGTCTGGGGGTAGATTGCAGCTTGTTAGAGAGGTTTTAGCTGAACCCTCCCCTACATGGTCTAATATTGATGAGGGTACCTTGGATTTGGGTGAGCGTAATGTCAAGCAATGTAAGAGGAAGATTTATGATGGTAATTATTCTGCGGCTGTCAGAGTTCTTTCTTCTATAGGGGTTGCTCCTTATAATGATGCCACTCTCGAGGACTTAAAAGCTAAACATCCCTTCAAGTCTGCTCCTGCTCGGCGATATACCGATTGATCATCATGACCTCACTGCATCTCCTGCTGTGGTTCTTGATATGATTAAGAGTTTTCCCCGTGGTACCTCTTGTGGTCGAGATGGTTTGCGTGCCCAACACCTTTTGGACTATTTGAGTGGTGCTGCTGTGGCTGTTTTGGATGAGTTAATTGCCTCTATCACCCAAGTAGTGAATCTTTTTCTCGGTGGCCAATGCCCAAGGGCGTTGGGTGAATACATTGCTTGTGCTCCCCTCACACCGCTGATCAAGCCAGGAGGTGGTATCCGTCCCATTGCTGTAGGGACCATTTGGAGGCGCTTAGTATCCAAGATTGGTGCTTCCTTGATTGGTCATTCTTTAGATGGTTATTTGAATGATCTACAGTTCGGTGTTGGGGTGTCTGGAGGAGGGGAGACTATTCTTCACGCTATGAATCGGTTCCTTGAAGACTGTGGGGATAAGGTGGGTCTTTCGATGTTGCTGGTGGATTTCAAAAATGCCTTTAATTTGGAGGATCGGGAGGTTGTGTTACAAGAGGTTCACCTTCGTTGCTCGGCTATTTCACGTTGGGTGAATTCTGCTACTCTAGCCCAGCTAAACTTTATTATGGGGAACACATCTTATGGTCCCACCGAGGGGTACAACAAGGCGACCCGCTCGGACCTCTACTTTTTGCCCTAGTGTTACACCTCCTGGTACGTAATATTAGAGACTCCTTTAATCTTGCCTTCCAAGCGTGGTATCTGGATGATGGCACTATTATTGGTGATACTCTGGTCGTTGGGAAGGTCTTAGATCTTATTATGTCAAATGGACCTAGTTGTGGCTTGCACCTTAACGTGGATAAAACTGAGGTCTTTTGGCCAACCGAATATCCCAGAAGCAGGCTCGCGAGTGTTTTTCCGGCTAATATTGCTCGCCCTTTACACGGTATTAAATTATTGGGTGGGCTGGCTAGCGTGGAATTTGAGTTTAGTAGTGGGCTTGCTATGAAAAGGGTTGCTAAAACCATCGAACTTATGGATGCCGTTGCTAAGATTAATGATCCTCAATGTGAGTTGCTCCTTCTCCGTGCTTGTGCCGGTATTTCAAAGTTATACTTCTCTATGCGCACATGTTCTCCCCGGGTCTTTGAGGGTGCCCAGACTTCATTTGATGCGGCGCTTCGTTCCTCTATGGAACGTATTGTCACTGCTTCTGGACCTGGGTTTGGGGATTGGCAATGGAGATTGGCCACGCTTCCGTTTGAGTTTGGGGGGCTTGGCGTATATTCTGTAGGTGATGTCTTGAATTATGCTTTTCTTGCGTCTAGACTCCAATCTGCTAGCTTACAGGCTAAGCTCCTCCGACTGTCTGGCATTTTAAATCATGGATCTTCCTTTAACGACGCTCTGTGTACTTTTAACGCGAAAATGGAGTTCGACCTTTTAAGTAACCCGAATGAGATCGCTGCCCCCAAACTTATGAAGAAATTGGCAGATATATATTTCACACATGTTACTAAAATGGTTGAATCCACTTTTGGCCTATCCACTCGAAAGATGGCGCTTTGGAGATTGCAACGGGAAGACTACACCTCCGATTAGCTAAGGGTGGCCCTGATATCTGGGTTGGGGCAGACTATGAACGCTAGAACTTATCGATGTGTTTTATGCTACCGCCTAGGTGTCCCCCTGTTCTCTGTCCAGATGCCGTGCTCAGCTTGTTCCAGGTTATTTGCGGGGGACATTTACGGGGATCATGTAGTGTCATGTGCTGGTATTATTGGTATTAAGCACCGGCACAACGTGGTACGCGACACTCTCGCTGATATCTGTTCTCGGTCTGGGATCTCGGCTCGTAAAGAGGTTGACATCGGCCTTTGTGGAGAAAGGGACAAAAGCTTACGCCCAGCTGATGTATTGCTATATTCTTGGGACGGTGGGCAGGATATCTGTGTCGATTTGACAGGGTCTTCTCCTTTGACGCAATCAGGTATGGTCGATTTTGTGCCAGGACGAGTGGTGGTTGAAGCAGCACAACGCAAGTGTGTCAAATATGAGTCCAAGTGTGCCGATATTGGATATGGGTTTCTTCCCTTCTCGTTCTCTTCCTTTTGGGAACTTGGGAAGGATGTAGTGGCCTTACTGAAGTGGATCCGAAAGGTCACAGTAACTCAAGACATCGGATCGTGAGCCGCTGCTCATATTTTTAGTAGGATTAGCTTCGCAATAGCTCGAGGAGTGGGAGCCCAGTTAGTATCTCGGCTCCCCTCTAATTTCTTGTAAATCCTATGATTTTCTAATGAAGTGATACTTTTTTTTAAATAATAATAATAATAATAATAATAATAATAATAATAATAATAATAATAATAATAATAATAATAATAATAAGAGTAAACTGCAAAAAAATGTCCCTGAACTTTCCGAAAAATGCAAAAAATATTCTCGAAAAAAAACCGCAAATATTGTCCCTAACGTTTCAATTTTCTGCAAGAATGGCCCGTGAAGAATTATTTTAGTTGCAAATTCAGTATTTTGGCTAAAGCTCGTTAGGTGTAACACCCCCAAAATCAGGATGCGGAAGCATACATATTTGGGTGCTACTAAATCGATAATCACAACACAAAGATATAGAGAACAGATTAAAAATCCGTTTTAAAATAGTTTACATTTCCAAAGTTAATTGTCGTACATCAAGTTCATTTCAATTAAAACAGGACCCATTTAACAAGTCTGTCCCAAATTCAGAGTTTAACGCATAAGCAAAAACATTTCTAGAAAACTTATGACCAATGCCATGCCCTGCCTTCAATGAATACATTCTCAAACACTTGAGAAAAACATGCTAAAAGTCAGCTAACGCTGGTGAGTTCATAGGTTTAAAGTAAATAAGCACATATGGACCATAGCAAATAATTCAGCAATCACACTCATTCTGTATGCTAACACTAAGCTCATCCAACCGAAACTAGACAAACAACATGCCAAGCTGGCATAGCAAACAAAGGGTGCTCGCGAGTGTTAATCCCCATACACTCGGCAAAATCCGACATGGTATACATTTGCGTTGACCTGTCGGGCCAACCGAACGGGGGAGTCACCCCCAATAGATCTATTTATATCATACTCACTTCCTAGCAAGAATTGACGGTTGATGATAGTGGGCGCAATGGGATTTAAACATACTTAGGTTATCCGCATACTAGTGTGTATAAAAACAAAATTCAATTTGGTCCATGAAAACAGTTTTGCATGTTTCTCACCCCAAGATTTATAAAAACAATACGTATAAAAATGGGGCTATAAACTCACCTTAATAATAATAGCAATCTGCTAGTCAACAATAACTTAGTGCAACCGCTCTGACACGCGACCTAGATCAGTATGATAAGTCTTAGCGAATTATTCGTGTTTTAAATGTTTTAACTCAATTGAAAAGTTTGTGTGCGATATGTGTTCGTGTATTTCTTGCTTGCTGTGTGCTAAGGTACAATTCAAAATAGTTCATCGTTTAAGACTCTTTGGTGATGGCTCATGGTGAAAGTGTACGGTAAAAATAAGTGCGACGGAACTTCCGTGCTCAGTGCTTGTCGTCGCAAAATGCGTAAGTAATATATATATATATTAACATATATATATATATATTTAATAATTAAGTATTTAATTATTTAAGACTAATAATTAATTAAATATGTATTGAATAATTAATATGATAATGGTGATAGTGGGGTATTATTATATTATAAATATTGTAATTATTTATAATATAATGATATTTATAAAGAAATTTATAAGTATTTAATTTTGAGAAATTAAATAAGTGTAAGTGTATAAGTATCTAAAACATATTTACAAGTCTTATAAAGTCTAAAAATATTAATTTAGAAGAATTAATATTTTTAATAATAAAAATAATCCGTTTCGTCTTTTAGTCGGTTTTCATCCAAAAATATTCTAAGTGTCGAAATTTTAGAAAAATCGGGCATGACCTTTTCGTTTATTCAAACTTTTCCATTTTTCTCAAGTGTTGCAATTTCCTCAAATAATCCCTTACGTTAACTATATTTGCAAAACTAGTCCAAAATGTATATTTATCGTTATAATTATATTTATTGTTACGTTTATTTCTTAATTATCGGTTTCGATACAAAAGTCAATGTTTAGTTATAATACTTTCAAAAGTCAACAAAAAGTCAACAACTACAATTTTGGGCCGAAATGCCCATTTATTTGCCTTAATGGGCTTAATGTGTCAAAACGAATTCAAAACGGTTTTAATCGATATATAACGTTTTAGTGAGTCAAAATATTTATAAAAGGTCGAAAATGTTCGAAAACTCATTTTTGTCATCCGAAATATTTATTGGGCTGAAAAGTCCATAATGGGTCCAATAGTCCAAGTTTAGTCCAAAAATCATTTAATCCTTTTAAGTCACGATATATATATATATATATATATATATATATATATATATATATATATATATATATATATATATATATATATATATATATATATATATATATATCGTTAAGTTTCGAAAAATCAATTTAACATGTTCATCACGTCGTTTGGTCAAAAAGTCAAACCAATGCCGAAACCACATGGGCTCGGCCCATTTTGTGTCGAGCACATCATAAGCCCAAAAATAGTTTTAAACCTTTAAGCCCTTATAGTCCGAATAGCTTTCGTAACAATTTTTAAATAAATCAAATAAGCACTTATTAATAAGCAAAATGGTCAACAAGTCAACCAAGACCGAAACATATTGGGCTCAGCCCAATATGTGTCGTACGACCCAAACTTGACCCAAAACAAGTCAAACACAAAAAGCTATAGCTTATTCAATAAGCTATCCAAAATAATCTATTAGGCACTAATTTCACCATTTCACCACTATAGCCAAAATTTTATGTTTTTCAAAACCCCAATAATTATTTATTTTAAAAGTAAGCCGATTTGTATATAAGCTCAAATTAGCACTTATATAACTTAAACTCGCGTAATTAGTTCAAAACTCATTTGTATCATCAAACTAGTACCACAAGCAACAAGATTTACCACACAAGCAAGAAATAATATAACTTGTATAAAAACTACCAAAAAGTCGAGCAACCATAATATGTATATCAAACCTAGCTTTTTCATTTTAGCAAAACATACATAATAAGCACTTGGTAACACTTTTAAACATCACAAGAACATGTAATGAACAAGATTGAAAAAGTTTTGAGGATTCTTACAAAATCTTGAAAAAATTAGAGAGGTAGAAGACACAAGAACAACTCAAATTGCACCAAATTTACCCAAGACACATTCCGATTAACCCAAAACACTTGAAAGTACACCGCGATTAGTTCAAACTTCACTAGATTTTTGTAGATCTTGATTTCTTTGATGGTTCAAGAGTTTTGGATGAGAAAATGATCTAGGTAAGTGTTTGAGATAAAAATGTATGTGTGAAGTATTATGTGTAACTAATGGGGTATAAAAACAAATTCTATACATGTCATCATCCACTAAGTAAGATATTAGGATAAGTTTTCTTGTCTTGGTGTTGCTTAGTGAGTGGCAAATGACAAAAACAAGGGGTGGGAAAATATTTTTGCTCGTCGTTGGTGTATCATGTGTCGGTTTAAGCTTAAATGTTACCGTAAAGTCCCGGTTTGACGTTTTTGGACATGTATACGCAAAATAAAGTTTTTATTGATGTTTTTGTCGGAATAATAATAAAATATTATTATTTGCTCAAAAATACATTTATTTGACTGCTACCATATATACTGTGCTGTCGGTTCGCGTGTGGGGTTGCTTTTCAGTAAATACGAGAAAGCTTCTCAGTTAAATACGAAACTTGTCAGTAACTATCAGAAATAGAATAATTTGCGCTTACTAACAAAAATAAACTTTTTCAGCAGTGACTGTAAGCTACAGTATGCGGGACAGCTCCCAAAAATGCTCAGAAATGCTCAGAAACATGCAATTACGCATAGAAATGCTCGGCTTAAAAGTAATAAATAAATATTTATTATTAACTTAAAATGTGAAAATTACCATTTGTCATAGTCTCCCCAGTTAATGGGGATATCCGTCCTGAATTTCAATTCGTGTTACTCGATGAATTCGAAAAGAGATGAGGATACTTTCGCTTGATTTCATCCTCTCGCTCCTAAGTGTACTCGGGACCTCTACGAGAGTTCCAACGGACCTTCACAATTGGGATATGACTCTGCTTTAGTCGTTTGACTTCCCGGTCCATGATTTCAATCGGTTCCTCGATGAAATTCAGTTTCTCATCAGGCTGAATCTCATCCAAGGGAATGGCAGTGTTATCATCAGATAAGCACTTTTTCAAGTTGCTGACATGAAAAACGTCATGCACAGCGCTGAGATCGGATGGCAATTCGAGTCGATAGGCTTCCGGCCCGACTCTGGCAAGAATCTCAAAAGGTCCAATATAACGAGGGTTCAACTTCCCACGTTTACCAAATCTTATCACACCTTTCCA
This sequence comes from Artemisia tridentata subsp. tridentata, assembly GCA_021014915.2. Taxonomy (NCBI): domain Eukaryota; kingdom Viridiplantae; phylum Streptophyta; class Magnoliopsida; order Asterales; family Asteraceae; genus Artemisia; species Artemisia tridentata. The sequence continues at coordinate 160,546,469 of CP139501.1, read as the reverse complement.
TGGCGAGACCATTAATATCACTTTATCACCCACTTGGAACTCAAGGGGTTTTCGCCTCTTGTCGGCATTGTAATACCCGAAATTTGAAAACATGCTAAATGACCAAATTGCCCCTACAATTTTAAAAATTGATTAAAATGCATTTAAATTACCAAATAAATTCCAAACCTTCGGGAATGAACTAGATATGAAGCCAAATAATTTTTATGTCTATAATTTAACATTTAGAAAAGTAAAAAAATATAAAAAGTATTATTATGGACGAAAATATATAAAATTCGTATATATTAATTATTAAAAATACAAAATAAATTAAATAAAATACAAGATAAATGCTAATAAAATTAGGAAAAGATCACAATCAGTATTTGACCTTAATTAAGCTTGCTTGGGCCAAAAATATGGAGTACTTATCAAGAAAACACGTTTTTATAACTTATATATATAATAATGTCGAAAACCCTTAGAAACCTTTACCAAAAAATCGTCCAGCCTTCATTCGACTCAATAAAATTCGTGTGCTTTTTTCTGGAGTTCTACATAACCTAAAGAAGCTTAGAAAATTGTTTGTAGGTCGTGGGATCCGTTGGCTTGATCGCTAGTAGATTGTTTTGTCGAATAAGCTTAACCGAGAGGTATAATTCTTAAATATCCCTTTGACACGTTCGATCATGCATGTTATATTTTTCTTATGTTAGTATGATCATATAAGACTCAAATAAATTATATATAACGAATCATGCAAGCTAGATAAGTCGTACGAATTTTTGAGAGCTAAAACGTAAATAAAATACAATACGCTTAATACGAATTATTCAGGGCTGGTAATTATTTATTTTAGATACTATACGATGTATATGGTATGGGAAAAATAGTGGTTCGATTTATGGAAGCTTGAATGGATCGTAGATAATTATTGTTTTAATCGTATAATATGGCCGAATAGAATAAAATAGAAAGAAACCCTAGAACTGATTAGGGTTAGGGTTTGGTACATCAAATCTGATCCATTAATGCTATCCAATGATTAGGTAATGATTGGTCATTGATTAGATGAGTTAGGGTTTTGAATTATTAGTTAAAAGTGTTATACGATTTGTTAATTAAATAACAAGGACTTGTTTTGTCAACTTTGAAACTTAAGGGTTGTTTTTATAATATTAATTAGGTCAGTACAAATGTATAAAAATTATAAGATGAGGTCCTTAAGTGTAAATATTGCAAGAAAATGAATTAATGGTAATTAAAGGGTACGTTTTGTAATTAATTTAAATAGAGGGACTAAAAGTGTAAATTCTGGAAACTTGTGGTTATTCGGTGTAAATAATGATATTAGGGAGGTAGTATGTAGTTTTGGGTAATTATGGGGTTAATGTGTTATTATAATAAAGTGAGGATGTAAATGGTAATATTTATAAACTAAAGGGACTAATTATGTAATATGTGAAACATGGAGGTGTAATTCGTATCAAATGATAATGTGAGGGTATATTCTGTAATTTAGTAATTATAAGGGCTTGTGATGTAATTATGAATATTAGTGAGGGTTAGATTGTAAATTAAGTAACTATAAGGTCTATTTTATAACTTTAGTAACTAAAGAGGTGTAAAGTGTAAATAATGAAACTTAAAGGACTAAAGATGTAATTCTGATTAAAAGATGTATTTAAAATTAGTAACTTGTGATATTTCATTTTAAACCCTTAACTTTGATATATCTACATTTAAAACCCTAAGTTATAGAAACTTGTCATAAATGAACCCTGAACTATTTTAACTTGCTAAAATGTACCCTATTTCCATAATAGTATTAATTAATGACTTAACAAGAATTGATGCTTAAAATCCTTCTAATTATAGAAAATTGCTAAATAAGGAAACTTTCTAAAAATGGAAATGTATTTAAAATGTAAAGATAACTGAAAACCCTTTGAACTTTTGTCCTCTACTCCTTAGGTTCGAGGAAGGAGTAATTGATCCTTGTCACTTGCTATCCTTGTGTTCTGCTAATAAGGTACATATATTCTGCCCTTTTTAATAAGGTGCCTTCGTTCTCTTGATCTCTTGTTTTGATTCGTTTAGGATTCCCCAAACCATTGTTATGTACCCTTGTTTTGTGAACCTTAGATTTGAACCTTCGTTTTGAACCCTTGCATTGATCTTTGACTTGAACCACTATGAACCTTGATATGAACCTTGCCATAAAACCTTGACTTGAACCCTAATATGGTTGATATTGTAATTGGATGAGAAAACCTTTTTATTTGTTTATGAAAATGTTTTAAGAAAACCATTTTTAAAACTATATTATTGAAAACTATTTTAAAGACTATTTTTATGAAAACCATTTTAAAAGATTATTTTATGGAAACTATTTTAAAAGGATTGTTTTTAAATGAACTCTTAAATTGAACCTTTACTGTATACCTTTGTTACGATCTCTTGTCTTGACCCTTGACCTGCACCTTGATAAACTCGATTGGAAACTTGACTTGAACCCCTGATATATGACTTGACTTGAACCACTTGTTAAACCTTGAACTTGAACACTTGATACTTGATACTTGACCCTTGACCCACAGTTTGAGATTACGAGCCATACTAGGCATGAGGGTTTCATGTCCTTGTCATTGATGCACCGATGACTTGACTTTTGGGTAGGAAAGTGATTACCTATCTCGTCCCTGCCATGACTTGATACTTGACTTGCGCGTAGATGAAGACATTGTGGCAGCCTACAGGGGCGCATGGATGCATCCTAGATTTGTACTTGACTTGACTTGACTTGATTACTTGTATTACTTAGTGACATGATGGGTGTGTGCGATACACGTCATTCACTCTTGGGAGCTTGCAACTCCAACCACTTGGAGGTATCCCCTCATATTGTACTTGGTACCGAGGTCACCCCTCCATACACCTTGCTTGACTTGATTGGATTTGTTCTGGGCTCGTAATGGATTTCTATTTCTGTTACCCTATAACCTATGATCGATTTGACACTTGACTTGACTTGAATTGAATATTGGCCTGGTGGTGGGTTATGGTTTCCTTTACACTTAGCCATTGTAACCAATTCTTGATAACCTTTTCCCATTTTCTTTCCTACTTATGTTACACCTTGTATTATTCCATTTACTTCACTATCCTTTTTACTACTGCTTTGTACCGTTATATATGTTCACTGAGCTTTTGTAGCTCAGCCGCATTTCTTTTCCTGCGGCAGGTTTTAGTTTGGATGCTGGGTATGAGTGGAGAGTACTTGGGATTTTAGAAGACCCTACTAGCTATGGAAGATTATTAGAAGAATTTATATTTAGATTTAGAGTTATTGTATTGTAACCTTGTAGTTTCAGAGTTTCCATTGTAACCCTTGAATTTCTATTGTATTATTTATGTCTAATGCTTATGTTTGTTCTGATATGCCACTATTGTTGTGACATCTTTACCCTTGCCGGGTTGGGGTGTTACAGGCATAGCTCTTTTGATGGTTACGAGCCGCTTGCATTCAGCTCTTGATCTGCACAATTTTCTCGGTAGTCTCGTGGACTAGGTCTGGTCCGGTAAGTTGGCTTTCGCCGACTTCAGCCCAACATATTGGCGATCTGCACTTACGACCATAAAGTGCTTCGTATGGTGCAGCCTTGATGCTGGTGTGGTAGCTGTTGTTGTAGGAAAACTCGGCTAAAGGCAAATGCCTGTCCCAGGCATTCCCGAAGTCAATCACACAGGATCTCAGCATGTCCTCTAACGTCTGAATGGTCCTTTTACTCTGACCATCAGTCTGAGGATGATAAGCTGTACTCATGTCGAGGTCTGTTCCCAATGCGTCCTGGAGTGACTTCCAGAAGTTAGATTTGAAACGAGTGTCTCGATCAGAGATGATTGAAACAGGCACACCATGCCTTGCGACAATTTCCTACACGTAGAGTCGTGCAAGTTTGTCCATGCTATCGTTCTCCTTTATAGGAAGGAAATGAGCAGATTTAGTGAGACGGTCCACGATTACCCAGATCGTGTCGTAACCGCTCGATGTCTTGGGGAGTTTGGTGATAAAATCTATACTGATGCGCTCCCACTTCCATTCTGGAATTTCGGGTTGTACAAGTAGACCGGATGGTCTCTGGTGTTCAGCCTTGACTTTCGAACACGTTAAACATTTACTGACGTACTCAGCTATATCGGACTTCATGTTTGGCCACCAGTATAGCTTCTTCAAATCCAAGTACATCTTGTCGGATCTTGGATGGATGGAGTATTTGGATTTGTGGGATTCGTGCATGATCAAATAACGAATTCCTCCGTATAGCGGGATCCAACTTCTGTCCCCATAACACAAAACTCCATCGGATCTCTTTACAAAGCCATTCTCACTCTCTGGCTTTTCGTAAATCTTTTCACGCGGTCGGTTCTCTTCCTTGAGTGCCTCGACCTGAGCCTCAAGAATTTTCACTGGAAGCGGTGAACTGATCGTCATCCCTAACGATCTGACTTTGAGAGGTTTGATCCGCTCTTTTATGCTGAGGGCATCGAAAACCACATTTGCCTTGCCTGGGTGATAACGTATCTCACAATCGTAGTCACTAAGCAATTCCAACCAGCAGCACTGTCTCATGTTCAGCTCCTTCTAGTTCAAGATGTGTTGTAGGCTTTTGTGGTTGGTATACACCACGCACTTTGTACCATAGAGATAGTGCCTCCAGATTCTAAGTGCAAACACAACTGAGCCTAACTCTAGGTCATGGGTTGTGTAGTTCTTCTCATGGGTTTTCAGTTGTCGAGAAGCATATGCTATCACCTTCTCTCTCTGCATTAACACGGCTCCTAAAACTTTGTGTGAAGCATTGCAATAAACAACAAAGTCTTCACTACCTTCAGGTAAGGCCAAAATAGGTGCACTACACAACTTTTCCTTAAGGAGTTGAAAGGCTTCTTCCTTCTTATCTCCCCAGTCATATTTCACATTCTTCTGTGTTAGTTTAGATAAAGGCTTCACTATCTTGGAGAAACCTTCGATAAACCTTCAGTAATAACCGGCAAGTCCTAAGAATTGGCGTATTTTTGTGGGTGTTGTGGGTGTCGCCCAATCCTTTATTGACTCGATCTTTGCGGGATCCATGTGAATGCCTTGATTATCGATCATGTGGCCCAGAAACTGCACAGTTGAAATCCAGAATTTACACTTCGAAAACTTGGCATATAACTCCTCCTTCTTCAATAATTCTAAGATTAGTTTGAGGTGTTCCTCGTGCTCTTTCTCATTCTTAGAATATATCAGGATGTCGTCAATAAACATGATCACGAATTTATCCAAGTACGGCTTACACACTTGATTCAGGAGGTCAATGAATACGGCTGGTGCGTTAGTTAAGCCGAATGGCATAACTTGGAATTCATAATGGCCATATCGGGTTCTGAATGCAGTCTTCGGGATATCCTCTTCCTGAACTCGGAGTTGATGATATCTTGATCTCAGGTCAATCTTGCAGTAAACTGATGAACCTTGTAGTTGATCGAATAGGTCGTTGATTCACGGGAGTGGGTATCTCTTGATGGTTAGCTTATTCAGCTCCCGATAGTCGATACACATCCTGAAGGATCCATCCTTCTTCTTAACAAACAGGACCGGAGCTCCCCAAGGCGAAGAACTTGGTCTGATAAAACCTTTCCCTGATAGTTCAGCCAACAGATCAGAAAACTCCTGCAACTCTGTTGGTGCTAACCGATAGGGTACTCGCGCTACAGGCGCGACTCTTGGCACTAAATCGATTTGAAATTCGATCTGTCTGGCCGGTGGGAGTCCAGGTAGGTCTTCTGGAAAAACTTTCGGGAAATCCCTCACGATTGGAATGTCTTCCAATTGTTTCTCTTCGGGCTCTTTCTCTTTCTTCTCAGTAACATGAGCTAGAAAGAGGTGACATCCTTTCTCGATGCACTTCTGCACCTTTGTACACGAGATGATACTCAATCTTGATGAGCGTGCACGATTGCTCCGATCTCCTTCTATTATCAGAAACTCGTTCCCTTAGGGTACTCTGATGATCTTTTCATCACAGATGATGACGGCATGATATTTCGATAGCCAATCCATTCCTATGATGACTTCAAAACTACCCAACTCTATTGGCATGAGATCGATGTTGAATGGGTGGTTTAACAAGTTTATAGTGCAACCTCTTATAATGGTATCTACCCTTTCTAAGTTCCTGTTAGCTAATTCTATGTCAAATACGTTGTCTAAGGTGGTTGGATCAATATCAATTAGGGAACTAAAAGCAGTCGACACAAAACTTCTATCTGCTCCTGTATCAAATAATATTGATGCATAACGATTATTTAAAAGAAACGTACCCGTCACCACGTTCGGGTCATCCTGGGCTTCCCTTCTGCCCACAACATAAACTCTCTCACGGGCTCCTCCTCCATTGCCCTGGTTCCCATTGTTAACTGTTGCTCCCTGGTTACCATGACCACCACCGTTTCCCTGGTTTCTGGGTTTATTGCACTCATTACGGTAATGACCCTTCTCACCACATCCATAGCAGGTGACTTCCGCCCTACGGTTGTTGGGTAGTGCTGCTTGAGCGGTGGCTAGGGGTCTTGACCTGCAATTCTTGGCCAAATGTCCCACTCTCTGGAAGTTGTGACACTTAACCGTGCACTGTCCTTTGTGGTGTAGCTTATAGGTGTTGCAAAGAGGTGCATTCCTATCATACCCCCTCTTTTCACCTGAACCTGCTGCATAAGCCTTTGCCACTTCCTACCTTATGTTTTGAGAGTTACTGTTGTTACCCTTTGAGTGGTCTTCCCACTTTCTCTTGTTGTCAGTACTCTTTTCTGGGACATCCTCCAATTCCTGGTTAATCAACTTGTTGCCTATTTCCATGGTCTCATGGAGATCTGCAGCCCTTGAGGTAGTCACATCTCCTCTTATGGACTTTGGCAAACCTTCGATATACTTCTTAATCAGTCGTGTCTCAGTCTGAACAATTTCAGGACATAGCAAAGCCAGTTCCTGGAATTTCTGGTTGTAAGCTGCCATGTTGTTATTCTGCACCTTCAAGTTCCAAAATTCTATCTCCAACTTCTTGACCTCATTTCGTGGGCAATACTTCCTAAGCACTAACTCCTTGAAGTCACCCCACGACATAACATAAGCAACATCCATGTTGGTAGATTTCATGTAGTTGTTCCACCAGGTCAAAGCGGCATCCATGAAAGTGAAAGATGCATACTTGACCCTGTCGTCATCTTTACAACCACTGATGCGAAACACGGTTTCCAGCTTTTCAATCCACCTAGTCAGGCCAACGGCTCCCTCTGTTCCTCCAAAACCTCCAACCATGATCTTTCGAAATTCAGAGTAAGTGTAACCACGTTCCGGTGTTGGTGGTTGAGTTGTTTGCGGCTGCGAGTGCGGCGACCACACGATCATTGACAAGCTGATCCAGCGTTGCTTGGTTCACCGCAGGTGGGTTTGCCATGACCCTGATTGGGGCGGCGTTCTTAGCATCTCTGCCTTGCGTGACTCTTGCTGGGGTGGCATTCTCAGCAGTCCTGCCTCGCACTGCTCTTGCTGGGGTAGGTGTGTTAGCAGTTTGTCCTCGTGTGACTCTGGTTGACTTTCGTTTGGGTGCCATTTATCTGCATCACAAGAAAATGATGATAAATGAGATCTCGATTATAGAGTGAAGGTGTCGCATGAGTATATGAACATCACAGACATAATGCAAGAATAAAGTCAACCACAGAGGAAACGAACAATCAAAATAGATAAACCAAGCTTGTTATATATATATCGAAATAAATAGAGGCACACAAAATCACAAGCAAGGCTAATAGTCCATCACTAACTGATAACTCATCAGTTTAGTGGAATACATCATCTACTGTGAATGCGGTCAGGCTGCTCTAACCTCTTAATCTGATCTGAGTGCACATCAAGCAAACTGGCATGCTTCACCAGCTGAATCCATACCTGCTCCATGACAGTTGGCTCCTCGAGCTCGGCTGGTGAGGCTGGTAGAAGCGGAGAAACCACTGGTGATGGAAGCGGAGAAGGTATCAGAGATGGAGGTGGCACGAACGAAGGAGATGATGGAGTGTACTCTGGTCTAGCTACACGCACACCCGTGCTAGTATCACAAGTAATATCAATCCACTGGGTATCACTCAAATCCTGTATCTGGGCAGCCCTGGAGCTCTTCCCTACCTCAAATACCCCCTGTACATCCTCCATGATGCCCTTGCCACCTTGTGGCATCATCACCTGATCTAGATCCATCGGTACCCCTCTGTCCCTGTCAACACGCGCACAAACAGGAGCGTGCTCGACGGGTGCTGTCACTGCTAGTGTAGGCTCTACCTGAACCTGCTCTGGATCCTCATCCTCATTAGAGTAAGACTGAATAGACCTCCGCAATCTCTGACGGGGAGGGGAATGATCTGGAGATGACATGGGTGACTGAGATGATGGAGAAGTAGAGGTACCTGGGTAACCATAACGGGTCCTCCTAAGTGGTGAGGATAGCACAGATGATAGCTGGATGCGACGTCCACGGACTCTCCTATAAGAAGCCCGACGTCTGGTGGGTGGGGTAGTCTGAGTATGCTAGGTGAGGGTGTAAGGCTGAGCTGGAGATGAACGGTGAGCTGTAGCATAGCGGGGTAGGTATGATGAGGTAGATGCTAGAGTGGTGTGTGTAGGCTGAGCAGCTACTCTGACAATCTCCATCAATGGGTCATCCGGAAATGGAACTGGTCGTCGAAGCGGGGAAGTGTGTCCAGTAGCAATTGCCTCATTACGAACATCGGAAGGGAGAGGCATGGTCTGTGACAAATACGGTGTGGCATGTGTAAGTATATAGTAAATACTTATATCATATATGTTAAGTAAAATACTCAAACAGCATAGTGTTAATACAAATATCGTCCTAAAAACGTTATTTATATTTTACGATCTTTGCTATATTTTGTTAATGACAATTATAAAGTTTATCTTTAGCAAAGCATAAATATAAGTTAAAGTATTTTACATTTATAGTAATAAGCTTTTAACACTCATCATATACATGCTACATGATCACTAGGATACATATTACATACATATATACATTTACATTATTTATATTTTAATTCTTAAAATGAAAATATGTTCATGACATCATTGCATACATCATTTGGATATCTTTTAAATATCTTGAAGATTTAGTAAATATCTTGGAAAGATCTTCAAGCAAAGAATTAGATTGTGTAAGATCTTGGCAAGATTTGGAAAGATTTGTGAAGATTTGCTGTCAGTGTCCCAGCGGAACCAAACATCATAAATGGCGGACCCCTGGATTTAGATCCGCCAAATCCGTGAACTGTTTGATCAGTTTGCCTATAAATAGCAAGCTGATCATTCAAGTTCACTCATCACTCACATAGCATAAACTACATAATACATTCTTTCATATATTATTAACCCATTCATTCATTCATTCATTTCATTTGTAGAGATCTTTCTTTTGTAGCAAAGAGATCGAGTATCACAAGCTTCAACACACTGTTGCAAGTCTTGTTAGTTAGATACTGTGTGATTTGTAGTTTATCACACATCATTGTTATACCAAACATTCAGTAGTGATCGGTTAGTGTTTTAGTCCTCAAAACACATAGAGTGTCGGGAGTGGTTGTACCCTTGTAAAGAACTCGGTATTTAGCTTAGTACCGGAAAAAGTGTAAGCGACGTTAGGTTGGTTCTACCTTGAACTAGAACTCATTATCTAGCTTTGTACCGAAAAAAGAGTAAGCGACGTGTAAAGGTTTTCTCCGCCTAGAAAGGGAGCTTGTTTCTTAGTGAAGAAAAACTCTCAAGTTAGAGGCTCGAGGAGTGGACTACGGCAAGGAAGAGAGTCCTTGTAGACCGAACCACTATAAATGTAACACCCCCACTTTCGAGATACGTAGCGGAATATAAGCTTGGGGTGTTACTTCATGGTTCACAGTCATGGAGATAGAAAACGACTCAAAATGAGACGTTTTAAATAAAATTGTTTTCATTCATTTATAAATATCAGAGTACATAAGATAGGTCCCAGAGGGAAGTTTCAAAATATGTTATAAAATACATTATTCCTTGAATGATAACAAAGTGGACACTCTTGTTATAAAAAGAAAGTCCACAGCCACTCTGTGCCGAATCATATTTCTAGTTACCTGAGATAAACATGCTTAAAAAGTCAACACAAAGGTTGAGTGAATTCATAGTGTTTTCAGTTACAATTAGTTTTGAACATAAGCTACGTAAAACGTAAATCAGTTATATCGCAGTACGTTATATATTGCACTAAGTCTCATGAACTTAAATGTTAAGGGGGGGGGGTGTGTGGTGATATCATAAAATGATATAAATAATGGTGTATTTGGCTATCAATTCGGCTAGTCACAAAGACTATCCATCTGGCTAACACAAATAAGGTGTCTTAGGCAATATTAATTTGAATAACATACAGAAAAAAAAAATACTTATGTTCAGGTTTGTAGCATGTATCTCCCCACATATTTAGAAAAACGTATATAAAAAGTGGGACTATGAACTCACCTGGGCAATCTGGATGGAAAACAAAGTTAAACAACGTTGATAAACGTCTCCGGCTCGCAACTTAGAGTAGAGTTCGACTAGGGTCTTGGAATTATTTTCTGTTGCTTATGAATACTAGGGTTTTCTCTATTGGCTTCCTGTTAGTTTCTGGGATCAGTGAGTAGGTATAGGCTGTGCTTAGTTTGTTTGATTTGGTGTGGGAATAAGGTAGGGAGTTTGGGTCGAATTGGTGTGGGATGAAAGAATGAAATTTGGCTGCTACTTATAGAAGGAGGATAATTAGGGTTTTTCCAGGTTTGTGTGGGGAAGAGAGGTGTGATGTGTTCATTTCCTAATGGTTCCATGTGTATGAACAAGTGTGAGGAGGGGTGATGAACTCAAATAAGTACATTTTATTATCATCATTTATCCTATTTATTTGACTTGCTTTATTATATTATATATGAGAATTGATACGTTAATGTTTACTTTTGTAATTCTCAGGTAAAAACAAGTATTATGTGAAACTTGGCGATTTTGGACCAATTATGGAGCAAAACAAGCAAGATGTTAAGAGTCTACTGAAATGTACAAGATCAAGATCATTCTGCTCCAGATACGCCGCATCATTCTTCGTACATACGGCGCATCACTATCAAGATTTCACAAGTTATAATCCAAGACGGCAAAGGACATGCGCCGCATACAAGAATGGAGTTACGCCGCATCTTAAGGCGGTGTACGAATATTCCTGAATATATTAATCTTGGGCCCCACTCGAAGTTAAGTCAATGCGCCGCATCTACTTATCCTATGCGCTGCATCTAACCCTCAGACAGAAACTATAAATACCCCAAGGCCAGACGAATTTCGACCTTACACATACTAAGCCTTCGAGGACCGAAGAAACCCTAAGCCGAATTCAGACATATTAGCAGCACAAGACATACCCTAAACGAAGATACAAGAGCTGTAAGAAGGTCCTGCATGTATTCAATTCATTAAGTAGTTTTGTTTTATTGTATTAGTACACTTTAATTCATCAGGAATTATGGGCCGATTCCATGTGACTACGGAAAACCATGGGCACCCCTTAAAATTGCTTTCCCATTAATTAAAGTTTATATGTTGATGTCTTTGGTGACTTTTATTAGTGCATTGAAGCTGAGCATTGCTTGGGTCGCCATGCCCCTTCCTCGCCTATCTATTTTAGCGTATATGAAACGTGGGCATCACAAATGCTCAATATTCTAGGATATTGGGATAGACATAAGTGATCATTAAGGGTTTACTCGCCGATAAGATTAGAGCCAACGAGAAAGGTTTAACTCTCGATGCGTTGCATCGAACTATAAACTTCATATAAAACTAGCAATAAAACAAGTGACAAGCTACTTAATTATCAGGACAGGTCTTCTTATTATCTCAAGTATCTATCTGTGTACGTGTGTGCTAATCGCTGATTCGTGCTCATTAGTTTAGTTTATTATTTAATCATTGCCAAACCGTGCCTGTCTCTCAGGCTGAACCCCCTTGCGTTAGATTAGGTTGTATTGCTAACTTAAGATATTAAAATACTGATTAGAATAACTCGATAATACGTTCCACTCTTAGTGATCGACACTCTACTTACCATTATATTCATACTGACCGGGTACGCTGCTCATTAAAGTGTGTGTTATTGATAAGTCGGCTAAATATAAATTTAAAACTTGAATACTGCTAAAACCACAACGACATCACGCGCGCACCAAGTCTTTGGAGCCGCTACCGTGGATATAAAAGAATTAGAGCAATATACACGCACACATCAAGTTTTTGGCGCCGTTGCCGCGGAGTGAATTGTTATTATCTGTTAATTTGATTAGTATTTTAATTAGGTTATTCTTTTCTTCTTAATTTTTAAATTCTAACCGCTAACCCCGTTGTATATTAGTTAAATTGCATTCATTGTATTATTTGCATATTTTCTGTTTTGTGTGTTTTTATTTTCTTTAATTTTTGTTTCTTTTGTTTGTTTTTATTTTTGTTTTTATTTATTTTCTTGCATTCTGCTATCGTTGTACTGAGCTGATACAAACGATACGGCACATCTGTTTTCACAGATACGGCGTATTGCGTTTAATTTTAATAAAATAAAACGCGTTTAATAAATTCAATACGACGCATCTTTCCCCAAGATATGGCGTATTCTGTTTTTAATAAGAAATTTTTCTAAACAATAACGCCATACGACGCATCTGTTTTCACAGATACGGCGTATTTATTATTTTAATTAAAAACAGTTTTCGAATTATTAAACAGATACGACGCATCAATTTTTATCGATACGGCGCATCTTCTGAATCAAAAATCTTGTATTTTGAAACGTAACGAAAATACGGCGCATTAGCTTTTGTTAATACGACGCATTTAATTTTAATAAGTATAATCGATTTTTGATAATTTAAAACTGATACGGCGCATTCTAATTCTAAGCGGCGTATCTATTTTCTGAATAAAAGTCTGATTAAATTTTAACGTTATAAGATACGGCGTATCCAACTTTCTGGATACGAAGCATCGTTTGCAGATATTAGTAACTTTTATTTTTCGTATTCCGTTTTTCGTTGTTAATTTTCTGATATACTACTTTCTTGAACATACCCTACTGATGCTTTTGTGATAGTTTCAGGAAGTGCATGACCAGGAGTTCAACTAAGAACTTGATTACACCTTTCGAAGATCCTGAACGAGCCCTACATTCGCTTAAAAGGCTTTTCAACACAAAAAGCTTTGAAATTTCAAGTTCATTCGAGCTTGATTACTTTTCTGAAGAGAAAGAGGAAGAAGAAACAGAAAGTATGGCGGAAAACACTACTATGGAGGAATACATGAACAATACCCGTGCTGATTACAGTTCAGGAGTTGCTAGACCAAAGTTTGATGAAAAGTCAAAGTTTGAGTTGAAGGGTCAGTTTCTCAAGGAGCTAAGAGAAAATGCTTTCAGTGGAACAGAACATGAAGATGCTAATGAACATGTTGAAAAAGTCCTCGAGATAGCAGATTTGTTTACTACAGAAGGAGTTTCTGACGATCAACTTATGCTAAGAATCTTTCCAATTTCGCTAAAAGGAGCTGCTAATAAGTGGCTAAGGAATGAACCTGCTAGTTCAATCACAACATGGGAAGATTTGAAGAGAAAATTTCTGAAAAGATATTGTCCACCTGCTAAAACTGCTAAAAAGATGGAGGCTATCAACAGTTTCAAGCAAGAGCCTGATGAAACTCTTTATCAAGCTTGGGAATGATTTAAAGACTTATTGATGAAATGCCCTCAACATTATCTAAGCCCAATGCAGGAGATAATATTGTTCTATCAAGGATTGGACGTGCCCACTAGACAAATTTTGGATGCTAAGGGAGCTGTGCCTCAAATGAGTGCAGCCAATGCTAGAAAAGCTATCCAAGAAGATACTGATCATTCTCAAAAATGGCACGACGAAACCTATACTAGATCTAAGAGCAACACTAATTTTGACGGGTTTGCTGCTATTCAAGCTTAATTGGATAAAATTAGTAGAGAGATGAAGAAGCGTGATGAGAAAGTTTATGCTGCCCAAGTTGGATGTGAAAAATGCGAAGGACCTCACTACACTAAAGATTGCCCTAACAAGAATGAAAGTGAGACGTTTGAAGAAGCATACTACACACAATTTGGACAACCATTCCGACCTTCAGGAAGATTTAGGGAAGCTACTCCGGGATACTACCAAAAGAACAACTTTAATCCCACTTATCAAGAAAGGAGGCAGACTTTGGATGACACTCTTAAGCAAATTATGGCCGATGCTGCTAAAAGACATGAAGAGAACACTGCTATGATCAAAGAAATCCGAGCCTCAACGGATACTATAACAAGAAATCAAGTAGCTTCGATCAAAGCATTGGAACAACAAATTGGACAAATGAGCAAAGTTCTTCAAGAAAGGGGATACGGAAGTTTACCTAGCTCAACTGAAACCAACCCAAGAGATCATGTCAAGGCCATAAGCACCACTGAGGAAGTCACGTCTAACATTCCTTTTCCAAGAAGATTGATGAATGGTAATGATGCTGCAAAGCCCGAATTTTTCTTTAATTCTTCAATCAGTTTAAGGAGGCTACTCAATGAGAAGACAAAGATTGAAGAGGAGATCAAGGCTACAATGAAAGAAGAGAGCTCTGCAACCGACTTACATGCCTTGCATCATAAAGAAAAGGACCCAGGAAGTTTTACTTTACCTTGTTCAATTAATGATATATCTTTCAATAATGTGTTAGCTGACTTAGGAGCTAGTGTTAGTGTTATGCCCCTTAAGACATTCACTACCCTAGGACTAGGAAAATTAGCACCAACTAAGTTGCTTATTGAATTGGCTGATAAAACGGTAAAACGACCTGAAGGGATTGCTAAAAATGTGCTAGTTAAGATTGAGAAGTTTTTTTTCCCCGTAGACTTTGTTATATTAGATATGCCCGAGGATGTTAAGATTCCTTTAATCCTTGGAAGACCTTTCTTGTCTACCGCCCATGCTAAGATTGATGTGTTTAAAAGGAAAATCTCATTAAAAGTAGGGAATAATAAACTAGTCTATAAGTGTCAAAATCGTGCTAAAAGCATAATTGGAGGCGTCTATGTGCTAGGATTAAGAGAACGTATGGACCTCGATCTAGAAGCTAGATTTATGGGAGAAACCTTGGTAAATAATGAATCACTTGAGACCTATAGTGGAGACTACATTGAATTAAATGATCTCAATTTACCATTAGGAATCAATGATCAATTTATGGAGGATTTAGAACCCAAAATTGAAGAAGGAGAAATTATGGATATACCTAGAATTAATATGATCAACACTAAGAATTATGATGAATTTGAAGGATATCCTAGTTTCTGTGATTATGGGAGAAAGATCCATGTAGATTGTGCTTATAATTTACAATTTCCTTGCATGATAGGATTTAAACAGGTTAGCGCCAACTTTTTCCCTATTTTACCAATTAATGTAATGTCAAAAGATTTCTATAATTCTATAATGAAAAACAAAATTGAGTATAGAGGGAAAAACGTTGTTGGAATATTCATGAATGTGCCTATTTTTGTTGGGAATTTAACTATTGTTACAGATTTCACCGTGGTTTAAAACATGGATGCTTATCGTGATGTTGAGATGGGTGACGTGATCGTTGGGAAACCATTTTGTAAGGAGGTCGAAATTAACGCTAAAAGATTTGAAGGAAAGATCACCTTTAAAAGTGGAAGCAACGTTATCACTTACATGATGCCTCGTGCTCACCCAAGGTTTAAACATGCCCCTAACAAATTTTGTTACAAATTTACACCATTTCTTTTTGTAGATGAAAATGACGCTGAGAAAGGGATCGAATATCCGTACCAAAAGATGAAAGGATTCTACAAAGGTGTACTTGAATTGGGGCAAGAGTATGTTCGTGACGAAGTAATTCGCAACTACATCGTGCACGGACATGCGGGGATCAATAGAACAAAATAAGGAACTGAACGTGAGTCTAACTTGAAGACTCTGGAATAAAGACAAGTGCTGACCGGGAGACAACCCGGAGAATTTTTACCTTTCTGTTCTGTGTCGAGTCTGTCAGACCTGCAGAGGATACGGCGCATCTCCATCCTAAGATGCGACGCATCGCCTGCACTGGTCATATCTTATTTAATTTTCTGCATTTTTATTTTTGACTTTCAAACTTTTTGTCAGTATTTTAATGCGGCGCATCCCTGGTTAAGGATGCGACGCATCTTTAATTCTGATTCGTACTTATTCCAGGCTCGATACGGCGTATCTTCTTCCATAAGATACGGCGTATCGACTGACCTGATGATTTTCAGTTTTAATTTTTTATGTTTTTATTTTTACTAACTACTAATGTATTATGCAAGTTTGAACCCTCTTAACTCAGGTGTGTTAAAGTCTTAATGGTATTATAGATTCCTACATTCCTGTGGATACATCAAATATGAAGCTTAAACGTTCTCATCCACAAGAAAGTTGATTTTTGCTCTTATACAAATAATGGAGGATCATACGGAGCAAATCTCAGGGGAGTTTTTCTGTTCTAATTCTTTTATTTTCCAGTTTTTAACCATTGACACAAACAACAAGGACGTTGTTTAACTTAAGTGGGGGGATTGGAGAATTAGAACACTTACTTGTCCTAAACTTTTTCAAAATATGCTTAAAATGCGCTTAATATATCAAAATTTAAAATTTTTTAGCATGTTTTTGTTTAAAGTCTAAATTACATAGCTGCACACATAACATTATTTTCAAAAATTGTGAACTTTTCAAAATTCACAAATCTATGAGTGTGCCGGTGACTTGTAAACTTTAGAACTTGGCTTATATACTATTCGAGACCACCATAATAAGTATTATTTTTATAATTGGAATGACTTGTCTAAATTGGTAAATTTCTAGGATTACACCCAAATAGCCTTTATATGTTATGTGATATTAACTAACTAAACAGGTTAGTTAACCCCCGTATAAACCCTTTGTTACTCTCACTTTTAGAGTAAGATACCCCTAGAAAAACACTCAGAGCCATTCCTTTCATTTCTTACACCTTTGTTATAATGTTTCGTTACACCCTTACACCTTAGCCTACCCTGTAGATTAAAATCCGTGGTTAATTGCTTTAGGCAAAGTGTGTTTCCTTACATTACCTGTGTTCGCGTGCGTAATTCATTATCTTTGGTTGAGTCAGGAAATTGCACAATGCAATTGGTATGAAAGTAAATATTGTATATCTTTAAGTTTATTTTTCGTGTGTTTACTACTTTCGCTATTATAGTTATTTCTGAAAGTATGAAAAGTATGAAAAAAATTATCCGGAAAGAAAGTGATAGAGAAGTTGTGAAATTTTACACACATATTTCATTGAAAAAAAAAATCGAAAAAAAATAGAAAAGAAAAAGAAAAAAGAAAAGTTGGATGTTTGTTTTAACCAACTTATGTAGAGTTTTGTATTAAGTGGTCGATATCACCACTATTTGTTATATATTATATTTATGGATTGAATGGGAGTTGGCCGTTATGGGAACGCCAACTAAGGTTATTCTTTGATTGAGATCTTGTTGAGTATAATTCGTGTCTACCTAAAGCGTGTGATGAAGCGAAAAGTGTACCGCTTTTAAGGGGTCATTTAAGCCCTAAATTGTATTTATTTGATCAAATATTGCCCTAAATCGTTCCTTTTGTCATTTTAGGTACTTTTGAGGAGAAATCTGGAAAAGGAGGCATTTTGGACGTTTTTGGAGCATAAAAGTGAAGAAAACGGCAAAGTCTCAAAAATCGGCTGAAAGTTACCTTTGACGGCGTCATATTTAACCCTGGACGGCGTCATGCCTTGGCTAAAGTGGTGGATGTGAAATTTACTCATGATAAGCCAGAGAAATTGCATGGAAATTCTGACGGCGTCACCCTTTAATTTGATCAAGGTCGTCACGTTATAATTCAAAGAGGGACGGCGTCACGTTCATAGTCTGACGGCGTCAAGCCTTGATAAGCCAGAACGGATTTTGGAGAGCTAAAGAGGGACGGCGTCAAGAAGGTCATCCGAGAACCCTAAAAGCGGCGAGGTGACGGCGTCACACTCCATAACGTGACGCCGTCAGATATAAAAATCTATATATAGTTTTGCAATTCTTTGTCATTAGTGTGGAACTTATTGGGGAACTTTGTGTGTGAAAACCCTAGGACGAATTTGGCAGCTCTTTCAAGGCTTTTTGCCTTGAGATCTTCCATGTTACATTGAAGATAAGTTATCAATTAATCATTCAATATGTCTATGTGTTGTTTGATTCTATCTTATTCTTGTCTTTTGTTTAACATGTTAGGCTAGATTTATCTTGTGTTTGCTTAGATCTAATGAAACCTAGCTATTGATTATTGGTTATTAGTGTGTTGTTAGTTGTATTGGATGATTGTTCATCTATGTTAGGCTTAAGAAAACTGGCTAACTTCCTATTCGGTAACTTGCTTGAACGTCTTAAGAAACATGAACCAATGCGTACTAAAGGTTTTTATGGTTGTATTTAATGCACAAGCGAATTCTAGTGATCCCATGTTAGGAGCTTCCTAGCCGGCTCGACATAGGAGTGAAGTAGGAGCTTGTAGAGTTGGGGAAGTACGTACGCCACCCCACGAATGGTATTAAGGAATACACCCGTCATCCACGCGACTAATACACACTAATCAACCGGTAAAAGATAGCTAGGGAGTAAGGAAATCTAAGTAAACACATTTCCCTCCACATAAGTTTTCACCAACATTTTCATTTTCTGTTATTTTATTTAATTTGTATTCGTAGTAATTTGGGTTAGTTGACTAGCAACTAATTCCGCCCACTCTTTCAAACCCGAGATTTTACCTGCTTTCATAAAAATATAAAAACATAAAAAGAATCTTCTCTCACCCTTAGACCTATTAGAGTAATTTTTCATACCTAACGAACACTATTCCCTGTGGAGAACGATCAATCCCCCGTACTTACCACTACACTATACTACATCGGTCAGGTACACTGCCTGGTGGGGTTGTAAGCCTCTTGAGATCCTTCGAGAGGTAAAACCTGTTGTAAGGTCGCAAAACCACGCATCAAGTTTTTGGCGCCGCTGCCGGGGAGTAGTTATTGCTTAGGTTGAAATTTTATTTTTATTAGGTCTACTCACAAGATTCCTATCAAGTGAGATATTTTCTTTTTATTTTGTAGCTTTCTCGTAGTCTATCTTTTCTTTGTGATTTTGTTTGTAATTTGCTTCAAATGGACTTTTCACTTAGATTTCTAAGATTGAAAGATATGGTTGAGTGGCTAGAACACCAAGAAGTTCAAAATACCTCATTTAGAGACACTTATGAATCATATGAGCCTTCACCTAGGATAGATTCTTATGAACAACCTCCATGTTTAGGATCTTGTTTTAGTGAGGCTAATAGGAAAAGCGACCTAGTTTGCCAAGGAATTGTGGATAGAGCCGTATCAATAAATCATAAGTTGGATGAAGCACTAGGTTTGTTATTATCACTACCTAAGAAAATAATTGACGAGGATATAGGTGATCTTGACACATGGAATAATGAGGTAAACACCATAAGCCCACAAAATACTCAACCATCATTTGAGGCACCCACACCGCCCGTGACTTACCCGGAAGAAGTAGAAGAGACTTTAGGAATCTCGATGGAGGTAGAACCCTTGGACCAAGCACAACTAGAGGATATAGGTTTGCACACTTTTAGTGATGACCTTACTCATAGTTCTAGGGGATTTCCTAGTGTTGATGAATTGGAACCTCAACCTTTACACAACTTTTCATCCTTAGATTTACATCTAGGAGAAAAAAGAGGAACCGACCCACCCATCAACCAATATTATCCGGGTAGTTTTAGGATGAAGGAAGCCATTCACTCACCCCCTTCACCTCACGTGGCATATTCACACCCTAAGGGTGTGTATCGCTACTTTCACCCGCACTTAATCCTAAGTGTAGGGAAAACCTCCCCTATTTTTGTTAAATAAGGGTAGAGTCAGGCTCGTGACTCGAACAAAAACAAGCGCTTATTGGGAGGCAACCCAAGCTTTATTTGCTTTATTTGTTTGATTGTTTGTTTATTTAATTTTATTTGTTTCCGTATGCATTTCTTATTCTTTTTGTTTACTGTTCATGTCTCAAATATAAATTGTGAAAATGCTTTATTTTGTTTTTAACTTCGTCTTAACTACATATAAAGGTATTTTGCAAAAGATAAGTGTAAGGGAAATCCAAATTTGTTTTTAAGAACAAGATTGAACATGAACGATAACAATGAGATATAAGCATGCATATTAGTATTTGTTTGAGTCAAATGCTTGTATCGAGTCATAATGAAGTTTTGCAGGAATTCCAGGAAGTAAGGTTTAGGTTTTTCCAGAAATTTTCCGGAAACTTAACATGAGAATTCTGTCAGATCATTTCTGACGGTGTCAGGCCTTACAACCTGACGGCGTCAGGTTTTAATTTTCTGAAATTTTTGAAAGTTTTGTTTTTCTATCGGAATCATAAAAAGTTTTTATTAAATCTCTAACTTATAAACTCCAGGAATCTGCAAAACATTCATTCCGCAAGCATTATATCTTTAATTGTTTTATTTCTATGTCTGGAATTACACCTAGTTGTGAGTTGTCTTTGTTCGGTTTGATGCTTTGGTTTTTCTTGTTTGTTTTCTCAGGATTAACAGGTTATTTTGGACAAGGAGATGTATGTGGAATCAAGCTTTTGGCGATGCATTAGTCTTGAAGCTTCTACATTACCTTGGAAGAAGATCTAACCATGTTACCTCTTTATCCACCGAACGAATCAGGGGAGTATTTGATTTCATTCTTTTACCTTTTCACTTTTACATCTTGTTATTTGAACATTGGGGACAATGTTCATCTTAAGTGTAAGGGGGGGGGGTAAAAGTACGATTAGAGAATACAAGTGCGCTTGATTTTTGTTTGTTTAATAGTAGATGTGTAATAAAACTGAGATAAATACCTGTTAGGGTAAGTTTAGTGCCAAATTTAAATTTTTTTACAACATATAGGAGTGAAACTTTGATCTTAATGAGCGTCTCATGGATAGGAGTTATATGACTAGCACAAAACCGTACCACTAAAAAATTTTCCACCCCCAAATATGTGAGGTTCGCCCCTAGAATTGGTAGGAAAAGCATTTATGCTATGATGTGTGTACCGGTAGCACTTAGATTCTAGAACTTGCGTTAGGACCATTCCGAGGCCACAAGTGAGACTACATTCGTGTAGTTAGATTTACTACATGATAAGAGGCATTAGGATTAACCCATTGTTTTACACCTGTGTTTTTGTTATAATTACATTGGCTACATTGGTCAAGTAATTCTCCTACACCCTTTGCGTTGTACTCATTTTTAGTACACGATACCCCTAGTACACCCCTCAGAGCCTATCTTTTCGTTTCGACCTTTAAGCATTTTACTTAAAGGAAGAATTTGTTACACCCCACTTAAATGTACACCCAAATCGCCTTAGCCTACCTTGTGTGCACTCGTCTTTAGTGCATTATTGTGACAACATTTGTTTAAATCCTTAGTTAATTATCTAATTGATTACATGGTTGCTAAGTCGAGTCATATCCTTGTACATATTGTTTTGGGACGATTGGGACTTATGGGTAAAGTACTAGTGTAATGGAGTAATGGGGAAGATCATCATTTATTACCCCCATATGTGCTAAATGTTTTAAAAGTACTCCAAGTTTTTCAATTATCTTAATTCGAGTCATTAGAATAGTTATTTGTAAAGTTATGTAAAAGTTCAAGTGTAAGGGGAATGCAATGCCCCTATGATGTATTATTTTGGATGGTAGGGCAAAAGTGTATGCAAAAAAAAAAAAAAAAAAAAAAAAAATCGAAAAAAAATCAAGAAAAATACAAAAAAAAAAAAAAAAAAAAAAAAAGAGAAAAAGAAAAGTAGAAAAAACATACGGACTACCATCCCGTTTTATTTTATGTTTATTTTATGTTTTTGTTATTTTCTTTCATTAGCTTAAGATTGAGTCGAGTCTTGGCTTAGCAACATTGTATAGTACATGTAATTGATCAAGATCTTTAACTCGCCACCAGTAAAATATCCCTTATCCAACAAAACCGTGTTTTCCTTTTCCCTACACCTAACATTATAACCCATTTAAAAGCCCTCTTTGATAGTTTATCTTAGGTGCTTACGCCTAGTGGAGGAGGTTTTTGATCCTTTCCCAAGCCTATGGTAATCTATTTGCTATGACAGGTAGTGAGAGATATTATCCGTTTTCATTTATGAGATTTATTTTGATGACACTTGAGAGATGTGAGCATCTAAACACTACTTGTGAGGTGCTAGTTTGTAATCTCCGTGCTTATTATGATTAAAGTGGAACGAATATTTGTTATAATTACTTTTATGTTAGCATTAAATGACCCCTAACTTGTATTTTGATTAGAATAAAAGCGCATTTGCTTGAGGACAAGCAAATCTCAAGTGTAAGGGTATTTGATGAAGCGAAAAGTGTACCGCTTTTAAGGGGTCATTTAAGCCCTAAATCGTATTTATTTGATCAAATATTGCCCTAAATCGTTCCTTTTGTCATTTTAGGTACTTTTGAGGAGAAATCTGGAAAAGGAGGCATTTTGGACGTTTTTGGAGCATAAAAGTGAAGAAAACTGCAAAGTCTCAAAAATCGGCTGAAAGTTACCTTTGACGGCGTCATATTTAACCCTGGACGGCGTCATGCCTTGGCTAAAGTGGTGGATGTGAAATTTACTCATGATAAGCCAGAGAAATTGCATGGAAATTCTGACGGCGTCACCCTTTAATTTGATCAAGGTCGTCACGTTATAATTCAAAGAGGGACGGCGTCACGTTCATAGTCTGACGGCGTCAAGCCTTGATAAGCCAGAACGGATTTTGGAGAGATAAAGAGGGACGGCGTCAAGAAGGTCATCCGAGAACCCTAAAAGCGGCGAGGTGGCGGCGTCACACTCCATAACGTGACGCCGTCAGATATAAAAATCTATATATAGTTTTGCAATTCTTTGTCATTAGTGTGGAACTTATTGGGGAACTTTGTGTGTGAAAACCCTAGGACGAATTTGGCAGCTCTTTCAAGGCTTTTTGCCTTGAGATCTTCCATGTTACATTGAAGATAAGTTATCAATTAATCATTCAATATGTCTATGTGTTGTTTGATTCTATCTTATTCTTGTCTTTTGTTTAACATGTTAGGCTAGATTTATCTTGTGTTTGCTTAGATCTAATGAAACCTAGCTATTGATTATTGGTTATTAGTGTGTTGTTAGTTGTATTGGATGATTGTTCATCTATGTTAGGCTTAAGAAAACTGGCTAACTTCCTATTCGGTAACTTGCTTGAACGTCTTAAGAAACATGAACCAATGCGTACTAAAGGTTTTTATGGTTGTATTTAATGCACAAGCGAATTCTAGTGATCCCATGTTAGGAGCTTCCTAGCCGGCTCGACATAGGAGTGAAGTAGGAGCTTGTAGAGTTGGGGAAGTACGTACGCCACCCCACGAATGGTATTAAGGAATACACCCGTCATCCACGCGACTAATACACACTAATCAACCGGTAAAAGATAGCTAGGGAGTAAGGAAATCTAAGTAAACACATTTCCCTCCACATAAGTTTTCACCAACATTTTCATTTTCTGTTATTTTATTTAATTTGTATTCGTAGTAATTTGGGTTAGTTGACTAGCAACTAATTCCGCCCACTCTTTCAAACCCGAGATTTTACCTGCTTTCATAAAAATATAAAAACATAAAAAGAATCTTCTCTCACCCTTAGACCTATTAGAGTAATTTTTCATACCTAACGAACACTATTCCCTGTGGAGAACGATCAATCCCCCGTACTTACCACTACACTATACTACATCGGTCAGGTACACTGCCTGGTGGGGTTGTAAGCCTCTTGAGATCCCTCGAGAGGTAAAACCTGTTGTAAGGTCGCAAAACCACGCATCAGCGTGTGTTTCAAGTGTTAAAGCGTGAGTTATTCAATGATATGAGTCTTATTCATGGGATGGTTGGGAAAGTAATTTACCACACTTAGGATTTTAATTTATCTGTTTTGTTTATTTTTCATATTACACCAATTTGTATCCCAAATATTATCCATACCCTATATCATTCTTTATCCAAACCTTTGATTTATTGAGATTAGGTATTTGAGCAATCTTAAGTATCGTAGTCGTGGATTCGGCTATGTATTTATGATTTTGTCGCCCTTTCTGATATCATATTATTGGTGAAGATTACTTGGTCCTATCTTTAGCCTATTCGAGTTAAGGATTTGAGCAATTGCAAGTATCGTGGTCGTGGATTCGATCATGTATTTGTGATTTTGTCGCCTTTTCTGGAATTTGAGATCGATAGAGATTAAAGAGGATGATTAACCCTTAACCAAAAAACCCTTTTTACCGCTTTAGACTTGTTATTCCTTAGCTTTAGTGGGGGAGATGCGTATACTTGCCAAGCTTATGATAGAATATTCGTCACGACTGGACAGTTAAACGATTAGATTTGCTTTTATCAAAATATTTTATTTTATTCTAATTCGTTAAGTGTTTGGTTGTGTGATTATGACAAAATGAATACATGCTTTAATATAAAAATAAATCCTAATATCTTTTAGGATACATTTTCATAAGATTAATTCTAAGGTTTACTTGGGGACAAGTAAAGTTCAAGTGGGGGGATATTTGATGAACTCAAATAAGTACATTTTATTATCATCATTTATCCTATTTATTTGACTTGTTTTATTATATTATATATGAGAATTGATACGTTAATGTTTACTTTTGTAATTCTCAGGTAAAAACAAGTATTATGTGAAACTTGGCGATTTTGGACCAATTATGGAGCTAAACAAGCAAGATGTTAAGAGTCTACTGAAATGTACAAGATCAAGATCATTCTGCTCCAGATACGCCGCATCATTCTTCGTACATACGGCGCATCACTATCAAGATTTCACAAGTTATAATCCAAGACGGCAAAGGACATGCGCTGCATACAAGAATGGAGTTACGCCGCATCTTAAGGCGGTGTACGAATATTCCTGAATATATTAATCTTGGACCCCACGCGAAGTTAAGTCAATGCGCCGCATCTACTTATCCTATGCGCCGCATCTAACCCTCAGACAGAAACTATAAATACCCCAAGGCCAGACGAATTTCGACCTTACACACACTAAGCCTTCGAGGACCGAAGAAACCCTAAGCCGAATTCAGACGTATTAGCAGCACAAGACACACCCTAAACGAAGATACAAGAGTTGTAAGAAGGTCCTGCATGTATTCAATTCATTAAGTAGTTTTGTTTTATTGGATTAGTACACTTTAATTCATCAGGATTGATGGGCCGATTCCATGTGACTACGGAAAACCATGGGCACCCCTTAAAATTGCTTTCCCATTAATTAAAGTTTATATGTTGATGTCTTTGGTGACTTTTATTAGTGCATTGATAACCTCTATGTCTAGCTGAGCATTGCTTGGGTCGCCATGCCCCTTCCTCGCCTATCTATTTTAGCGTATACGAAACGTGGGCATCACAAATGCTTAATATTCTAGGATATTGGGATAGACATAAGTGATCATTAAGGGTTTACTCGCCGATAAGATTAGAGCCAACGAGAAAGGTTTAACTCTCGATGCATCGCATCGAACTATACACTTCATATAAAACTAGCAATAAAACAAGTGACAAGCTACTTAATTATCAGGAAAGGTCTTCTTATTGTCTCAAGTATCTATCTGTGTACGTGTGTGCTAATCGCTGATTCGTGCTCATTAGTTTAGTTTATTATTTCATCATTGCCAAACCGTGCCAGTCTCTCAGGCTGAACCCCCTTGCGTTAGATTAGGTTGTATGGCTAACTTAAGATATTAAAATACTGATTAGAATAGCTAGATAATACGTTCCACTCTTAGTGATCGACACTCTACTTACTATTATATTCATACTGACCGGGTACACTGCTCGTTAAAGTGTGTGTTATTGATAAGTCGGCTAAATATAAATTTAAAACTTGTATACTGCTAAAACCACAACGACATCACGCGCGCACCAAGTCTTTGGAGCCGCTACCGTGGATATAACAGAATTAAAGCAATACACACGCACATCAAGGGGGAATGGGACATGTAGGCTATGGAGGAGGGGATGTGATGTGGTTTCTTCATAACCATACAAGTCATCTTCTTCTAGAGGAGGGGGGATGTGGTAGAGCCATGTTCTTTCATTTTCTCTCTTAAGGTCTACGTAATATTAAGCTTTGGTTTGTGTTGTGTAAGAATCGAACTAGATTAGGAAAACTAGAAAGTTTTGGTGCGTTGGTAGCTTTAGGGGGTTGTACCTAGGGCTTAGTTAACTAGTACTTTAGGGTTTAGGGTAAAACTAGGGTTTCTAAGTCTAGGGTTTACATAAATATGAATTTTAGATTAATATGACATATTTTCATATATATCGATTTCTATGTAAATAGGAAAAATTGATTTTTGTGCTTTAAGAGGTTGTACCTTAGGCTTAAGAGAGTTGTACTAAGGTTAGGTAAATAAGAAAAATATAATTTTAATTATTTCCATATTTTACATAATTTTTATGTAATTTTATTAAGCTTTAAATACATGTTATTAAGTTTTTAAGTTTTTATGCATTGGAGGGTTGTACCTTGAGTTTATGGAGTTGTACATATATCAAATAAATTAATAAATTATTTTTAGAATTTATTTTGTGAAAATATTACAAAACATGTCATTTAAATAACTATTATTAAGGTTTTATTAGGGATTTTATAAATATATGGTTTCATGCATAAATGACTTGTACCTTAGCTTAACTAACTTGTACAATTATTATTTCATAAAAATATTATATAAATAAACCAGGGTTTGTGAAATTAATACATAAAATCATAGTTATGTAAAATTAGGATTTTATCGGGAGCTGAAATGGAATTAAGGTTTCTGGTGCTTTGGTAACTTGTACATTAGGTCAAATGAGTTATTCTTTTATGTTGTAGGGTTTAGTTATTCATATTTGGTGTTGTGATGAATTTAGGGTTTCATAAATACTTTTATCAGATAAGATATGTTCAGTTATAAACGTATGTTAACGAATTAACGCAAAGTGGTAAATGGTAATTTATAAAGTATTATATTTGACATAGGAAATTGTTTATAAACATTAAATAGATTTAGGTTGGGTTGCACGCGAGCACGTTTATCAAGGATGTGAGTTACGTCACATGAGATAATAATTGTAATCCAGACAGCAAGTAAATAAAAAAAAAAAAAAAAATTACACGTAGAAAAGGATAATTATTCTAAGAAATAGTAAAATCTAGTATGGGATTTTCGCAGTGGTTACAATAAACATCCGTGTTGTGGTTTGAATGTTTCTTTTCTTACTTGCTTTACTTATATTGTTTGATTATTTGCATTAAGTTGAAATCACGTTAAGTATTCAAAGCGAATTAATTTTAAAACGGTAAAAACTATTCATCCCCCCCGTCTAGTTTTCCACAATTGGTATCAGAGATACGTTACTCAAGATTTTCAAAATATATTGTATTTTAAAACTTGAAACGATCAATGGATTTTGAAAACTACAAAGAAGGGCAATCTATGCAAAGACCACCACTATTTGAAGCAAACAGTTTTATATATTGGAAAAATCGCTTTGAAACTTATGTGAAGTCAAAGGATATAGATCTATGGTACATCATTGTAGAAGGTGACCATAAACCCATAATTAAGGATATATCAAGCGGTCGGGATGAGGATACTTCTCTTACTCGTCACAGTGATGAGCAAAAGAAATTAATTGCCGAAAATAATGAAGCTAAAATAATGCTATATAATGCTTTACCTAGGAAAGAATATGAAAGAGTATTTATGTGTAAAACCGCTAAAGATATTTGGCAATCCTTAATTATCACTTATCAAGGGAACTCACAAGTAAAGGATAACAAATTTGATCTTCTTGTTCAACAATATGAATAATTTGTTATCTCTGAAGATGAGACCATTGATAGTGCATTTGCTAGGTTTAATACTATTGTTACTTCTCTTAAAGCACTTGACGATTCTTTTTCTGGTTAGAACTTTGTCAAGAAATTTCTTAGAGCACTTCATCAGAAGTGGAGAGCAAAGGTGACGTCCATTGAAGAATCCAAGGATCTTTCAAGCATGCCACTTGACGAGCTCATAGGAAATCTCAAAGTTCATGAGATGGTCATGGAAAAAGATTTAGAGATAGTCAAAGGCAAAAAGGAAAAGTTCAAGTCCATTGCCTTAAAAGCTAGGGTAGAGTCAAATGATGATGAAAAGTCTAGCTCAGGTAGCGAAGACGAAGAGTATGCCATGGCCATAAGAGATTTCAAGAAGTTCTTTAGGAGACGAGGGAAGTTCGTAAGACAACCTTGAGAAGTAAAGAAATCCTTCC